>JANAVB010021791.1:0-170000 GCA_029216955.1 Iris pallida | reverse complement strand
TTCCATAGCACCCAAATGCCAACGGCCGCGATGATCTGATGCCCATAAGAGGAGCCCTACGTGGCAAAGAGATCGTTGAAGCACCCAGTAAGGGGGGCCTTGCCATATCGCAGAGAAAGACTGGACAATAATTGGTGGGCGATGTTGTCATGGAGAAGGATGTGTTCTGTAGTTTCTGATTGGTGTGAGGTGCAGCAATGACACTTTGATGCTAAGCTATAGCCGTTGGAGGTAAGGAAGTCGTCGGTAGGTAACTTCCGGCGATTTGCTCTCCAGGTGAGGATCGACCATTTGTTGGGGATACAGGAGTGCCAAAAGGGGGCAATCTACGGAGCAGACGGATCGATGCCTCTCACCATCGACTTGGCAGATGCAATCGTGAAGGAGCCATCAGGCGTGAGGGACTACTGAAGGTTGTTAGGGACCTCAGTGATAAATAGTTCAGCAAGGCGACGACCATGAAGGATCCGACGCCAAGATGAAGAGGATCGATTGTTGGCAACGACATTCACGGGGTGGAAGTGGGAGGAATATCTGGCCTTCATAAATCTAGTCCATATGGAGCTGTCCGTGCGCAGCTTCCACCACAACTTCATTGAACAAGCGTCGATGATGTGCGCTATTCTGGAAAAGCTAAGACCCCCGCATCGGTGGGTTTGGCCATAGTGTCCTAGCTGGCCCAGTGATGCTTGTCCTTGCCATCGATGTGACCCCAGAAGAAGTTGGTAAAAAGGGGCTAGATCTCAGAGAGGACCTTCTTGGGGGGGGGGGGGGACACACTGCCAGGGTGTAGATGGGGATGGAGGATAGGACATGCTTGATGAGGATCAGCTTCCCTCCCGGGGAGAGAGTCGCGTTGTGCCAGCCTTCGAATTTTCTTTTGATTTTGTTCACCAAACCCTCAAAAATGCTCGAGTTAGATTTACCATACACCAGCGGGCATCCCAGATAGGAGAACGGAGGGTATGCGGTGTTGTAGGAGGATATATTGGTGAGACTGGTTGAATGATTCCTGTCGGTGTTGTGGTGGGTGTAGATGATGCTTTTGTCGGCGTTGATACGTTGGCCAGAGCATCTGGTATATTTATCGAGAGTGCTGCAGATCACTTCCACCGAGCTGATGTCTCCGAAAGAGAAGATGAGGATGTCATCGGCATAGGCCAGGTGCATGGTGAGAGGGCATCCCATGGTGGTGTGATAGTGACGAAATCTGGGGATGTTCGCCATGTTGTTAAGGTTTCTACTGAGCGCTTCTGCTGCAATGATAAAGATGGTGGCAGATAAAGGATCCCCTTGACGGGCTCCGCGACTGGATCGGAAGAAACCGTCGGTTTGACCGTTGATGACCGTGGAGAACCAAGAGTTGATGACGGACCTGAAGATGATATCAATCCAAATCTCCGAGAAGCCGAAGGCTTTGAATACCCAAATCATGAATTACCAGTCCAAACGGTCATAGGCTTTCTCCATGTCAAGTTTGATGGCAACGTTACCCCTCCCTGGATGGGAATTTCATGCAGGTGATCAACTCCTGAGCGAGTAAAATATTATCGGTGATGTTTCGGCCTGGGACGAAGCCACTCTGCTCATCGGAGATGATCTTGGGAAGAAGAGTGGACATGCAGGTCGCGATGATCTTGGAGATAATTTTGTTGGTGAAGGTGCATAAGCTGATCGGTCTGAAGTCTTTGAATGTCTCCGGGTTGTCTTTTTTCGGGATCAGGATGAGGTTAGCCCGGGAGATGAATTTGGGGTAGTTAGCTCCGGCGAAAAATACCACCGCGGCATCGTAAAAGTCAGACCCAATAATCTTCCAACAAGAGCGGAAGAAAGCTCCGGAGAAACCATCTGGTCAGGGAGTGCTGTGTTTGTCGAGGGACCAGACAGCTGACTTAACCTCCTCCGGAGAGGGGGGGTCAACAGTATGGCGTTCTCCTGCTCGCTGATCATGCTGGGGACCTGAGCCAGAAAGCCTCATCTTTAACGACGTTCGTTATAGAAAATAGTTGGGTGTAGAAGTTAGCGGCCGCCATGTTAATGCTTTCCTGGTCCTGAAGGAGGATGCCGTTGACGTCCGAGATTTGGTGAATATGGAGCTGATTTCTGCGACCCTTAACACAGGCGTGGAAGAATCTGGAGTTGCGATCGCCCTCTGAATCCCTGGATTGTCTGGCTTTTTGCTTCCAGAATTCTATCTCGACCTTCAGCCTGGACTTGAGAATCGCTTTGGTGAGGTTCAGCGCGGTGCGATTCTCCTGCGGCCCGTTCGCGACGAACTGGACCTCAGCACGAGTGACGTCATCTTCCGTTGTCTTGATAGCTTGGAAGATATTACCAAAAGTGAGTCTGCTCAAAGTCGATAACGCATTCCTGGTGGCTTTGAGTTTGACTGCGACACGGATAAGGGGGTCTGGGTTGCTGGTGGATCTCCACGCGAAGGTCACGATGTTTCTGAAATTGGGATGATGTCTCCAGAAGTTCTAGAAATGGAAAGGTTTTTTGATCTTGATGGTGTTGCTGCTGATCTCCATCAAGAGGGGGAATGATCCGATTCCGTGTTGTTAAGGTGGGAGAGGTTAGTAATGAGATCTAAGTCAGTCCACCGGTTGTCGACCAGCACACGGTCCAGGCGGGAGTATTGTCTGTGGGCACCCTCTTGCATGTTACACCAGGTGAAGGTGTTGCCGATGAACTGCAGGGGGGACAAGTGGGCGTTGAAGATGAAAGTGTTGAAGTCATTCATCGCCGATTATGGGGGAGGGCGACCCCCCAATTTCTTCTCACGATGCGAGATAGTGTTGAAGTCTCCTAAGCAGATCTACGAGAGATTTTTAAGGAGTTGGTGTGTGTCCATGAGGGTGTCCCAAAGGTTCTTGTGCTCAATGTAGTTGCAGCTACCGTGGACAGTAGAGATAAGCACTCTGGACTTGAGGGAAGGGTGCTCAACCCAGCATGATAGCGCCTGATCTGAGTCATTCACGATGCCAATTTTACAATCGGCGTTGAACAGGATCCAAATGTCATCGCATCCGGCAACCGCAGATGCGAAGCCGAGTTGAAGTTGAATGGATTTGAGTCTCCTTTGAGGGATTTTGGGTTCAATGATGATCAGGAGATCGATTCGGTAGATTTTATTGTGGTTTATTAATCTCCTCAAGGTGGGTTTGTTGGCCAGCCCTCTAACATTCCATGATAGGATGTTAGACATTGGATTATTTGTGTATGGGAAGGGTGTTGAGCTTGGTGACTGACCGAGTGGTCCTTGTCGTTGGCTCAAGTTTTTCTTCTTCTTGGTAGAGATTTTGGAGGTACGCTGGGGTGTTCCGAAGACGATTGTCGCCAAGTCTGACGAGTCGCTTGTGGTTTGTCCGTCGCCCTCCATCGAGGTAGAGTCATCCTCTTTGTCTATCTCGGTGAGAGCACAAAGGGGATTATCAGGGTCTAGGGAGCCTGCTTCTATAGCTTGTCGAATTCTGTCATGCGGGACTATACTCAGCATCGCTGGGGCGATCGCGAGATCACTTCCGGGGGTAAGGGGGACTCCAGAGGGGGGGAGGGGTAGGAATGGATGATCAACGCCGTCTGATCTTCTCCTTCGCCGTTCGAGGACGAGTCGTTTGATTGGTGTGGTTCAGTGGGCTTCTTGGTCGCCTCAGGAGGGGTCTGACCTGGTTGGGGAAGCTTCTGAAAAGTGTCGGACGGGATGGCAGTGAGGATGTCGAACTGGTTGTTGAGAAGGATATCCGGGGGGTCTGCGGGGGGCGTTGCCCTTCTCCGGGGGGGATCAGGGACTGGAGGAGCTGTCGCTTTCAGCAAAATGAGAGTGGGAGTTGGGGAGGGGGAGAATGGGGGATGTGGGGATGATATGGGTTGTCTTTCGGGAGTGCTGCTTGCGGGGGATTTTATTCTGAAGCTCCGGGTGGGTGAAATAGTGCCTTGTGAGGTGTCCTCTGGACTGGCAGTGCTTGCTAAAGATTATGTTGTTGTCGTACTCCAGATTTTGGAAGTGTGACTGTCCTCCAAGGTCCATCTGAATCTGTTTGGGTGGGTCAGAAGACAGGTCCAATTCCACACATATCTTCGCGTAATTGCCTTTAGAAAAAGTGCGTGTTTCTTCTGCGATGGCCACCAGAGATCCGAAAGAGCTCACGATTCTCTTGAGAGCTGCGGGAGCGAAGCAGACTAGGGAAGGTTTGGGAGGGTGATCCACGCTGATATGATCACAGAGTCGACTGACGGGCTGAAATCGGGGGACCATTTTGCGATCTTGACGATGTGGGCTCCAATGCGTGTGGTGCCTTTGGCCCAGACTAAAGAGTAGTCAGGGTTTGAGGAAAGATGAAGGAGCAGGTGTTTGGGATCCAACGGTGCTATCCTGTAGGTGGAGGTGAGCCCCCAAGCTGCGATCGCCTCTTGGGCGATGGAGATCTTGGGGCACCCAGAGGGGAACTTCGGCACGAACGACTTCGCAAAGCTGGCGGAGAGAGGATATCTCTGCCGAAGAGAATGGGATGCAGATGGGTTGCCCCCGGAATGGCACTGGAATTCGATGTCTGGCAGGACGATGTCATTGGGGGAGGAGAGAACGACGACCCGCGATCTGGTCTCAGGATCTCCGCAAAAGATCTCCCGGAGGAGAGAGTGGGTGCATGGGCAGCGGTGGGAGTGGGTGCATGGGCAGCAGGGGGAGTGGACGCATGGCCTTCTGGTAGAGTGGGTGCATGAATGGCCGTGCACGGGGAGGAGGGTGGGCGCATATCTACCGGGATGGGGGGTGCATGCTCGACAAGGAGGGGAGCAGGGCCCAAGCCTAACGGGGCGACGACGGTCGCATAATCGCCAACTATAGTGGCCGATCCTGGCCTGGCATAGAGGGTGCATGCCCGCCCGGGAGAAGGGGAGGCGCATGGTAGAGGGGGGGATGGTGGGCGCATAGCCTGCTGTAGCAAAGGTGGGCGCATGACTCCCCTCGAGGGGGGAGAGCGCAGGGCTGGAGTGAGGCGCATAGCTGTCTCCCCTCGTAGCCGCGGGCGCATGTCGGGACGGAGGCACATAGCACACCACCCCTCCAACAGTCACAGTAGTGGTAGGGGGGAATTCGAATTTCGAATTCGAATTTGACGAAGGGCGCGTCGCTGAAGGGAGAAAAAGCACGATTCCTGCGGAGGAGGATGACCCGACGTCCCGACTGCGCTGGTCGAGCAGGGAGGGGGCAATGCGAGTGGTCTCCGGCGGAGGAGCCCACCGAAGTGGGGCGGCACTAGGCAGCACCCACTCGCGGCTGCAGGGAGCTAGCCGGTAGCAGCTTTGAAGGACGGGCGAGGGGGCGGGGGGCGGAGGGCGGATGTGGCCACCGCAGCTTGGGAGCCACCCCGACGGGGGCGCTGCCGAACAAGGCCAGCTGCGTCGGCGTTCACTTAAGCGACGGAGGCTCGGCCTGAACAGCGCGCACGCCCGGGGCCACGACGGGGGATGGGGCGCTGCGCCAGCGCGGGCGCCTCCGAGAGCGCGAGGGGAGGAGCTAGAGCCGGTCCGCCGTTGTGGCGCGGCTCCGACGCCGAGCACGGGCGGGGGGAGAGTTCATTCGGCCATGGGGAAAGCCAGAAGAGGGAAGAAGAAAGGGTTATACACACACACACACACATATATTTTTTTATTTTTTCATTTTTTTTTACACATACACACACACACACACACACACACACATACACACACACACACACATATATATATTATATATATATATATATATATATGTATATATATATATACGTATATATATATATATATATATATATATATATATATATATATATATATGTATATATATATATGTGTGTGTGTGTGTGTGTGTGTGTGTGTGTAAAAATATATATATATATATAATATATATATATATATATATATATATATATATGTATATATATATATATATATTTTTATATATATAAATATATATATATATATATATATATATATATATATATATATATATATATATATATATATATATATATATATATATATAATAAAACCCTCTCTTTATTGATCAAGGCTCAAAATGCCGAAGCTTGATGCGTATACAAGTCATAACTATACAAGTATACCACCAAAAGGAAGAAGAGAGGGGGAGACTACTGGAGCGCCTTGGATTAGACGTGGGGAAACCAAAAAGATGTCGGGCTGTGGGAGCACAAAGTGCTCCTTTTGCGGCATTGGCGAAAGATCTCCCGGATGAGCTGGTCAGCAGAATATTGGTGATCTTCGTATCTAGCCTTGTTGCGATTCTTCTAAATCGCCCAAGTGGCGGCCGTTGCGATGATCTGGTGGCCGTGGGAAGCTGTACCCCAAGATACCACTAGATCGTGGAAGCATCCGCCCCTCTGCTCCATACTGTAGGAGTGGCTGAGGGCCCTCCATACAATGCCTGGCAAGCTTCCTTGGTAGAAGATGTGGTCGATAGTCTCGATCTGATGATCAGGGCAGCAATTGCAAGCGGATGCCAAGCTAATCCCTATGGTGTTGAGGATATCGTCGGTCGGCAGTTTCTTTCTAATGACTCTCCACATGAGGAAGGACCATTTCTTGGGGACGCAGGAGTGCCAATAATGATTAATCGATTGATAAGGCAGTCCCGGTCCGCGGACTACGCTTCTCGCCGACCTCACCGAGAAAGCTCCGGAGGCCTCACGCGTCCATCGCAAAGCGTCGGCGCCGTGACCGATTTTTAAGCCGCTTGCTCGAATGTTCTCCACCGTGTCGTTACCGGCCCAATCTCGAATCTTGTCCCAGTTCCAGTCTTCGCTAAGGTTGTTCCACAAGTCTTTGATTCTGTTGTCCGTCGGGATCTCCGTGAGCCGCATGATTAAGCTATCCCCAATCCATCTCTCCCGGAATGGGTCCGACTCGCCGTCCCCCAACTGAAGTCTCATCTCTGGTTCGGCAAGGGCACGCCCACTAAGGATGCGTCGCCACGTCGCTAAAGATCTGCTGTTGGATATAGCCTCTGATAGATGACTATGCTTGAAGTACCTATACTTCATAAACCTGGTCCATAGATTCTCGTTCGTGCGTAGTTTCTACCACAGTTTCATCGAGAAAGCTTTAACGATGTGAGTGAGTTTGGTGAATCCCAACCCCCCTCCTCTGTTGGATGAGCCATGGAATCCCAGCTGGCCCAGTGATGTTTGTTAATGCCATTGCAATGTCCCCAGAAGAAATTACAAAAGATCTGCTCGATCTCAGAGAGAACCTTCAAAGGCGGGGAGCACGCCGCTAAGGTGTGGATGGGAATAGAGGTGAGCACGTGCTTGATTAGGATAATCTTACCCGCTGGAGATAAACTAGCCTTATGCCACCCGACAAGTTTATTCCTGATTCGAGCGATCAATGACTCAAAGATACCAGCGTTGGATTTGTCGTACAGTAGGGGACATCCCAGATAGTTGACCGGAAGATGTTCAACAGAGAAGCCCGTCAGGTGGGCGAGTCTCATTGCGTGCTCTCTTTGATGTTGTGGTGGGCATAAATGACGCTCTTGGACGGTTGATCTTCCGACCTGAGCAGTTGGAGTACCTCTGCAGGGTGTGACGGACCACAGCCACTGCTCCTTCGTCCCCGGACGAGAAGATGAGTAAATCGTCAACAAAGGCCAAGTGAGTAATTATTGGGCAACCGCTGGATGTGTGATAGTGCTGGAAGTTCGGAGTGTTGTCCATGTTATTGAGGTTTCTACTCAGGGCGTCGGCCGCTATGATAAAGACTGTGGATGATAGTGGGTCTCCTTGTCTAACCCCACGAATGGATTTGAAAAATCCTGCAGCTTGGCCATTGATGACCGGGGAAATCCATGAGTTGCTGATAGACCTCCAAACTAAGTTGGTCCAATACTCGGAGAAACCAAAAGCCCTGAATACCCAGATTATAAATTGCCAATCTAGTCTGTCGTAAGCTTTCTCCATGTCGATTTTGACTGCGATGTTTCCCCCTATCGCTGGAAACTTCATGCAGGTAATTAACTCTTGGGCTAACATAATATTGTCCTGGATGTTCCTTCCGTGAACAAAGCCACTCTGCTCCTCAGAGGATGAGTCACGAAAATTCTCCGGGTAGCAATAATCTTGGGGAGGATTGTTGGGTTTATAGCCTTTTGTTTTGGTTTTTAGTCCCACATCGGCTAGAAAGGAATGTGTATCTCCATATATATGAGTCTTTACTCTTTATGGAGATGCACATATAGTGCACATGGGTGTGTGCCATGTAGGATTAATTATTAATGGTATAAAGGCTTAATCAACAATTAATAAGCTGTAAGCTTTTTGCTCTTGGGAAATTTATTTTCATAGGAGCTAAGCCCCGTTGGGGCTTAGCGACTCGGACTCGGACTCGGACTCGGACTCGGGCTCGGGCTCGGGCTCGGACTCGGGCTCAAGGGCTCATGAGGCGTAATGTGGCGTTTTGTTGGCGCACTTTGCACTTAGCATGTCAGCATCGTCGCTAGGCGCATAGTGCGCTTAAGTTGCGCTCGTTGTACGAGCCACTTGCGCGACCACGTTGCGCAGCCCGTTACGCGAGCCCAGTTACGCTGGCCCAGTTACGCAGCCCAGTACGCAGCCCAGTGCGTGCAGTGTGCGCAGCGTACGCAGCGTACGTAGAGTGCGCAGTGTGCACAGCGTATGCAGCGTACGCAGTGTGCGTAGAGTGCGTATGTGCGTATGGCTGGCTGCATATTAGAGCGGGAACGGTTGCAGCAGTTGCTGCATGTTCAGGAGTGGTTCTGCCACTACCCTGAAGTGCAGGCAACTGCTTGGCAACCGCCCCGTGGGCTATATATGCAGGTTCTCTCCTCTCTCTCAGTTGGTAGAAGTAATCAGAATTCCAGAGAGAAAACTCTAAGTGTTCTTTAACACAACAGAGTAGTGAGCGTGTTGTTTAACACAAACACTAGTACTTTTTAGTACGCGTGAGTTCTGTTACTTCAAACAGAGAGAGAAGAGTACCATTGCCAGAGGAGTTCGTCGTCTTCCGAGGAGTCAGAAGAGCAGGAGTGTTCCAAGGTTTTCCGTCAACCTTGCTGGTTCCTGGAAGCTGTTCGCAGAGGGCGAATAAAGCTTTGAGCAACGGTGATAATTCACCCCAGCAATTCCATCTCTCGCCTGTCATCCTTCTGTTGCCTTTAGCAGTTCTGTCAGTATCTTCTTTTTAGAAGGCACTACTGCCAGTTTGCTACGATCACGAAAATCTCTTTAGATTATTCGTGTATTACGATATCTTTTTAGATTTCGTAATTTACAGAATCCTTCTGGATCTCTGTTGCAAAACCTTCTTTAAGGAGTTGCATTAGAAACGTTGTCTTTACAACTGTTTCATTTTCTCAGTTTTCCATCGAAAAATTGTGCCCCGACGTTCCCGGCAATAACAATCTCAAAGCTTTATTGCTACGATGGAAAACATTAATGCTTCACTCCTCAACACTGACTTCTGTAAGTTAGAAAAGTTTGATGGAGAGCATTATCAAGTCTGGAAGAGGAAGGTTTATCTCACTCTTCAACTCAGAGACGTTGATCACGTGCTGCTTGAAGAGGAACCTACTGTTCCAGATACTGGGTCTGCTGCTGCAATATCTGCGGCTACTAAACTTCAGGCCAAGTGGAGAAGAGAAAATAGCATTTGCAGGCTCCTTATCCTGAATGCTATGGAGGATTCCCTTGCAGAATCCTATTCTAAAAAGAATATCGCTAGAGACATATGGGAGTCTCTAGAAAAACTCTACGAAGAAGACAAGAACCGCAGTAAAATATTTGTGGTTGAAAAATATCACAAGTGGTTCTTTGAGGACGAAAAGTCTATGCTGCCGCAGGTGAAGGAGTTCCTGAAACTGCGACAGAAGTTGGAAGACGAGGCGATGCCCCTCCCCGACAAGTTTGTTGTTGGAGGGATTGTCTCAAAGCTCCCCGCTGGATGGAGCAAGTTCTATGCAAACATGCATAGGAAGAAGTTGGAGATCACCCTTGAAGATCTCCTACAGGAAATCTATGTTGAGGACCAGATACGGGCTCAACTGAAGGTGGACACACTGTCCAAGCAATTGGCTAACGCCAATCTGGTTCAGACCAAGGGACCAAAGGGAAAGCAGGTGGCTTTCCACAGCAAGAAGAAGAACCCTGACAATCTAAAAGTCAAGGGAACTTCTATCAAGAAAAAGAAGCCAAAGTCAGAAATGCCTTGCTTCAAGTGTGGCAAGAAGGGCCACTTTAAGAATGAGTGTAAAGAAAAGACCAAGCAATCAGAGCAAGGAGAGCTTAGTAAGGTATCTATGATCACTGACGTAGTTGCTATGATTGCACAGGTTGATGCAGTAAGGACTGACTCTGACTGGTAGGTAGACACTGGAGCCTCCTGCCATGTATGCTTCAGTACGGAGTGGTTCACCACCTATACACCTACTTCTGAAGTGGTTATGATGGCGAACCAGGCACAAGCTGAAGTGCTCGAGATCGGGACGGTGGTGTTGAAGCTGACTTCGGGCAAGTCTCTGACGCTTCAAGGCGTGAAGCACGTTCCTGCTATCGCCAAGAACCTGATCTCGGGAGGCCTACTCTGCAATACAGGCCTCAGGATGGACATCAATGCTGGCCAGATGGTGATGTCTATCAAGGAAACATATTTCGGAAAAGCTTTTTATACCGAAGGAATGTTCAAGATTCAGCTTGTAAATCAGTCCAATGTAATTAATGTTATTAATGAAGTCACTCATTCTGCTTATACTCTTGAGTTGTGGCATAATAGGCTAGGACATGTTCATTGTAAACGAATAAACAGAATGTCTAGTCTAGGACTTATCTCCAAATGTGGGGGTAAGGTAGAGAAATGTGAAGTTTGTGCTCAAACGAAGATCACAAGGAAACCCTTTCCTCGGGTTAATCGAAGTACAGATCTTCTGGAGTTGGTTCACTCCGATATCTGTGACTTCAAACAGTTCTCTACAAAGGCCGGGATGAAGTATTTCATAACCTTCATCGATGACTTCTCAAAGTATGCGTTCGTCTACTTGCTGAAGGCTAAAGACGAAGCATTCGAGAAGTTCAAGGAGTTCAGAGCTGAAGCTGAGCGACAGACTGGACAACAACTCAAAAGGATAAGAAGTGATCGAGGTAGGGAGTACAGGTCTCATGAATTCGCATCGTTCTGTAAGGAACATGGAATTGTCAATGAGACTACGGCTCCGTACTCTCCTCAATCAAACGGAGTAGCTGAGAGGAAGAACAGGACGTTGACAGAAATAATAAATTTAATGTTGTTGACTGCTGGCCTTCCTAAGTGCTACTGGGGAGAAGCTGCATTGACGGCCACTTTTATTCTAAATAGAGTACCTCATGCAACTTCTGATATTACTCCTCATGAACTCTGGTTCAAAGTCAGACCTAACTTGAATCTTATTCGAGTGTGGGGGTGTCTGGCATATGTCAAGCTTTCAGATCTGAAGATTCAGAAGCTTGGGACAAGGACTACAAAGACGATCTTCTTGGGGTATGCCGAGAAGAGTGATGCTCGGAGATTTCTTGATATTGAGTCAAATCATATCATTGAATCTCGTGATGCAGAATATTTTGAAGACAAGTTTGCAAGGCACAAGAATATTGTTCTTCCGGATGTTCAGGAGAATAATGAGGGTGCACAAGAGATTGAAGTCTTCAATGAAGATGTGGTCCAAGAAGATGTTGTTGTTGAAACAACGGTTGAACCAGAACAAGCTGAACCGTCAGCTAAGCGTGTGAGGAGGCCGAAGGACTTCGGAAGTGACTTTGTCACCTATCATGTGGAAGCAGATCCACTTACCTATGATGAGGTGATGAAGACCAGAGACGCGGTTTTCTGGAAGGAGGCGATTGACAATGAGATTGATTCCATCACCTCAAATAACACTTGGGTGTTGGTTGATCTTCCTGAAGGAGCGAAACCCATCGGATGCAAATGGATCTTCAAGAAGAAGATGAAAGCAGACGGAACTATTGACAAGTTCAAGGCTAGGTTGGTAGCCAAGGGGTTTTCTCAGAAGCAGGGGATTGACTACTTTGACACATATGCTCCAGTAGCCCGGATGACCACCATTAGAATGTTGATTGCTCTCGCAGCAATAAATAAGATGGTGATACATCAGATGGATGTGAATACGGCTTTCCTAAATGGCGAGCTGACCGAAGAGATTTACATGCAACAGCCAAAGGGATTTGTCATCAGAGGTCTTGAAGACAAAGTCTGCAAGTTAATGAAATCCTTGTACGGTCTTAAACAGGCTCCCAAGATGTGGCATGAGAAATTTGACAAAGTTATAAGGTCAAATGGCTACATGGTCAGCGATACGGACAAGTGTGTTTACACGAAGTTCGCTGATGGAAGAGGTGTGATCGTTTGTCTGTACGTGGACGACATGCTTATCCTAGGTACGGATATTAGATGTGTCACGGAGACAAAGAAATTCATCTCAAGCAAGTTCAGTATGAAGGACTTGGGGGAAGCTGATGTTATCTTAGGGATCAAGATCATCCGGACAGACACTGGACTAGCGCTGTCACAGTCTCATTATATTGAGAAAATGATCACTCGTTATGGGTATCGGGATCTTCCAGGGATCGATACGCCGTACAGGTGTGATCTGAAGATGAAGCCTAATTCAAGGGAAAGCGTCAGGCAGCTGGAGTATGCAAGCGTAATCGGGAGTTTGATGTATGCTACTACTGCCACAAGGCCTGACATAGCTTTCGCCGTGGGAATGCTGAGTCGTTTTACGAGCAATCCAGGTATTGAACACTGGAAAGCTGTGGAACGGGTTATGAGATATCTCAAGAAGACTCAGACATATGCACTGTACTACAGCGGAGATCCGCAGGTAGTGGAAGGCTTCAGTGATGCCAGTTGGTGCTCAGAGGTGGAGAGCGAGAGGTCCACAGATGGATACATTTTCACAATGGGTGGAGCTGCTATATCGTGGAAGTCGAAGAAGCAGACTATGCTCTCGCGGTCATCCATGGAATCTGAGTTCTTTGCACTTGATACCGCAGCCGACGAAGCAGAATGGCTTCGGGAGCACATGTATGATCTTCTAGTGGTTTGGGGCGCAAGTACCGGCGATACCGATATACTGCGACAACTAGGCGACTGCGACGGTGGCATCAAATGATCTCTTCAACGGGAAGAAGAGGACTGTGCGGTTGAAGCACAGGGCAGTACATGATCTTATCAAGAGAGGTGTTATTGCAGTGATTGATGTTCGAAGTCAGGAGAACCTGGCGGATCCGTTCACCAAGGGCCTCAAGCGCCAGCTGGTCGATGACACAGCTTGTAAAATGGGCTTGAAGGCATTCTGATATTGTATTATTGTATTCCTACCATAAAGTTTCATGCTATTAGTTCAAAGATTTATCTACTAGGCATCTAGCTTTTGGTTCAAGGGAGGACCACTAATCGGAAGAATATCAGAAACGGTGGGTACATGTTCTATTGGGCATGGAGAGGTTACGGACCTATAACCACTGTTGTCTACTGTTGTTTTCTGCGGAAAACAGGTCCTGTGGGAGGTTGGCTTAAATGCCTTAATGAGTTCTCAGGCATTTGGAATGTCTGGTATGCTTTACAGGAAGCATGGTAGCACAGCACTACAAGGAGTGTGACTCCATGCTATGTGTGGCGGTGACTCCACCATGAGGTTCTCGAAGGAGGTAAAGCCTCGGCTATGTTAGCCAAGTCACAGCGGCGTAGCACCGCAAATAGGCAGTTGGCCTAATATTGTATACTGAATTAAAGAGGGATGTAGTCAGCACTACAAAGAGGAGGTGTTCCTCATGTTATGGGTGGCACGACACCACAATGAGGTAAACCCGGCTAGGGATAAAGCCTCGGCCTTGCAAGCCATGTCATAGCGACGTAACACCGCACAGAAGCGTAAGGCTTTATGCTGGGTAGTTTGGCACTACAAAGGGGCTAGTCCTCATGCTACGGGTAGTATGACACTACGATGAGGTTCCCGGTGATTCGGGGTAAGGTCCTCGGCTTAAGGCCATGTCATAGCGGCGTAGTACCGCAAAGGAAGCGTTGGACGTTTCATGCCATGTCTCTTTAATAAAAAACTCACCTATAGTGTATGGTCAAAGAGATATCAGGCCGTCTCTTGAGGGTAAACTTATAGACGCCCAATATTATACACTGAAACCAGGCTGGCACACGGCCTTAAATGTGCAGCCAGAAGCACATGTAACTACATTATGTGAGTGGAAAGAATTTCAGCTATGATGCAGAATTCAAGGCTTAGTCTATTCTTGTATTATAGTTTGTTTTTTGACTCACGTGGGAAGATTCAAGTCTTAAGTGGCATCTATCCTAAAAGCATAATGGACAGTTACTGTGGGGAACACTCGTACTCATATATATAGAGATATGTGGGGGATTGTTGGGTTTATAGCCTTTTGTTTTGGTTTTTAGTCCCACATCGGCTAGAAAGGAATGTGTATCTCCATATATATGAGTCTTTACTCTTTATGGAGATGCACATATAGTGCACATGGATGTGTGCCATGTGGGATTAATTATTAATGGTATAAAGGCTTAATCAACAATTAATAAGCTGTAAGCTTTTTGCTCTTGGGAAATTTATTTCCATAGGAGCTAAGCCCCGTTGGGGCTTAGCGACTCAGACTCGGACTCGGACTCGGACTCGGACTCGGACTCGGGCTCGGGCTCGGACTCGGGCTCAAGGGCTCATGAGGCATAATGTGGCGTTTGTTGGCGCACATTGCACTTAGCACGTCAGCATCGTCGCTAGGCGCATAGTGCACTTAAGTTGTGCTCGTTACGCGAGCCACTTGCGCGACCACGTTGCGCGACCACGTTGCGCGGCCCGTTACGCGAGCCCAGTTACGCTGGCCCAGTTACGCAGCCCAGTATGCAGCCCAGTGCGCGCAGTGTGCGCAGCGTACGCAGCGTACGTAGAGTGCGCAGTGTGCGCAGCGTATGCAGCGTACGCAGTGTGCGTAGAGTGCGTATGTGCGTATGGCTGGCTGCATATTAGAGCGGGAACGGTTGCAGCAGTTGCTGCATGTTCAGGAGTGGTTCTGCCACTACCCTGAAGTGCAGGCAACTGCTTGGCAACCGCCCCGTGGGCTATATATGCAGGTTCTCTCCTCTCTCTCAGTTGGTAGAAGTAATCAGAATTCCAGAGAGAAAACTCTAAGTGTTCTTTAACACAACAGAGTAGTGAGCGTGTTGTTTAACACAAACACTGGTACTTTTTAGTACGCGTGAGTTCTGTTACTTCAAACAGAGAGAGAAGAGTACCTTTGCCAGAGGAGTTCGCCGTCTTCCGAGGAGTCAGAAGAGCAGGAGTGTTCCAAGGTTTTCCGTCAACCTTGCTGGTTCCTGGAAGCTGTTCGCAGAGGGCGAATAAAAGCTTTGAGCAACGGTGATAATTCACCCCAGCAATTCCATCTCTCGCCTGTCATCCTTCTGTTGCCTTTAGCAGTTCTGTCAGTATCTTCTTTTTAGAAGGCACTACTGCCAGTTTGCTACGATCACGAAAATCTCTTTAGATTATTCGTGTATTACGATATCTTTTAGATTTCGTAATTTGCAGAATCCTTCTGGATCTCTGTTGCAAAACCTTCTTTAAGGAGTTGCATTAGAAACGTTGTCTTTACAACTGTTTCATTTTCTCAGTTTTCCATCGAAAAATTGTGCCCCGGCGTTCCCGACAATAACAAGGATCCCTGCCATCCTGGTAGCAATAATTTTGGATATTATCTTATTGGTGAAGGTACACAAGCTGATTGGCCGAAAGTCACGAAAATTCTCCGGGTTATCCTTTTTCGGGATGAGGATGAGTTTGGCGCTAGAGATGGGTTTGGGGTAAATGGCTCCTTCGAAGAAAGCAGTGGCCTCTTCGGTGATGTCCTGCTTGATAATTTCCCAGCATTTGCGAAAAAAGATCCCCGAGAATCCATCCGGTCCGGGGGCACTATGTTCGTTGAGGGCCCAAACCGCCTTTTTCACTTCCTGGACG
Source organism: Iris pallida (assembly GCA_029216955.1). Lineage (NCBI taxonomy): Eukaryota > Viridiplantae > Streptophyta > Magnoliopsida > Asparagales > Iridaceae > Iris > Iris pallida. Next base: position 153,949 of record JANAVB010021791.1, on the reverse strand, counting down.
GTGGGGGTGCGCTCTAGCTGGACGTTGTCAGCGTCATTTATGAGAGAGGGTATTTGATCCAGGAAGGCATTGTCTTTGTGAACCGTACCTTTGGAAAATAATTTGGAATAGAAGTCCGTAACAGCATCGTGGATGCCTTTCTGGTCGGTAATGATGTTTCCGCTCTCGTCGGTGGTGTGGTGGATCGCTAGCTTTTGTCTTCGTCCGTTGATGCAGGCGTGGAAGTATTTTGAGTTTTTGTCCCCGTCGCTATCCCATCTCAATCTAGCTTTTTGCTTCCAGAAGTCGGTCTCCACTTTGGTCCTATATTTGAGCATGGCCTTGGTGAGGTTGAGGGCGGCCCTGGCCGCCGTGGACTGATCAGATGCGAACCTGGCTTCGGCGCAGGTGACGTCGTCCTCGGCCACCCGAACGGCTTGGAAGATGTCCCCGAACGCAAGTTTGCTCCATTTGGACAGAGCTTTCCTGGTCGCCTTGAGCCTGTTGCTCATGCGCGAGAGGGGGTTTGGTGATTACTCACTCTTCCAAGCTTCCGCAACGATGTCCAAGAATTGCGGGTGCTCGGTCCATAGGTCGAGGAATTGGAAATTCTTTGTGGATGGGTTATTATTGTTTTTCACTTCCACGAGCAGCGGGGCGTGGTCGGATTCGGCGGAGTTGAGGTGGGACAGGTTGGTGGTTATCCCCATTCCGTGCCAGAGGACGTTTGTGAGGGCTCTGTCGAGACGGGAATACTGACGGCGGTTCCCTTCTTGCATATTGCACCAGGTGAAGGCGTTGCCGGTGAATTGGATCGGTGCTAGATTGGCATTGAATATGAAGTTGTTGAAGTCTTGCATGGCTGGGATTGGGGGGGGGGGGGGGGGGGGGGGGGGGCGCCCCCCGATTTTCTCCTCTCTGCAGGTGAGCGCATTGAAGTCTCCAATGCACAGCCAAGAGGAATTGCTGTGATTTAGGTTGATGTCAAGGAGATCATTCCAGAGGTTTTTCCGCTCTAAGAAATCACAACTGCCGTGGACCGCTGAGATGATGGTGCGCTCGGGAAGCAAGGGGTGATCTAACCAGCAGGAGAGGGCTTGCCGGGTGTCCTGGATACACCCAATTTTGACATCTTTCGTACCAAGGATCCAAATGTCGTGTCTGCCAGCAATGGCCGTGGGTAGGCCTAGCTGCAACTGGATGGATTTTAATCTTTTGGGAGGAATTTTGGGTTCAAGAATGATGAGAATATCTATCTTGTGGATTTTTTCCAGGCTGATGATTCTCCTTAGGGTGGGTTTATATATATATATATATATATATATATATATATATATATATATATATATATATATATATATGTTTGTGTGTGTGTCACGAAGCCTTTCTGGGCGTTCCCATTCTCCTTTTCTAGACACATCACACGTGGAGGATTTAGGTCATACTCATATTTTTTTTGTAAACAAAAACCTCAGCTCTTTAATTTGGAAGAACAATTCTCTAATAACCCTTTTTGAAACAAAAACTTATTATGAAAGATAAATATGGTAACGAGAGAATCCACCTCATAAATTTGGAAGATTACATTACAAAAAAAAAGTCCTAATTTATAAGCAAAAAAAAAAAATATTGACATGAAGTTGAAAGCAATCCATTAGAGGGTTATATTAAATTTGCACTGAAGGAGATGGAGGGGGCTCATACATATCTTTTCTTTACTTTTGGAGAGTTTAAAGTAATTAATAAGATTTAGATGACTTAAGTAAAAAATATGGCAGATTTGAGGAACTTGTATGCAAAATATCATTATGAATGAGAAATTCTAAAGGCACTTCATATTTTGCTTAGGACAGTCCATTATTTCAGGACAATTCAGAATTTTGTAATTTTCACTCATGATAGCCCCAAATTTACTTTGGGCTGCCCCTCACCCCCCCCCCCCCCCCCCCCCCCCCCCCCCAAAAAAAAAAAAAAAAAAAAATCTCCAGACCCTTCATTCTAAATTTCTATTCTCTCTTCAAATTTCCAAACCCTTTTCTCTCCAACTCCTCCAATTCCAACAATGCCTCTGTAGAATTTTCCTACAGTCTTATAGTATATGCAGGACTGCAGTCCTGGATTATATATGGTCTGTAGAATTTTCTACAGCCTTGTATATAAGCAGGACTTTAGAATTTTGTTACAGTCCTAAAGGATTGGGAGGCAAAATATATGTTGGCAGTGAGTTACAATTATGACCGTCAACTAGCTGACATTCCTATCATAATTTTGGACTGTCAAGTTTGTTGACAGTTCTAAATGATTGGGGGCTTAATTTAATATACTGACAGTGAGTTTCAATTAAGACTGCCAACTTTGTTGACAGTCCTAATCTCTTATGGAACTGTCAATTTGTTGACAGTCCCACATTATGGTAGGACTATCAACTTTGTTGGCAGTCCTAAAGCAAATGTAGGATTATCAACTTTATTGACAGTCCTAAAGGAAAATTTTGGGCTGCCCTCAAGCAAAAAAATTTGAGTGACAACTTGTAAATAAAAAAAAAAAAAAAGGGATTGTCCTAAGCAATTTTTGAAGTGCCTACAAATTTTTTCTATGAGAATAGATATCTTAACCCATACAATGTTGGAATAATATAGGATATGATCCTCAAATTCGTTAAAGCTTAGGAGTTTTGGTGTAGTGGAATGGATTTCAAGTGTTGGACTAATATTAATATCTTTACTCTCCATCCTTATTGCAACTCTTAGGTTGGGTTTTGAGTTGCTAAGGCTACTTATGCTTATTTTTCTTGGCGGTCCAAGGCTGTTTGCTCACATTAGTTTATCAAAAAATATCTGAAAAGCTAGCTCAATATGGAAGCAACTTTTGATACCAGCCTTATATTGCTGTCAGTTTTGGAGAAGCAACATACAACAATTTCAAACCAAAAGCCTTGTTGTGTAATGACATGATCCTTAACATGCTATTCGAACAAGTCAGAATATCTTGCCTGAATCGCACTCATTGCTTTCATTGACATCCATATCAATAAAAAATTGTAAATGTTTCAGTGTTGGATGTGGCACATTCTTATTTCTCAAACCCTAAGCCCTAGAATTGACCAAGTTATTGTTATAAACCAGTCACGACCATGCCAGTTCTCAGCCACCATAGCGGCTTTTATAAATTACTAGCTAGTGACGAAAAAAGAGTCATATAACCAGAGATGAACATTGGGAAGAAAGAAGCAGCAGCAAAGGTTTAACTCAGTAGCAATGGTGGATATTCCAGAACTGTGAACTCCACACCTCTGTAACCAGAAACAAGAATATCATGGGAAACCAAGTAAAGAAAAGTGTCACGCGAAACATTTACATTCATTTCCACAATGCACTGTATAAATTACACATCTCCGCAATGCTAGGAAATTACACATTTCAATATTTGACCTGTAGGACATTTCTCTTTGAGGAGCAGTTACCAAGATTGATTTTTACGAAGGTATATTTTGTACACAGATACCCTATTCCCGTGTGAACTAGATATGCTATTACTTGAGTGTATCTATTGCAAGAACAAGATCATCATATTTGGCTCCTCTCACTTCCTTCACAACCTTGCCGTCCTTGAGAATCTTGAAAGTCGGAACAACCTTCAATACCAACTCTTTCGCCAAGGGCTGCATCATGAAACAATATCATCATATATAATTAAAACGAGGAAAAATATGTGTATGTGTGAGAGAGAGAGAGTAACAAACCCGATTTTCCTGATTGCAATCAAGCTTGAGAAAGACTACATCAAGGTACGTTTCGGACAATTTCTGAAATTTAGGGGCCATCACCTTGCAAGGACCACACCTAGAAACTCCAGAAGTTATAAGCAATAAGATTTTCATGCACATACTTAAAGTGCTGTATTTTGGTATCATTAGTAGTAGGTTTTTTTTAACACTATATGTTTACTATACTGAATGAAAGAAACAACAAAAATTTGGACCCTCGAGAGGTCTGGGGAGGAGGGGACATGCTAACAAATTATGGATGTTTTATCTTTTGCTTTGACTAACCATACAACAAGAAAGGGATATATTGCTATTAGTATGTTCGCATGAGTTCCACGAGTTCCCATCATCCGGCTTCCAACTGAACTTAAAATTCCAGAGATAACTCTCATTTTATTGATATATCTAAAACATGTGAAGCATTGGTACATTAGCCCAGACGATGTGGGACTAAACTGAGATATACAATAGTAATTACAAAGATTACAAATCAACACTCTCCCTCAAGTTGATGCATAGGTATTGCACATGTCCAACTTGTCTAAGAACTTGAAAATGCTGTCTCGAGACAGCTTTGGTGAGAATGTATGCTACTTGATCTTATGTTATGATTCAGTACCTCGATTATTGTTCCTCCAAGTTCTCGTTAATAAGGAATCTGTCAACTCAACATGCTTGGTTATATTATGTTGAACCAGACTGTGTGCAATATCACGAGCAACTTTATTATCACAAAACAACTGCATAGGTTGATTATGTCTAACTCTCAAATCTTGTAGTAGAAGCTTAAACCATAAAATCTCACAAACCCCCGTGTCATACTTCTTTATTTGTCTTCTACTCTCGATCTTGTAGCCACATTCTGCAAGTAACAAGGTTCTCTCCAAAAAAAAAAGGTGAGGTAACTGGACGTCTAACGTCTATCTTCAGTTAAACCTGTCCAGTTTCCATCAGTATAACCTTCAATTCTTATATGATCATTCCTTCTAAATAGAATTCCTTTACCCGGACTTCCCTTCAAATATCTCAATATTCTGATGACGACATTCATATGTTGTTCTCGTGAATCATGTATGTATTGACTAACCACATTCGAGACATGAGCAAGATCAAGCCTAGTATGTGCCAAACACATCAATTAACCTACCAATAATGATATTTTCTTTTGTAAATTGGTACCTGATCAGAATCAATACTAAGTTTCAATTTCTCTTCTAGTGGCATAGCTACAGGTTGGCATACCAAGATACATGTTTCTTTCAACAAATCAATGACATACTTCCTTTGTGATAGAAATATTCCTAATTTACACGTTGATACCTCAATACCTAGAAAATACTACAAGGAGGCGAGATCTTTCATTTCAAATTCAAGAGACAAATATCTATGCAAGGTTGTCCGCGCTTGAGGGTCATCCCCGTTACTACCATGTCATCTACATAAACAATAAACATTGTAAACTTCTCATTTCTGCTTTAAACAAAGTGTCATCACAATTACTCTATTTGTAGCCAAAAAATCTCATGGACTTGGTGAGAATGTATACTACTTGAAAAATGCACCTGTCTGAATTCCATTTATGGTTTGAAGAAGTCCCTATGTGTATGCTTTGGTGAGAATGTATGCTACTTGATCTTATGCTCATAGGGACTTATTCAAACCATAAATGGAATTCTCCAATCTACACACCCGTTTATTGTGTCCATCAAGAATATTAATCCCTGGCGGAAGGTCCATATAAATTTCTTCTATCAGACCGTTATGTTTTGGTGAGAATGTATGCTACTTATCTTATGCTCATAGGGACTTATTGAAACCATAAATAGAATTCTCCAATCTACACACTTGTTTATTGTATCCATCAAGAATATTAATCCCTGGCGGGAGGTCCATATAAATTTCTTCTATCAGACCGTTATGTAGAAATGCATTCTTTACGTCGAACTGATGTAATAGCCACCTCAAATTCGCTGCTAAAGATGAGAGAACACAAATCATAATAACCTTTTCCACCGGAGAAAACATATCTTTATAGTCAATACCATACTTATAAAAATATCCATTTACTACCAGCCTCGCCTTGAATCGTTCTATGATTCCATTGACTTTGTATTTCTGAGTATAGACCTATTTGCATTCCACATATTTCTTGCAAGCTAGTAAGTCAGTTATTTTTCAGGTAGTATTCTTTTTCAAGGATTTCAGTTCACCAATGGATATCAACTAGGATTTCTTGTCCACTGTTAGGAATAGATACAATAGATCTATGATGCACAAATATAGTATTTGATTCTGACAGGTGACTGGTAGATACATAATTGTTTAATTGGTACAATACTTTTGACTCTGGATCCGGTTTGGTCACATTGTATCGAACTTTATACTTAGGATCAACTTCATAGGTGGTTTTAGGAATATATCGATTAGCACATTCAAGGAGTCGACGTGGTAGAGGTGCACGAGGAGCTGGAAACGGTTGGTTACTACTAGTAGGAGAAAAGGAATCATTATTCTGGATCGATGTCTCACTTGGCGTCGACAATGGACTGAATGAGGAAGCTGTCTTGGTCTCATGCTCTGATCTCGGTAGTACCTCGGGTTCGAACTATTGTTACTCAGTTGGTGGTAGTCTAGGCTCGAATTCTGAGGGTGATTGTTGCTTAGTTGGTAGTGGTTTAGGCTAGGATTCTAATGGGCGGCGGAGGCTCTATTTGGTGTTCCATAGGACCATATTTCCCATTTTTCTCAACTCGTTCATGAGCATGGACTCCTAACCCTAGAGCATCCGAAAATCAATAATCAAAAGTTTGAACTTCAACATGCTTCTGCCCCCGAAATGAGGACCCAAAATCGCTTAAATACATCTCATGTTCATGAAAAAATCCATAGTCACAAACATCTTCTTCATTGGTAGATAGTAACAATGATGCCTTCGAGTCATTTTGTATCCAAGAATCACACAACGGAGGGGCTCAAGTTTACTTTGGTGGTGGGTGAATGGGTATGGACAAATCCGACACAACCCAACACATAAGGTGGAAGGTCCGATATTGGCGGACAAATAACATGAGATGAGAGAGCTTGAAATGGTGCATGGAAATCCAAGATTCGAGTTGGAAGTCGATTAATGAGGTAAGCGCGCAGAGGTGAGAGCTTCACCCCAACAATATAATGACAAATGAGCCGCAAAAAGGAGGTATTGAATACCTCAAGAAGGTGACAATTCTTCAACAAGTGATTTAATGAATGATACCATGATTATCAAAGAATGTACATAGTTCACAGTTAACATATTCACCCACATTATTACTACGGAGAACTTATATATCATTTTGAATTGTACTACCAGTATTTGATAGAATTCCTGAAATGTAAAATTAACCTCATTTGTCGACTTCATCAAGGAAATACATGTCATGTGTGTGCAATTGTTAATAATAATAACAAACCATCGAGTCCCACAAAAAGTGAAAATCTTAGATGGATCCCAAATATCCTAACATACTACCAAAAACGGAAATGAAGTTTTAGGTGAACTTAGGTGGTAAAAAGTACGATGACTTTTAGTTACTTCACAAATATCACATTGAAATTAAGAAATATCAGTCTTGACAAATAGACTAGGAAATAACTTGTACAGATAACCAAATGATGCATGTCCAAGTCGATGATGCCACAGCCGCACTTCAGACCCTTAATTTGTTTCCTTCTAAGAAACTTCTATAACAGAGCTTTGGTCAGTAAATTGGTACTATTTGATGTCACTTCCAAGTAGCATAGTTTCCTACGCCTAATACCATAACAAATTATCTTCCTCATCCGGATGTCCTTAAAAACACAAAAATGAGACAAAAAAACTCACAATATTATTTGCGCTATCTGCTTGCTACAGCATGACATAGACCACATATCGATGTTAGCGACGAAGGCCTCAGCACACATGGCAGAGAACTCGTCAAGGTTCTTGGTGTTGGAGCGGTGCTCCATGCAGCAAAAGTCGGTCTCCGCATCAAAAATGGTCGAAGATGCGACCAACATGGCGACGAGGACCAATGCAACGGTGGAGACCTTGGTGTTGGCCAGTGTAGCTGGTTTTGGGGTCTGGTGGTTGTGTAGTGTAGGGTTATATACTTAGTTGGTGTTGGCCAATTGGAGAGAGAGAACCAGAAAAATAATGAGAAAAGCATTGTATTGCATAGCCCACATCAAGAGTCCATACTTCCAGCCTAGTGCAAAGTGAAAAAGTATAATCCCTTTAGTGGAAAAAATGCTTTATACCTCTATAAGTAACAAGTCTATTACTAGTTGGCAAGAATTCCTCATGCAACAGTATGGATTTCTATCGGAGTTCAACTAATTCTGCATTAGCTGATGACTGATTGATCTTATATGATCTACTCGACCTCACACAATTCTTATATATCTTGGCCAAGAATTAGTATCTCAGCATTACCTAATTGCACGAGTACAGACACAGATATGGACACCAAACATTTAACAGGATACAAACATTTTCAAATAGGTACAAGGTGGTCACCTATGTTGCATGAGTACGGACACAATACTGACACAATTTTTCCATGTCCGCGTGACATAGGACCTTGAGCAATCACAGCACTGCAGATTTACTACCAGTTTATCTCAGCACCATTCTATTATATTGTCCTTCCCTAAGCTTATAATGGAATTATTGGCACTCTTCCTCTACCTTGTGATAAAATCAGAGACATAAGCTTAGCAGCTGAAGGTAATGATCAGTAATACAGTCGATACCTGGCCTTGGCCATGCCTCTGTTGGGAAAGAAATGCGAAAACATTTCCCCAAACTAGAGAGTACCTGCGAGAGAACCGAGCAAACAACGCACAAATCAAAAACACCAAACACAATCACGCAGACACAGAGAATTTTTGACGTGGAAAACCCTTGCGGAAAAAACCACGGGACGATCGGAGTCCAACCCTGAGAAGCCTCCACTAATGGAATAGAAGAATTACACCCTCTACAAACTTCTCCCGATCCAAATCGGATCCCCACAACACTTAGAAGCAAGAACAATGATTACAAGGCTACGAAGAACGAGAACGACGAGTAGAGATTACCCGAAAGCGATCTCCTTCGAAAACTACCTTCAATCCTCCGTCTTCTCTCCCAAAGTTGCAAATGGCACTCTTGCCCCTCTCTCTCTCCTCTCGTTGTGTGCTACAATTGTGTTACAATAGATTAGGGTTTGGAAATCCCAACTTAACTCCCTAATCCCGCAACAAACCTGGACCGTTTGATTAGATCCAATGGTAAAAAATCATCCAGATTTCTGCCTCAGCCCCGACGACACAGAGTTCGGCCAGAACTCTGTGTCGGGCAACCAGAACTGTCCAGCAACATTCTGGAACAGCCAGACCAAGTTCGGCCAGAACTCGGCCTGGGACCGAGTTCGGCCCGAACTCGGTGGCTCCAGTCCAGAACCCCCCTCTTGTTAGCAGCAGCAACAACAACTCCTCGTTGCCTACTTCCTGAGCTTCTTCGACATCGAACGGCGCTCGTCGCACTCCGGGATCTTCTCCACATAGGTTGGGAACCCCACCCACTCCAACAAATCTCCCCCTTCACAACTATGGGGAGGATATCGTCATCCCGACGATCTGCCTGCAGTACTCAAACTCCCCCCTTGGTAGAATCTTCGTAAACATATCAGCCCCGTTGTCATCTGTATGAACCTTCTCAAGCTCCGCGTCCTTCTTCTCAACCACATCCCGTATCCAATGATACCGAGTCTCGATGTGTTTGGACCGGCTATGAAACGTCTGATTCTTCACAAGGTGAATAGCACTCTGACTGTTACAAAGCAAAGTATACTGCTCTTGCTTCAGTCCCATTTCCTGCAGCAGCTTCTTCATCCACAGCAACTCCTTGCAAGCCTCCGTCGCCGCAATGTACTCTGCCTCTGTCGTCGACAAGGCAACACACTTCTGCAACCGCGACTGCCACGACACCGCTCCTCCCGCAAACATCATCACGTAGCCCGAAGTCGATCGTCTCGTGTCTACATCTCCAGCCATATCAGCGTCGGTATACCCAACCAGCTTCGGCCCGTCACCACCAAAGGAAAGTCTCCAACCAGCAATGCCCTGAAGATATCGTAGAATCCACTTGACCGCACTCCAATGTACCCTTCCAGGATTTGAAAGATACCTGCTAACCGTACAAACTGCATGAGCAATATCTGGCCTCGTACACACCATGGCATACATAAGGCTTCCCACAGCTGAGGCATATGGAACCCTCTCCATATCTTCCTTTTCATCCTCGGTAGATGGACACTGCTACTCAGTGAGCTTAAAGTGAGCCGCAAGGGGGCAACTCACTTTCTTCGACCCGTCCATACCGAAACGCTGAAGTACCCGATGAATATACTTCTTTTGGGACAAGTGTAGCAGCTTGGACTCTCTCTCTCGGCTGATCTCCATCCCAAGAATAGTCTTCGCTGCGCCCAAATCCTTCATAGAGAAGGCCGCGCCCAGTTGGCACTTCAGCTCCGCTATCCTATTGGCATTCCGACCCACTAATAGCATATCATCAACATAGAGCAATAAAATGATAAAATCATCATCGGCAAAATATCTCACAAATACACAGTGATCCGACGCCGTCCGTGCATAACTATGCTCCCCCATAAACGACTCGAACTTCCTGTACCACTGCCTCGGAGCCTGCTTCAGACCATACAAGCTCTTCTTCAACCGGCAGACCAAATGTGACTTGTCCTTCTCACAGAATCCCTCTGGCTGCTCCATGTACAACTCCTCCTCAAGATCACCGTAGAGGAATGCCGTCTTCACATCCATCTGCTCGACCTCCAAGTCGAGACTGGCTGCTAATGCTAGCACCACCCTAATAGACGAATGCATGACGACAGGCGAAAAGATCTCATCATAATCCACGCCTTTCCGCTGACCGTAGCCTTTAACTACCAGCTTCGCTTTGTATCGAGGGCGAGTAGCATCATCCGTCTGCTTCACTCTAAACACCCATCGATTCTTCAAAGCCTTCTTATCCTTTGGCAACCGTACCAGCTCATAAGTGGAATTAGTGTGCAAAGAACTCATCTCCTCCTGCATGGCCTCCATCCACTCCTGCCTGTGTTCGTCTTGCATAGCCTCTGCAAAGCTTTTTGGCTCTCCTCCGTCAGTCAATAGCACATACTCATCCGGTGAGTATCTCGTAGATGGTCGACGATCTCTGTCGCTCCTTCTCAGTGGAGCCACTGGTGCTGGCTGTATACCAACAGCCTCCTCCCCTTCAGGAACTGTCTCTCCGGCATGCTCATCCTCCTAAGGGACACCCTGACCACCATCAGCCGGCTGATGATCAAGGTTGGGAGCAACACCATGTACTGGCTCCGCCATAATTGGATCCTCTACGATGTCCTCTGGAAACTACTCGAAGCGAAATGACTCTAACTCAGGCAATTCCTTAGCCTCAGAAGGCGTCTCGGAATCCTGAGTGTTGGTCATGGTCTGATCCTCGACGAATACCACGTCCCTGCTTCTGTAGAGCTTTCTTCCCACCGGGTCGTAGAGTCTATAGCCAAACTCATCCCGACCGTAGCCGACAAAGACGTATCGCCTCGTCTTCGGCTCAAGTTTGGTCCTCTCGTCCTTCGGTATATGCACGAAGGCCTTACAGCCAAATACTCGCAGGTGATTGTATGACGGCTCTTTGTCGTACCATACTTTGTCGGGCACATCACCCTGCAAAGGAGCACTATGAGACAAATTAATAACATAAGCAGCTATGAGAAGAGCCTCACCCCAATAACTGCCCGGCAAGTTTGCTTCTGACAGCAAACACCGCACCCTCTCCATCAGTGTCCTATTCATGCGCTCCGCTACACCATTGAGCTGAGGTGTCTTGGGCGGAGTCTTCTGGTGTCGTATCCCCCTGCTCTCTGCAATACGCATCAAAGGGACCGATGTATTCGCCGCCATTGTCGGACCGAACACACAATAACTTCTTGCCCGTCTCTCTTTCAACAGAGGCCTGAAACTCTTTGAAAGTAGGCAGCACCTGATCCTTGGTCTTTAAGACATAGACCCAAACCTTCCTGGAACAGTCATCAATAAAGGTTACAAAGTAAGATGCACCACCAATAGATTTTACCTTCATAGGACCGCAGACATCCGAGTGAATCAACTCGAGCAACGCCGGCTTCCTTGAACTTGGGTGACTTCGAAAATACACCCTATTTTGCTTTTCAGCTAAGCAGTGCGTGCACTTCTCCGACTTTGTAGACTTGAGCCCTGGAATCACCTTCCTGTTCACCAAGTAGCTCATCCCCTTCTCGCTGATATGGCCGAGCCGTCTGTGCCACAAGTCGGTAGACGCATCACTGACTGCGTTCACCTCCTGTGCCCCCTGTGTGCTCCCCTCCATATAGTAGAGACCGGACTTCTTGCTTCCTCTGACAATCACCATCGAACCTCTGGAAAGCTTCCACTGACTGTTCCCGAAGAGACTGAAGAATCCCTCGTCATCCATCCTTCCAACCGACACCAGGTTGAAACGGATATCAGGGACACGACGAACATCTTTGAGAACAAGAACCGCACCCGTCTTCATTCTCAAATGCACATTTCCAACGGCAACCGCCTTCGACACATCTCCATTGCCCATCTTCAACACTCCACAGTCGCCTATTGTGTAAGTGGCAAATAGTGCCCTGTTGTGAGATACATGTGCTGAAGCCCCCGAGTCCACCAACCAAGAATTATCATTGCAGGCGAGGTTTGTAATGACCTCATCACCTACGACGATCACATCGCCTCCATGCATCGAGGCCGCCGCTGTAGTGTTCTCTTTTTGCTTCCCCTTGTCGCCCTTCTTCTCTCTCTTCCAAGCGAAACAATTCTGCTTGATGTGGCCCTTCTTACCATAATGGTAACACACTGAGTCCTCGTAACGACCCTTAGACTTCCCCCTGCTCTTGTCTCTGCCACCACTGGACCCCTGCTTTTGCCCCTTCCGCGGCTCTTTGAAACCAATGCCTCTGAGTGATGGGATGTAGATGAAGTGCCCTGAGAACGTCTCCGCATCTCTTCATTCAGCATCCCGCTCTTGGCAAACTCCAGACTGACCACGCCCTCTGGAGCAGAAGCGATCATAGATACTCGTACGGTCTCCCACGAGTCTGACAATGTACACAGCAGCCATAGTCTCTGAACTTCGTCGTAGAACTTGACTCCCATTGAAGATAGTTGGTCAACCACGCTCTGGAACTCACTCAAGTGATCCAAAATAGACGCTCCATCCTTGTATCGCAGACCCATCATTGTCCGGATCAGGAACAACTTGTTTATCCCGGTCTTCTTCGCATACAAGGATTCCAGCTTATTCCACAACGTCTTCGCGTGCTCAATATTGGCAACGTGGTTGTACGCGTTCTCATCAACAAACTGCCATATGTACCCACACACCTGTATATGCTCGAATGTCTAGTCCTCCTCAGATTTATCACTGGGCTTCTCGGATGCAAACACGGGTAGATGCAGCTTCTTGACAAACAGCAAATCTTTCATCTTGCTCCGCCAATAGTGATAGTTGGTGCCGTTCAGGTTCACCATGTGCACCGGCTTCGCGTCCATCTCTCCTCTTTAGTTTTCTGTCAACTCCTGACACTTTTCTGAATTCCAGAACCTGGCTCTGATACCACTCTGTTGGAAAAGAAATGCGGAAACCTTTCCCCAAACTAGAGAGTACTTGCGAGAGAACCGAGCAAACAACGCACAAACCAAAAACGCCAAACACAATTGTAGCACACAACGAGAGGAGAGAGAGGAAAAGGGCAAGAGTGCCATTTGCAACTTTGGAAGAGAAGACGGAGGATTGAAGGTAGTTTTCGAAGGAGATCGCGTTCGGGTAATCTCTACTCGTCGTTCTCGTTCTTCGTAGCCTTGTAATCATTGTTCTTGCTTCTAAGTGTTGTGGGGATCCGATTTGGATCGGGAGAAGTTTGTAGAGGGTGTAATTCTTCTATTCCATTAGTGGAGGCTTCTCAGGGTTGGACTCCGATCGTCCCGTGGTTTTTTCTGCAAGGGTTTTCCACGTCAAAAATTTTGTGTCTGCGTGATTGTGTTTGGTGTTTTGGTTTGTGCGTTGTTTGCTCGGTTCTCTCGCAGGTACTCTCTAGTTTGGAGAAAGGTTTCCGCGTTTCTTTCCCAACAGCCTCCCCTAGACTGCTCGTGCGGTCACTCAAGCGCGACCGAACCTCCATCCTCCAGCCACTATCCGGCCTTGGTCATGCCTCCCCTCAGGAGGCATGGGGCACCTCTAGAAACTTCGGTTTGTGCGGTCATTCACATGCGACCGAAACTCGGTCCTCTACCAGCTAATAGGCCTTGGCCATGTCTCCCTTAGGACACGAGGTACCTGTAGTGCATTCAGTTCGTTCATTCACTTGTACAAGATCGAACCTCCATTCTTCAACCGCTACCTGACCTCGGCCATGCCAGCCCTAGGGCATAGGGCACCTCTAGTGCCTTCGGTTCGTCGATCAGTCATGTTCGACCGAACCTCCATCTTGCAGTGTGCCTTCAATTTGTGTGACACTCATGCACGATCATATCTCTATTCTTTAACCGCTACCTGGCCTTGGCCGTGTCTTCCCTGCAGCATAGGACACCTCTACGTCTTCGACTTGTGACGTTACTTGTGCGATCGAACCTCCATCTTCCAATCGCTTCCATTCTTAGTAGTTGAATGAGTACTAAACAACGGAACCAACTACTTGTAAGCACATGTAAGTAAACAACGTACCGGTTTGCAACGAATAACAAAACAAAATTCCTGACACGCTGTCACTCCCCGTTCCTGGAATGCGTATTTTTATACATGTACAACTCATATAGATTTATTTAATATTTATCATGTATTATCCTGTATTTAAATTCATGTTAATTAATTATCTGCTCTTTAATTTTTTATGTTAATTAATTGTCTACATTTTATTCCTGCAATTGATTTCTGCATTTTATTTTCTGCTTTTATTTTTCTTTTTAGGTTCGGGTTCTTAGTGGTTCTTTTCGGGTTGGCCTTGTGGACCCGAATGAACCCGACCCACAACTCCCACCTACCACCATCCTTCCTATTTAAGCTTTCTTCTTCTTCTCTCTCCTCATTACTTCTCTTCACCATTACTTCTTCTTCCTCTCATCACTCTCTCCACCAACCACAGCAGGCAAGTGCAATCTTGCTTCTTGCTTGGAGAACCATTTTTATGGTTCATTTCTCTTTCTCTCATGATCCTGAGAGAGTTTAGTTCTTGGCATTTTTTGATTTCTATGGCTTGTTTTCTCTAGATCTAAGTTGTTGTACTTCGGTTGTTCATGGGTTTTGATCTCCCAACTTAGCGTGTTTTCTGGCTGAGAACTTCATTTTCTGGCTTGGGACGAAGGCTGAGTCACGCACACTTTCTTACGTGGCTGCATGTATTTTCAGTCACGCACACGTCTCTACGTGTCTGCGTGGATTTTGAGACACGCTCATGTTCTTACATATTAGCGTGTATTTTTAGTCACGCTCACGTTCTCATGAGCGTGCGTGTATTTTTAGTCACGCTCACGTTCTCATGAGCGTGCGTGGATTTTTAGTCACGCTCACGTTCTCATGAGCGTTAGTCACGCTCACGTTCTCAGGAGCGTGCGTGGATTTTTAGTCACGCACACGTTCTTACGAGTCTGCGTGTATTTTAGTCACGCACGCGTCTCTACGTGTCTGCGTGACTTTTCACGCTCACGTCCTTACATGAGTGCGTGGATTTTTAGTCACGCACACATCCATGAGTGCGTGGATTTTTAGTCACGCACACATCCATGAGTGCGTGGATTTCTTATCACTTTTCACGCTCACGCTGTGCGTGCGTGTATCACTTTTCACGCTCACGCTGTGCGTGCGTGTATCACTTTTCACGCTCACTGTTCACGCCCATTTCCCACGCTCACTCCAATTAGACTTGTTGGCGTGACTTCCTGACCTAGATGTTTTATTTGTTCTACAACCTATTCATTTAATGATGGCATGATAATTCCCGAGTTCTTACATGGCAGCCCTCTTGGGACTATTAAGTGCCCGACAGGCCGGCTGGTTCCCACAGATACTGTAATTCTGTCACACGGGCAGGGAACGGTATCTGCCTATATTATTGTACATGCTATAACGGCGGGCGTCCCGCTGGGACTCGTCTAACTACATGATTGGCGCAATTGATTGATTGGATAGACTAGTCTTGCTCGCACATAGTAAGAACTGAGGAATCCCACTTGCATAATTCCAGGCTAACTTGGGACTCACAATAGCAAGCCATAGGAATTGATTGGCCGTTCAAGATGATTTGTTTGTGTACTGTATCTACTCTGTTGTCTAACTGAGATGATCAGAATGTCAGGACATGACGGGCCAACCTCTGTCCTTGTTTGGTTGGGAGGTTGGTTCGAAGTGTCGTGATATGATATGAATCCTAGTGGGAAGCAGAGATCTATTATTATATTCTCTTACATACTGGTTTAATCCTTCATATCGTGCTCCCTTGTGGTACTTGCTATTAGAGGTCTAACCTCTCTGGTTTTGCATGGCCAAATTTAGAGCCGGTCCCCGAGGATCCAGCTTACTTCTACCTCCAAGATGGTCAATACTAGGGGAATGATCGCAGGAGGACTCGAGTGGGTTCCTTACTTTACCGCTCGTTTTGCTATTTACTTTATGCTTAGCCGTTTGGCACCGACATGTTAGTCGGATTGTCTTGTACTTACTTTTGCATAATTGTAACTAAGTCAGACTGCAGCTGATGACAATTGTGTATACGTTACTATACCATCTGGCTATGTTTTGTAAAGCCAGATCTCCAGAACATTTTGACTGAGCGTTTGGGACGCCTTACTGCTTTATCTTACATGTTCTCTATTTCTGTTTCTTGTTTGAATGATTGAGACAATAGATGTGAAATGACCATAGTGAGACTTTCATGTAGTATGCACCCCCTCGTCTGGTTAGACAGCATTGATCGTATTATACGGTATTCGTCTACCCGTAATACGTAGCTGGCTGAGTCATTCCTCCGCTCTCCAGTATTCTGGTTCTGGGGCGTGACAAGGTTTTAGTGGTGGCCCATACAGGTCTGATTTCAGACTTGTAGGGTGTTTTGATTTATAGGATGTCTCAATCACACGTATTTTCCTCCTTGATCTCATGATTCGTTATTCTCAACCCTTGCTTGACATTCCGGTATCCTTTGACTTCATTGATCCTTCATGTCCGGTTGTTTGATTGTTCTCTTATCCCTTTCTTAGGGGCACTTCGTCCGCATCGGTCAGAGCTGGACAACAGCAGGAGCAACATGGACAACCTGACCAGGTTGGTCAGCAACAAGGGCCAGTCTCACCTCAGGAGGCTACCCAGGAAGAAGTGATAGTAGAACCAGCAACTGGACCGCAGTATCCGGATGTTCCACCACCAACCATAGTTCCACCTACCCCAGTGGAAGTAGACACACCAGCCCTTCTAGAGATCATGAGAGGAATGATGGCTACTCAGCAACATCAGATGTTGGCCCAGCAGCGCATGCACACTCAGCTACAAGAGCAGAATGTGTTGCTCAACCAAGGATTGCAGACAGCATTGGAAAGAGGGGCAAGGACTGATTCAGGAGCATCAGCCAGGTTTTGCAAGTACAACCCCCGCCGTTTCAAGGGCACGGAGGATGCCATATCAGCAGATGCATGGCTTAGGGATATGGAGGCTATTCTGACAGCAGCTAAGGTACCGGCAGAAGAACGTGTGGATCTAGTGAAGTTGTTACTTCAGGATCTCGCACGTGATTGGTGGGAATCAGAGGAAGTGGGCATTAGACGTCCTGTGGCTTGGGACGATTTCACTGCAAGATTCAAGACCAAGTACTATGGAGTTGTAGCACGGTTTGAGCTACAACAGAAATTTATCAGCCTCAGGCAGGCTGGCAAGACTGTAGATGCTTATGTAGCGGAGTTCTGCAGATTGAGTAGATTCGTCCCAGAGATGGTAGCAACAGAGAGCCAGAGGGCTATGAGGTTTCAGCAAAGGTTTCATCTTGAACTCTTGCAATTGATAGAGGGGCACAATTACCAGACTTTTGATGAGATATTGACGGCGACTCGAAGGCATGAAATCACCATTCAGAGGCTTGTGGTGAGGACTGGGAGTCAGAAGAGGTCCCACAGTCAGATTGAAGGAGGGGGGAGCAGCGCCCCGAACAACAGCACCATCCACTGGCATTCGTATCCACGATGTGGCGATACGAGGACCAGCACCACCACCCAGGCAGCAGCAACAACAACAGAGGAAGAACCAGCAACCCCCGGCGGGCTGCACTTATTGTGGGAAGATGAGGCACACTAGAGATGTGTGTCGGACATTGAATGGACTGTGTCTGAAAAGGAAATCCAGACCATCGGGTTACCATATGTCCCATGAATTCGAGGGCATGAGCACCAGGGCAGCAGTTTCCTACTCTGCCAGCACCAGGGGCAGGCCAGTATCGAGGACCAGCAGTGGCAGTTAGGCCGTTGGCACAGCGTCCGCATGCTCAGATATTTCGGCAGCAGGGGCCGCCGATGCAGCAACACCAGCATAGACCACCCCAGCATCATCAAGGAAGGGGCCAGCAGCAGCATCAGGTTAGGCCGCAGCATGGGAACCAACAAGAAGGTCGAGGGCAAGCATTCACTTTGTCCTTGGAGGAGGCATTGGCATCGGGAGATGTTGTGGCAGGTAACATTCTCGTCGCCTCATATCCCGCAGTAGCATTGTTTGATTCGGGAGCATCCCATTCATTTATATCTGCACAATTTGCGACACGATTAGGAATGGAGTTCGAGGCATTGCCAGGGAGGTTGAATATACTCACTGGTAATGGGCTCGTAGGAGTTAGTAGAGTTATTCTAGTGTGTAGCGTTGTAGTTTGCGGGCATTCCTTACCCGCCCGGTTGATAGAATTTTCTGTTGGAAATTTCGATATTATCTTAGGCATGAACTGGCTGAAAGACAGTCATGCGACAATAGATTGTCGTAGAGGGAGTGTATCTTTTGATATTCCAGGCATGGAGCGGTTCACCTTAGTCAGATCAGAGGCAACTCAACCAGAGCAGGGAGTAGTAGCGGCAATGGAAGAAATTCTGATTCCGAAGGTAGTTGAAGAATTTCTAGACGTATTTCCTGAAGAACTTCCAGGTCTACCACCAGTTAGAGATATTGAATTCAGTATAGAATTGGCACCAGGAACTAAACCGATATCAGATCGAGTTTATAGAATGGCGGATTCAGAGCAGGCCAAGGTATATCAGCACATAGAGGAACTGAAGGAGAAGAAGTTCATCCAAGCTAGCGTGTCACCATAGGCAGCACCAGTGGTACTTGTGGGAAAGAAGGATGGGTCATCCAGATTATGCATTGACTACAGGAAGCTTAACGCGGCCACAGTGAAGAACAAGTACCCGTTACCCAGGATCGACGACTTATTTGATCAATTGAGCAAGGCTAGAGTTTTCTCCAAGATAGATCTTCGTTCGGGGTACCATCAGGTGAGGGTTCGGAAGGAAGATATTCCCAAGACAGCATTCAGGTCGAAGTATGGGCATTATGAATTCTTAGTAATGCCGTTTGGTTTGACCAATGCTCCAGCAATATTCATGGATTTGATGAATCGCATCTTTATGCCATATTTAGACCAGTTTGTCGTTGTGTTTCTTGACGACATTCTTGTATACTCTGCTAGTGAAGAGGAGCATGAAGACCACCTCAGGAAAGTGTTACAGGTTCTGAGAGAGAACCAGTTGTATGCCAAGCTCAGCAAGTGTGAGTTTTGGTCGGATCACATTTCATTTTTGGGTCACATCATATCAGGAGCTGGAGTAGCAGTAGATCCCAAGAAGATAGAAGCAGTAGAAAGTTGGCCAGTACCCAAGACCGTAGCAGATGTACGGAGTTTTTTGGGATTAGCAGGATATTACAGAAGGTTTGTGTCAGACTTTGCAAGGCTTTCAGCACCCATGACCCGCTTGACCCGGAAGGATGTACCATTCGTTTGGTCGGCAGAATGTCAGGCATCATTCGAGAGTTTGAAGCAGAAGTTGATATCAGCACCTATTCTTACATTGCCAGTTGGACCCGGAGGTTTTACAGTATATTGTGATGCGTCAGGTAAAGGACTTGGATGTGTCCTTATGCAGCATGGGAAGGTGATAGCATATGCATCTAGGCAGCTTCGGGACCACGAGAAGAATTACCCAACTCATGATTTAGAGTTAGCGGCAGTAGTGTTTGCTCTGAAGCTTTGGAGGCATTACTTATATGGTGATCGAATGGAAATGTACACAGACCATAAAAGTCTGAAGTACATTTTTACTCAAAAGGAGCTAAACATGAGACAGAGAAGATGGTTGGAGTTGATTAAGGATTATGACGTGGAGCTTCAGTATCATCCAGGCAAGGCTAATGTGGTAGCAGACGCTCTTAGCAGGAGAGGCGGCGCATTTATGTTGACAACACAGAGGCATATCTTAGAAGACCTTCAGGAGATGGGCATCGAAGTTATACTTCCTAGTGATGTAGGAGTTCTAACAAGTCTGCAAGTTCAATCCAACTTGGTAGGCAGGATCAAGGCAGCTCAGGCACAAGATCCAAGGATTCAGAAGCTTAGGGCAGAATGTGAGTCAGGACTCAGGAAGGAGATGAGAATTCATGAAGATGGTACACTTAGTTTTGGATCACGTCTATGTGTGCCTAGTGGAGATATCAGACAGGAGGTTATGGCAGAAGCTCACAGTTCTCAGTATTCTATTCACCCTGGAGGGACCAAGATGTACCAAGATATCAAGCAGCATTTTTGGTGGAACGGGATGAAGAGGGAGATAGCTAGATTTGTTTCCCGTTGCTTGGTATGTCAGCAAGTGAAGGCAGAACAACAGAGGCCAGCTGGGTTATTGCAACCGCTTCCTATTCCGGAATGGAAATGGGAGCATATTACAATGGACTTTGTGACCGGTTTACCGAGATCACCAAGTGGTAAGGACGCTATTTTGGTGATAGTGGACCGGCTTACAAAGGTAGCACACTTTCTTCCTTTCAGAGTAGGACAACCTACAGAAAAGTTGGCGGAGTTATATATGCAACAGATAGTCAGGCAGCATAGAGTCCCTGTCAGTATTATGTCGGATCGAGATACCCGTTTCACATCGCATTTCTGGAAGAGCTTACATCATAGTCTGGGTACCAAGTTAAGATTTAGCACGGCCTACCATCCGCAGACGGATGGGCAATCAGAAAGAATAATTCAGACTTTAGAAGATATGTTGCGAGCTTGCACTTTGGATTTTGGAGGGTCTTGGGAGAGTCACTTGCACTTAGTCGAGTTCTCATACAACAATAGTTATCAAGCCAGTATCCAGATGGCGCCATTTGAAGCACTATATGGTAAGAAGTACAGGTCACCGCTTGCATGGGATGATATCGGAGAGAGGAAGATGTTAGGCCCAGAAATGATTGTCCAGACAGTTGAAGTGGTTAAGGAAATTAGAGAGCGACTTCGAGTTGCGCAGGATCGGCATCGTCATTGGGCGGACCAGCATCGTAGGCCGTTAGAGTTCTCTGTTGGGGACCACGTATTCTTGCGGATCTCACCTACTCGTGGGGTCATTAGATTTGGCGTTCGCGGGAAATTGAGTCCGCGGTACGTGGGCCCATTTGTTATCCTTGATCGGATAGGCGATGTTGCTTATCGTTTATCCCTTCCACCTTCGTTACGAGAGGTGCATGACGTGTTTCATGTATCTCAATTACATAGGTATGTATCGAACCCAAGCCATATCATCGATCATTATGAGCTGGTTGTTGGTACCAACCTGTCTTACGAGGAACAGCCTGTGTCCATTTTGGACCGAAGAGAGAAGATACTCAAGAACCGAACAATTAGTCTTGTCCGTGTTGCTTGGGGTCATCACTCCTTGGGAGAGTCAACGTGGGAACGTGAGGATGATATTCGATCACGGTATCCACACCTGTTTGACTCACAAGGTATATCTCTTTCTGTATACCTTGATTGTCCTGATTTTTTATGCTTATCGCTTTATGGGTAGAGCTACTTGATATCGTAGATTGATGAATATACATATATAATACTTGCTTTTGATATGGTAAAATGATTACTTGCTCACTAGAATTGCTTGTATTAGTTTAGCTCCGATATTTCTACCTGCTTGGATTTGAAATTCCGAGGACGGAATTTTTCTAAGGTGGGTAGAGATGTCACTCCCAATTCCTGGAATGCGTAGACATGTACAACTCATATAGATTTATTTAATATTTATCATGTATTATCCTGTATTTAAATTCATGTTAATTAATTATCTGCTCTTTAATTTTTCATGTTAATTAATTGTCTACATTTTATTCCTGCAATTGATTTCTGCATTTTATTTCCTGCTTTTATCTTGCTTTTTAGGTTCGGGTTCTTAGTGGTTCTTTTCGGGTTGGCCTTGTGGACCCGAATGAACCCGACCCACAACTCCCACCTACCACCATCCTTCCTATTTAAGCTTTCTTCTTCTTCTCCTCATTACTTCTCTTCACCATTACTTCTTCTTCCTCTCATCACTCTCTCCACCAACCACAGCAGACAAGTGCAATCTTGCTTCTTGCTTGGAGAACCATTTTTATGGTTCATTTCTCTTTCTCTCATGATCCTGAGAGAGTTTAGTTCTTGGCATTTTTGATTTCTATGGCTTGTTTTCTCTAGATCTAAGTTGTTGTACTTCGGTTGTTCATGGGTTTTGATCTCCCAACTTAGCGTGTTTTCTGGCTGGGAACTTTATTTTCTGGCTTGGGACGAAGGCTGAGTCACGCACACTTTCTTACGTGGCTGCGTGTATTTTCAGTCACGCACACGTCTCTACGTGTCTGCGTGGATTTTGAGACACGCTCATGTTCTTACAAATTAGCGTGTATTTTTAGTCACGCTCACGTTCTCATGAGCGTGCGTGTATTTTTAGTCACGCTCACGTTCTCATGAGCGTGCGTGTATTTTTAGTCACGCTCACGTTCTCATGAGCATGCGTGGATTTTTAGTCACGCTCACGTTCTCATGAGCGTGCGTGGATTTTTAGTCACGCTCACGTTCTCATGAGCGTGCGTGGATTTTTAGTCACGCTCACGTTCTCATGAGCGTGCGTGGATTTTTAGTCACGCACACGTTCTTACGAGTCTGCGTGTATTTTAGTCACGCACGCATCTCTACGTGTCTGCGTGACTTTTCACGCTCACGTCCTTACATGAGTGTGTGGACTTTTAGTCACGCACACATCCATGAGTGCGTGGATTTTTAGTCACGCACACATCCATGAGTGCGTGGATTTCTTATCACTTTTCACGCTCACGCTGTGCGTGTATCACTTTTCACGCTCACGCTGTGCGTGCGTGTATCACTTTTCATGCTCACTGTTCACGCCCATTTCCCACGCTCACTCCAGTTAGACTTATTGGCGTGACTTCCTGACCTGGGTGTTTTATTTGTTCTACAACCTATTCATTTAATGATGGCATGATAATTCTTCTATTATATCCTTACGCCTTTTTGCATGAACTTAATAAATCATGATA
Organism: Iris pallida; assembly: GCA_029216955.1. Classification (NCBI taxonomy): domain Eukaryota; kingdom Viridiplantae; phylum Streptophyta; class Magnoliopsida; order Asparagales; family Iridaceae; genus Iris; species Iris pallida. The sequence continues at coordinate 130,529 of JANAVB010021791.1, read as the reverse complement.
TGTTAAATTTGTTAAAATGGATTGTTATGTGGAATGCGCCTTGTGTCCTGATTGATCCATGGATACCCAGTATGACTAGAACTTGACCTTGAGAGTTGTAGACTCGACCCATGTAATACTAAATGACTTTCATGCCTTGTCACCATTGATAATGATTGTGACATTGACTAATAATTGATCATGCGTTCCTAGTTGGAACTAAGAGACTGGCTAGTCGACTTATTGAATGAAACGAATGAGACACGTTCATGTAATGAACTATTGTACTCGATTAGCCGATCTCGAATATTGGCATACAGGCACATGCAGGCTTCAAATTATTTATTTATTTTATTATTTATTTATTTATTTATCTTACAAAAACAGCATGTGTACTTTATGGTCAAGGCATGATTATTCCGTGGTTAGTTTGATTGTTGCATCACGCTATGTAAGACCTACAACCTAGCCGCACGGGTATCGTTGTAGAGTTGCGCATATCGTACCCCGTACGAAAGTACTCATTGAATAACCATGATCCACGGCATGGAACTTCACTCAACATAGAGACCATTAAGTCAAATAAAATAACGATGGCATGGAGAGAATGGATTCCCGAGTTCTTACATGGCAGCCCTCTTGGGACTATTAAGTGCCCGACAGGCCGGCTGGTTCCCACAGATACTGTAATTCTGTCACACGGGCAGGAAACGGTATCTGCCTATATTATTGTACATGCTATAACGGCGGGCGTCCCACTGGGACTCGTCTAACTACATGATTGGCGCAATTGATTGATTGGATAGACTAGCCTTGCTCGCACATAGTAAGAACTGAGGAATCCCACTTGCATAATTTCAGGCTAACTTGGGACTCACAATAGCAAGCCATAGGAATTGATTAGCCGTTCAAGATGATTTGTTTGTGTACTATATCTACTCTGTTGCCTAACTTAGATGATCAGAATGTCAGGACATGACGTGCCAACCTCTGTCCTTGTTTGGTTAAGAGGTTGGTTCGAAGTGTCGTGATATTATGTGAATCCTAATGGGAAGCAGAGATCTATTATTATATTCTCTTACATACTGGTTTAATCCTTCATATCGTGCTCCCTTGTGGTACTTGCTATTAGAGGTCTAACCTCTCTGGTTTTGCATGGCCAGATTTAGAGCCGGTCCCCGAGGATCCAGCTTACTTCTACCTTCAAGATGGTCAATACTAGGGGAATGATCGCAGGAGGACTCGAGTGGGTTCCTTACTTCACCGCTCGTTTTGCTATTTACTTTATGCTTAGCCGTTTGGCACCGACATGTTAGTCGGATTGTCTTGTACTTACTTTTGCATAATTGTAACTAAGTCAGACTGCAGCTGATGACAATTGTGTATACGTTACTATACCATCTGGCTATGTTTTGTAAAGCCAGATCTCTAGAACATTTTGACTGAGCGTTTGGGACGCCTTACTGCTTTATCTTACATGTTCTCTATTTCTGTTTCTTGTTTGAATGATTGAGACAATAGATGTGAAATGACCATAGTGAGACTTTCATGTATTATGCACCCCCTCGTCTGGTTAGACAGCATTGATCATATTATACGGTATTCGTCTACCCGTAATACGTAGCTGGCTGAGTCATTCCCCCGCTCTCCAATATTCTGGTTCTGGGGCGTGACACACGCCGACTACTATACCGACACATGAACTATTCACACGTATACCTGGACAATGTTTATTAGTCTGATCTTATGATCGATCTTAGTGATTCTCTAGATAGGATTACATTGATTAATCTGGACACTGAACGATCGACATCTTTGACTGACTCGAAACTATTTCATTCTACAAGAAGGTACAATGTAAATCATATTAATCAACAAGAGTATGGTTAAGATGATACCCAAGTAATCATAGTGAGTCGCACAATTGTCCAACCTCCAATGGTGATCCACACGAATGATCTCAACCAAGAAATAGATCGAAGAACTCCTTCACCGAACGCCTCAACCCACAATAGGTCGCCACTAATGCACAAACTAGATGACAATCTTTGCCTCTCTATCTGCTAGATGAAGTGCTCAAGATCTCAAGTGCTCGAGATCTCGAACTCGTACGTGTCGTACCTGTACGATACGAAAACCAACAACGGCTATTCATGTCTGGCTGTCTTCAGGGTAAACAAAAGCTCGACCCAATTTTCGTTTACCTCTGACTCCTCGGGTCACAACAGCCGAGAGAAAGAAGGAAATGAGATTAGGTTTAGGGTTCCTATATGCCCCTTTATTTATAGTAGAAGGTAGGGTTGTTTGGACATTACGTTAGGTCTCCTACTTTGAAAATAATTGATCAAATCATATTCCAAAATTGCTTAAATTTAATCACATGGAATACTCCATAGATTAATCCCAATCAACCTGAGAATAATTAAGAATTAATTGAACTCCAAATCCATGTTTGATATTACATGCTAGTGCACCCAATCGATTTGGACCCAATCTATAAGGGTTGGATTCAAAACCTTTTTGATGTACTCTCTCCTTAACCTAGCACAATCACATAACTTGGTTGGACACACCCTATTTTGTGTGATCTATTGGGCACCACAAAACAATGGCAGCAATAGCAAGTTCCAGGCTCGGTTAAAATCACAGTTAAATTGCGCGGGTACCTGGTTGGATCAACCAATCATTTGTTCGATCGACTTTTGGGACTCACAACAAGGTGTGAATCTTAGAACTCTGTAAATCAAGATTGGCACCTAACAACGTGGTATGACTACCCATGTGTTACTTTAGAGGACGATACTTGATCCAAATAGAACCCTTCGTGTTCAGTTACTGCACAATTGTCCAACCTCCAATGGTGATCCACACGAATGATCTCAACCAAGAAATAGATCGAAGAACTCCTTCACCGAACGCCTCAACCCACAATAGGTCGCCACTAATGCACAAACTAGATGACAATCTTTGCCTCTCTATCTGCTAGATGAAGTGCTCAAGATCTCAAGTGCTCGAGATCTCGAACTCGTACGTGTCGTACCTGTACGATACGAAAACCAACAACGGCTATTCATGTCTGGCTGTCTTCAGGGTAAACAAAAGCTCGACCCAATTTTCGTTTACCTGTGACTCTTCGGGTCACAACAGCCGAGAGAAAGAAGAAGGAAATGAGATTAGGTTTAGGGTTCCTATATGCCCCTTTATTTATAGTAGAAGGTAGGGTTGTTTGGACAGTACGTTAGGTCTCCTACTTTGAAAAAAATTGATCAAATCATATTCCAAAATTGGTCAAATTTAATCACATGGAATAGTCCATAGATTAATCCCAATCAACCTGAGAATAATTATGAATTAATTCAACTCCAAATCCAAGTTTGATATTACATGCTAGTGCACCCAATCTATTGGGACCCAATCTATAAGGATTGGATTCAAAACCTTTCTGATGTACTCTCTCCTTAACCTAGCACAATCACATAACTTGGTTGGACACACCCTATTTTGTGTGATCTATTGGGCACTACAAAACAATGGCAGCAACAGCAAGTTCCAGGCTCGGTTAAAATCACAGTGAAATTGCGCGGGTACCTGGTCGGATCAACCAATCATTTGTTCGATCGACTTTTGGGACTCACAAGAAGGTGTGAATCTTAGAACTCTGTAAATCAAGATTGGCACCTAACAACGTGGTATGTGTTACTTTAGAGGACGATACTTGATCCAAATAGAACCCTTCGTGTTCAGTTACTGCACAATTCAGTCCACCCCATAATACAATGTCCCGATTGAGATAATGGACATGGATTCAACATTGTGAAGTTCAAATACTCTCTTTATATGTATCTCGATCGTGTATTCAACATTCGTCCGTGACCAAATTGAAACATGCTTTCTGTTGGTGTTTTTGCCTTTGGACTAGAAAAGATAGTCCCACATCGGCTACACCAAATGGTGAGTATCTCAATATAATGCATTGCTTGTGTTGAGGTGTGCACATGAGGTGTAGTAGAGCACAAGTTTGTGCCATGTGGGAGTATTTTCCTAGAAGGAAAAAGGACTAAATCCAACAAGGATGCAAATTGATTTTTGTTGTGCGGACTCGGACTCGGACGCGGACTCCAAGATGTCTCGTGCATGCACGGGAGGGTTCGGGGGGTAGGCGTGGACTGGCACACTTCTATGCTGATTGTGGGATGATCTAAAATATCAAACTCTATTTTTGAGTATTGGTATTTTAGTCCCACATCGGATAGGAGAAGAGGTGAAGTCTCAACTCCACTCTATAAATAGAGCCCCTTGGCCTCCTTTGATAGATGCACCAAGAAGAGAGTTGAGGGAGTCTGTTAAGTCCAGGAAGCTCGTTCAAGTCTCAAATATTGACTTACGAGCGTTCTAGAAGTTCTTCGTGAACTTGCTGGTTCCTGGAAGCTGTTCGTGCTCGTGTGGGACGAATAAAGCTTTGAGCAACGGTGGTTCATTCACCCCAGCATCTCATTCTCGCCTGTCATCGATGTTGTTGCCTTTTACAGTAACTTCTTTTTAGAAGCTCTACTGCCGATAGTTGCTTGCACAAAGTCTCTTTAGATTTTTTGTGTATTACGTAGAATCTTTTTAGATCCTCGTAATTCAGAATCCTCCAGGATCTCTGTTGCACATCTTCTTTAAGGTGCTGCATTTGAAACGTTGTGTGTACAATTATTTCAGTTTCAGAATTTTCCATCGAAAATTGTGCCTCGGCACTAACAATCTCAAAGCTTTATTGAGAAGATGGATAATTCTCATGCTTCGCTCATCGATACCAGCTTTAACAAGTTGGAGAAATTCGATGGCGAACACTTCCAGATATGGAGACGAAAGGTCACTTTAAATCTTCAACTCGTGAATGTTGATCACGTGCTGACAGAAGAAGAACCGATCGTTCCAACCACTGGATCTGCTGCGGCTGTGGCCGCTGCTACGACCAAGCAAGCGAAGTGGAAGAGAGAAAACAATATATGCAAACTACTGATACTCAATTCCATGGAAGAATTTCTGGCAGAGTCCTACTCCAAGAAGACATCTGCCAAAGAGATATGGGACTCCTTGGAAAAGCTCTATGAAGATGACGAGAACCGGTCCAAGATCTTTATGGTAGAAAAATACCACAAGTGGACCTTCCAAGACGAGAAGGCGATGCTGCCCCAAGTGAAGGAGTTTCTGAAGTTGCGTTAGAAACTAGAAGACGAGAACATGCCCCTCGTCGACAAGTTTGTCGTTGGAGGGATCATCGCGAAACTTCCTACAGAATGGAGCAACTTCTATGCAAGGATGCATCGAAAGAAGATGGAAATTAGCTTGGAAGATTTCTTGCAAGAGATCAATGTTGAGGACGAGATGCGCTCTCAACAGAAGATGGATACTCTGTCCAAACAACTGGCGAAGGCAAAGCTGGTTCAAACCAGAGAATACCAGGGGAAGCATGCTGCTTCTCATCGCAAAAAGAAGGACTTCACGAATCTGAAAGTGAAGGGTCCTGCTTTCAAGAAGCAGAAGTCCAAGTCCCATGTGACTTGCTTCAATTGTGGCAAGAAGGGCCACTACAAATCCGAATGCAAGTCCAAGCCCAAAGAACAAGGTGAGCCTGGTAAGGTTTCTATGATTACTAATCTAGTTGCCATGATAGCACAGGTTGCAACTGTAGGGGCTGACTTGGACTGGTGGATAGACATTGGTGCTACCTGTCATGTCTGTTCAGACAAAGACTGGTTCGTCTCTTATGAGCCAACTTCAGAGAAGGTCATAATGGCAAACCAGGCACAAGCTGAAGTACTGGGGATCGGAACGGTGGAGCTGAAACTCACATCGGGGAACACTCTGACGCTTCAAGGTGTGAAGCATGTTCCAGTAATTGCTAAGAACCTGATCTCTGGAAGTCTGCTCTTCAACGCAGGCTTGAGGATGGACATCAATGCTGGCCAGTTGGTGATGTCTAAGAAGGGTACATTCTTCGGAAAAGCTTTCCAAACTGAAGGAATGTACAAGATTCAGCTTGTTGTAACCCAGCATGATAATATAAATGCAATCACTTTTTCTGATTATTCTCTTGAGTTGTGGCATAATAGGCTAGGACATGTTCATTGTAAAAGGATTAACAGAATGTCTAGTCTAGGACTTATCTCTAAGTATGGGGGTAAGGTAGAGAAATGCGGAGTATGTGCTCAGACGAAGATCACAAGAAAACCCTTTCACAGGGTCCATCGAAGCACAGATCTTCTGGAGTTGGTTCACTCAGATATCTGTGACTTCAAACAATTCTCTACAAAGGCCGGGATAAAGTATTTCATTACTTTCATCGATGACTTCTCAAAGTATGCTTTCGTCTACTTGCTCAAGTCTAAAGATGAAGCATTCGAGAAGTTCAAAGAGTTCAGGGCCGAGGCTGTGCGGCAAACTGGACAACAACTCAAGAGGTTAAGAAGTGATCGAGGCGGGGAGTATTGGTCTCATGAATTCTTATCATTCTGCAAAGAACATGGAATCATCAATGAGACAACGGCTCCGTACTCTCCTCAATCCAACGGAGTAGTAGAAAGGAAGAACAGAACATTGACAGAGATGATGAACTCCATGCTGTTGACTGTGGGTCTTCCAAAGTGTTACTGGGGAGAAGCTGCACTAACGGCAACGTTCATTCTGAACAGAGTGCCATATGCAACTTCCGACATAACTCCTCATGAACTCTGGTTCAAAGTCAGACCTAACTTGAATGTCATTCGAGTGTGGGGGTGTCTGGCTTATGTGAAGCTCCCGGATCTGAAGATTCAGAAGCTGGGGACAAGGACTACGAAGGCGATCTTCTTGGGGTATGCCGAGAAGAGTGATGCTCGGAGATTCCTTGATATCGAGTCAAACCATATCATCGAATCTCGCGATGCTGAATACTTTGAAGACAAGTTTGCAAAACACAAGAATATTGTTCTCGCGGATCTTCCGGAGAATGATGAGGGTATCAAGCAGACAAAAGTCTTTAATGAACCAGTAGTCCAAGATGAAGCTGTCGTCAAGGAGACACCAGCTGAACCAGAACTCGCTGAGCCGTCAACTAAGCGAACGAGGAGACCGAAAGACTTCGGAGATGACTTCGTCACCTATCATGTGGAAGCAGATCCGCTTACCTATGATGAGGCGATGAAGACCAGAGATGCTGTATTCTGGAAGGAGACGATAGACAACGAGATTGACTCAATCACCTCCAACAACACATGGGTATTGGTTGACCTGCCAGAAGGAGCAAGACCCATCGGATGCAAATGGATCTTCAAGAAGAAGATGAAAGCAGATGGAACCATTGACAAGTTCAAGGCCAGGCTAGTGGCCAAGGGGTTTGCTCAGAAGCAGGGGATCGACTACTTTGACACTTATGCTCCAGTAGCTCGGATGACAACCATCAGATTGTTAATTGCTCTAGCAGCAATACACAAGCTGGTGATACATCACATGGATGTGAAAACGATATTCCTTAATGGCGAGCTGACCGAAGAGATCTACATGCAACAACCAGAAGGTTTTGTCGTCAGAGGTCTGGAAGACAAAGTCTACAAGTTGATGAAGTCTCTGTATGGTTTGAAACAAGCTCCCAAAATGTGGCATGAGAAGTTTGACAAGGTGATAAAGTCAAATGGCTACAGGGTCAGTGAAACAGACAAGTGTGTCTATACGAAGTTTGCTGACGGAAGAGGAGTAATCGTATGTCTTTACGTGGATGACATTCTAATCCTAGGTACGGATTTAAGCTGCGTCACAGAGACAAAAAAATTTCTTTCGACCAAGTTCAGTATGAAGGACTTGGGGGATGCCGACGTAATCTTGGGGCTCAAGATCATCCGGACAGGCACTGGAATAGCGCTGTCACAATCTCATTATATTGAGAAGATGCTCACTCGCTACGGGTATCAAGATCTTTCTTTTATTGATACACCGTACCGGAGTGATCAGAAGCTGAAGCCAAATTCGAGGGAAAGCGTCAGGCAGTTGGAGTACGCTAGCGTCATCGGAAGCTTGATGTACGCTACTACTGCCACAAGGTCTGACATAGCTTTTGCAGTGGAAATGCTGAGTCGGTTCACTAGCAATCCAGGCGTAGAGCACTGGAAAGTTGTGAAGCGTGTTATGAGATATCTCAAGAAAACTCAGACATATGCACTTTTCTACAGCGGAGATCCGTCAGTAGTGGAAGGCTTCAGTGATGCTAGCTGGTGTTCAGATATGGAGAGCGAGTATTCCACATGTGGATTCGTATTCGCCATGGGCGGAGCTGCTATATCGTGGAAGTCGAAGAAGCAGACTATGTTATCTCGCTCCTCCATGGAATCTGAATTCTTTGCATTGGATGCTGCTGCAGATGAAGCAGAGTGGCTTCGGGAGCTCATATATGATCTTCCGGTGGTTGGGGCTCAGATACCGGCAATACCGATATACTGTGACAACCAGACGGCAGCAGCAGTGGCATCAAATAAACTCTTCAACGGGAAGAAGAGAACGGTGCGGTTGAAGCACAGAGCAGTACACGATCTTATCAAGAGAGGTGTTATTGCAGTGATTGATGTTCGGAGTCAGGAGAACCTAGCAGATCCGTTCACAAAGGGCCTCAAGCGCCAGTTGGTCGATGACACAGCTTGTAAAATGGGCTTGAAGGCATTCTGATAGTGTGTCTTTGTAATCCTACCATAAAGTTTTATGCTATTAGTTCAAAGAGAAATCTACTAGGCATCTAACTTTTGGTTCAAAAGAGGATCACTGACTGGGAAACTATCAGGTAACAGTGGGTACTTGTTCTCTGGAACATGGAAGGGATACGGACCCATAACCACTGTTGTCTACTATGTATTTTCTGCAGAAAAAACAGATCCTGTGGAAGATTGGCTTAAACGCCTTAATGAGTTCTCAGGCAGAGTGAATGCCTGGTATGCTTTACAGGAAGCACGGTAGAGCAGCACTACAAGGAGTGAAACTCCATGCTACAGTGGGGTGACTCTACCATGAGGTTCCCAGGTAGGGGTAATGCCTTGGCTTTGCAAGCCAAGTCATAGCGGCGTAGCACCGCAAATAGGCAGGTAGCCTAATGCTGTATGACGTAATTAAAGAGTTGTAGACAACACTACAAAGGGGAGGATGGCCCCATGTTACAGTGGCACGACACCACGATGAGGTACCCAGGTAGGGGTAAAGCCTTGGCATTGCAAGCCATGTCGTTGCAGCGTAACACCGCAAGGAAGCCTTAGGCTTCATGCTGAGTAGATTGGCACTACAAAGAGGCTGAGACCTCATGCTACAGTAGTATGACACTACGATGAGGTTCCCAGGTAGGGGTAATGCCTCGGCTTCAGGCCATGTCATAGCGGCGTAGCACCGCAAGGAAGCGCAAGGCTTCATGCCATATCTCTTTAATAAAGAACTCACCTATAGTGTATGGAAAGAGATATCAGGCCGTCTCTTGAGGGTAAGCTTGTAGACGCCCAAAATTATACACTGAAACCAGGCTGGCACAAGGCCTTCAATGTGCAGCCAGAAGCACAGTTTATGTCATTATGTGAGTAGGAAAAATTGCAGTTATGGTGCAGAATTCAAGGCTTAGTCCATTCTTGTATCATGCTGTTATTTAACCTATGCGGGAAGATTCAAGTCGTAGCGACATCTCTCCTAATGCATGATGGGCAGTCACTGTGGGAACGCTCAACCCATATATTGAGATATGTGGGGGATTGTTGGTGTTTTTGCCTTTGGACTAGAAAAGATAGTCCCACATCGGCTACACCAAATGGTGAGTATCTCAATATAATGTATTGCTTGTGTTGAGTTGTGCACATGAGGTGTAGTAGAGCACAAGTTTGTGCCATGTGGGAGTATTTTCCTAGAAGGAAAAAGGACTAAATCCAACAAGGATGCAAGTTGATTTTTGTTGTGCGGACTCGGACTCGGACGCGGACTCCAAGATGTCTCGTGCATGCACGGGAGGGTTCGGGGGGTAGGCGTGGACTGGCACACTTCTATGCTGATTGTGGGATGATCTAAAATATCAAACTCTATTTTTGAGTATTGGTATTTTAGTCCCACATCGGATAGGAGAAGAGGTGAAGTCTCAACTCTACTCTATAAATAGAGCCCTTGGCCTCCTTTGATAGATGCACCAAGAAGAGAGTTGTGGGAGTCTGTTAAGTCCAGGAAGCCCGTTCAAGTCTCAAATATTGACTTACGAACGTTCCAGAAGTTCTTCGTGAACTTGCTGGTTCCTAGAAGCTGTTCGTGCTCGTGTGGGACGAATAAAGCTTTGAGCAACGGTGGTTCATTCACCCCAGCATCTCATTCTCGCCTGTCATCGCTGTTGTTGCCTTTTACAGTAACTTCTTTTTAGAAGCTCTACTGCCGATAGTTGCTTGCACAAAGTCTCTTTAGATTTTTTGTGTATTACGTAGAATCTTTTTAGATCCTCGTAATTCAGAATCCTCCAGGATCTCTGTTGCACATCTTCTTTAAGGTGCTGCATTTGAAACGTTGTGTGTACAATTGTTTCAGTTTCAGAATTTTCCATCGAAAATTGTGCCTCGGCACTAACACTTTCTATCTTGTCATACTACCTTGCCTAAGGGTTTAGCAAAGATAATACTACCAAATCCTATAGGACATATAACTCGTATGCCTTAGAGTGACATGTTCTTTATTGACTGCTCACCAACTTTATAAAGCCCTATAACTACACCAAATAATACCTTTCCATAACTCATGGTTAGAGCTACTTCGGAATAGAAACAAAGTGCATTCGCAAGCTTACAAAATTTTATGGCAATCTCAGGTCTAGGGACCTCACTTTTCCATTGATATGCAACAGACTCCATCGAAAAATTCCTTTAGTCGTGTTAGTCCATTGAACTTATTCCTGTAACGAGCACCCGCATTTCAACTTAGAATGTCCTCTACATTTGCAACTTACGAGAACATCACACACATTTCCAATAGATTCGTTGTATAGATTCGTTTAAACAATGACACATTTCCAATAGATTCGTTAAATAGATTCGTTGCCATAGATTCATTGTAAGAAAACAATTATTATGATTAATTAATATTTCAAATATACATTCACTTTTCCAACACCTCCTTAATGTTTGCTTCTCTTCCTTCTCGAATTTTGGCCGGTGAGAATGTTGCATCAATGCGTGCATTCTTATAGCATGCTTATGAGGATAAGGTTAAGCATAAGTTGTGAGAACCTAACATTATCGCCAAGTATAACAAAAAGATCTAGAGTATTTTAAATGTAAATAAGTCCAACATTGATATATTGTTCAAAGTGCTTTAAAAAATATATATATATATTGTTCAAAGTAGTTGTAGTAATTTTAGTAAGACACAAGAAATAATCCAGGAATCAAGCAATGAAACCAAAAAAAAAAAAAATGAAAAGAGAGAGAGAGAGCAAGGGTGGAACTATTAGTTTGTTAAGGTAGGCTGCACCACAGGTGAAAAAAATTTAATACTATATACTTAGCCCATCAGACCACTTAGTCCATAGCCCACCATACTACTAAACACTATATACCGTTTAACTTACTTTTAAGTACACAATTTTTTGTATGTGAACATCATTTCATATACTTGGCCCATACCAGACCCACTTCTATATATAAGAGCATCCACAGTGGAAGAGGTTTCAAGTGCTACATTTTGACTTTAGTCAAATTTTGTAGCACTTGAAGGCTGTAGTGGATACTTGTTCATACTTGAAAACTGTTAGAAAACTAAGATACACTCCATATTTATAACGTGTCCTACCTCTGCAACATTAATTAATGTGTCCGCCAAAATTAACCGTTCTTACCAAACATGAAAAAAAAAAGAGAAAAAAGAGGAAGATAAATTTTTACCAAACAAGTTGTGAAAATAAAGAGGAAAAAAAGGGACAAAAAAGAAGAGGTTAATTTGGAGTATTTGTTTGGAGTGTATCAATGTGTGCCAGTATCAAGATGACACTCCAAAAAATAATATTTTACACAATTTTAAATACGGAGCTGCTAGGTTGTCCGTGGTTTGTAACCGCGGACGTGACCGTCGGCCCACGTGTCGGCCAGCCATTGGCCCCTGATCCGGGTGGGACCCGAGATAGCGGGAGGGGGGAGGGGGAGTGGAGGGGGGAGGGGGCGGCCGGCGGTCACATCCGCGGTTACAAACCGCGGACAAAATATTATTTTCGTTTTTAATAATCTGGAATACGTGTTCGGAGTGTCTCCACTGTGGATGTGGATGTGGATGTGGATGCTCTAATTACATTCTAGAAATTAAGTGTTGAATGTTTAATTAAACTTATCAGTATATATATATATATATATATATATATATATATATATATATATATATATATATATATATAGCAAATGACCTCTAGTCTAGTGGTTAAGAGAGATGCATGCGGCCCGAGTGATTAGGAGATTGATTTCCGGTGGAAGCGTTCATCATAATTACCTTCTTTCAAATATATATATATATATATATATATATATATATATATATATATATATATAGTACGTACCATTGGGTGTACATGTCGACAACTACAATCTTGGAGCCGGCGGCCTTGACGAGGGGCCAGAAGGTATCCTTGCAGGCCTCCGTCACCTGGCCCACCGTCGGCTCGACAGTCTCCAGGCTCGACCGGACCGCTGCACCTGCCGGACCAAACCCTCCTCTCCCCGGACCCTTCTTCCAAACCGGACGGGCTCTTCTCCTCCGCGGAGAGGTGGTCGAAACCGATATTGGCACGTTCAGAGAGCAGGAAACTATGGGTGCTTGAGAAGTAGAAGAAGAATGGAATGGAGGTGGAGGGGAGGAGAGAGAAAGCTGAAGAGCCATTTGGTGGAGAGAGAGAGAGAGAGAAAGGAAGGAAGGAAGGAATATGTATAGTGAGGTAGAGGTGGTGACGAAATGGGGTTTGAAGTGTGAGGGAGTGAAATTGGTGGTGTTCTCGTTATGGGAAAATTAGTGATAGTATGGAGGTGTTGGTTTGTGTGGCGACGAGGAGTTCAGTTTGAGGGGATTGGTTGGAGCTCCACCACACCACCACGAGTTTCTTTTGGAATATTCTTGGAATTCTTCCCTCCCCCTTATTGCTGGATTTTGTTTGCTATGTCGGCCCTAAAGTAGAGAGGAAAAAGGAAAAAGAAAAAAAAAATATTTGAGCAAGTAGCGAGAAACAGAGTGAGAAAAAAAAAGTAAATTAAAAAAAAATTAAAAAAAGGGGATGAATTTGGTGAAACCATGTTTTATTTATATAGACAAATGATAAGGGCACATCTAAAGTTACTCAGAACTAATCCAGTTTAGTGAAAAAGTTACTGAGGACGGTTATTTTATTATAAAGGCACATCCAAAGTTACTCGGGACACATCCTACTATTCTTCCCAATCCTCTTCCCAATTTCGGAAATGACATCCAAAGGTTCTTCACAATCAAGGTAGAGAGATAAAGTAATATTGGAGAATTATGGCATATTATGTTGAATCAAACTAAATATATATAATACAACCAATCTAGAATAGGTAACTACCAATCTATAGTAGGTAATTAATCTCCTGTAATAATGCCTCTGGAATAGGTAACTATCAATATATAGTTGATAATTAATTTCCTACAAATCTCCTACGGTTAGGCAATACTCCAAATCAGGATCCTATTGATTATATAATAGATTCCTAGATATTGACATTTATGGTCAAATATCTTTATCATGCCCCTGCAAGATGGAGCACCGTGAGGTGATTCCAATCTGGTTCACCAATTGTTGGAAGCGAAAGCGGAAAGAGGTTTGGTGAGCGCATCAGCTAGATGGTCAACAGAGGAAACATGGACAACTCGAAGAGAACCTCCTTGAACTTGTTCCCGAATGAAGTGATAGTCAAGAGCAACATATTTTATGCGAGAATGAAATACCGGATTTGAGCAGATTTGTTGTATCAATATTGTCACAGTAGATAATCAGTTATTGAGGTATAAAAACATGAAGCTATATGAGTAGAGAACAAGTCCAACGAATTTCTACAGCAGTGGTAGCCACAGCTCGGTACTCGACTGTGATGACAATAGTTCGTATTACGTATTTTGGGATACGTATACGTATCTGACTCGTATTGCATGTCTCCTGGCTTGGTTCGGCTTGTTTGGGTTGGCTTGGTTCGGCTTGGGTTGCTTATTGGTTCATCATGAACCAAGGGAAAAACCCTTACCTACCACCACCATCCTCATTTATTAACCCAACACTCTTTCTCTCTCCTCATTCACTCTTCTTCTTCCTCACCATTACTCTCCACCTACACCCAAGAGCCCTATGCAAGTGCAACTTGCTTCATGATGGATCTCAAGTTTTATTGTTCCATTTTCTTCTTTACATGATTATAAGCCTCTTTAGAACTTGGAGTTTTTAATTTTTATAGATAGATTCTTCTAGATCTACGTTATAACTTGGGGTTTCATGAGTTCATGGAGTTTTTTTTTGTTTTGATCTACTAAAACTTGTTATTTTCGAAAACTAATAGTTCCATGAGCAAGAACACAAAATTTCGTATGAATTTGATTTTTGATTCACCTCATTTCGAGTTAAAATGAAGTTTTTATGGCCAAAACAAGTTTTCTGAATTTTTCGATTCGGGTGAGTAAGATTTTACGCAGGGAACCCTGAAATTGCGTATTTTACGCAGGATGGCATCCAGAATATAAGATTTTACGCAGGGAACCCTGAAATTGCGTATTTTACGCTGGATAGCATCCAAAATGTAAGATTTTACGCAGGGAACCGTAAAATTACGTATTTTATGCAGAATAGCATCCAGAATGTAAGATTTTACGCAGGGAACCCTGAATTTGCGTATTTTACACTGGATGGTACCCAGAATGTGAAATTTTACGCTGGAACTCTCCTCTTTTGCGTATTTTATGCAGAATTAAATTTTTGGCATAAAAAGTACACAAAATGACTGTTTTTGCCAAGTTTAGCTATTTTCTAGCCAGAATTTCGAAAAACTTAAAACATGAAAGTTTTAGATCTTTGTCTTGCCTTTCCGAATATCTCTGCAGTACCTCATTTTGAGTTCGTATGTGGAAGTTATGCCCCGTCTCCCCTGAGCCGCATGATTCCTCCACGACTCTTGTACCCTGTTTATATTTAGTTATTGCATATACGCTTATACCAGGTTAAATGTTAATTTTAAATATGTTCCATGACATAATGGTGACCAGTTGTGGTGCACTCTTGACAGTGAATTTGACATGATATATATCTCGAATGCTGTTGCGACGGCTAGCATGTCATGACAGAATTGAATGACCTGGACACCGTGGACGATTGCGTTTGTACAAATAAACCAGTACGGTCTTACATCATGTCTAGGATAGGGATCCCTGAGTACCACGGTCAGGGATACCTACAGTAATTGACTAAGGCTAATAAACTAGAATAATTCAGTAGACATGAAGAGATTCCCAGCTACAGGCAATCCTGTTATCTGGGCGCATTAAGTAGACTTGTAGCCTACCGACGAGTAGGGCACATTTCCAGCACACAGTCACGTGTTACATTCTTCATAAACGGACATTCGACCTGGATAACCGGATGGTCTACAGGGCTTGTGGCTGTTGGGATAATCTTATTGCATCTTGCTAATAACTAGGCCTGTGATAACCCTAGTTAGTTAAAAGTATCAAGCCGTACTCTTGATTGGCCGTGATTGATTGGATGGAGTTCATTCCAGCTTAGTCTTATCCTGATCATGTGCAAGATTGTGACATGACATGATTATTGATGCTTGCCTTAACAATAACGATTGGGGGTCCAGTTCTGTTTAGGCGAAGGGTTACAACCCTGTTCTTTGTTTGGTTTAAGGGTTGTAACCTGGCTCCCAGAGCAGTTCTGTGCCCTCTCTTCGTTTATTGTCTTATTGCAACTCCATGCCATGTTCGTCATGTTTTACCTTACCTTAATACCATGATTATTTATACTGGCCTTAGCGATAAAGATCGGAGGTCCAGTTCTGTTCAGGCGAAGGGTTACAACCCCGGTCCTTGTTTGGTTTAAGGGTTGTAACCTGGCTCCCAGAGCAGTTCTGGGTCCTCTCTTCATTTATTGTCTTTATTGTACCAATAGTATTTGAGACGGATTTCTATTCAGGTGAAGGGCTGCAACCTCGGTCCTTGTTTGGTTTAAGGGTTGTGACATGGCTACTTGAATGGTTTTCTCGTACTCAGTTTACTGTTGTTCTCTCTATTATTATCAGTTCTTTATTTATTACCTTTAATATTCTATTGTGATATGCTGGTTTTAGTTCCTAAGTGAAGCCTCTTTTGTGGCACTTGCTCTCTCTGGGGTCTGACCCAGCTGGTTTTGTGTGGCTAGATATCAGAGCAGCACCAAAGGATCCACTTGTCTTCCAGCCAGATGGTGACCACCAGGCGTAACCTTGGCAACGAATGGGTTTCTTTTTGTCCTTCCACTTTATTGTAAAAATTATTCTTTTGAGGCGTTTAGCCGGCGAGCACGTGTTAGCTCGTATTGCACCTTTATTTACTGTCCGCCTAGGGGCTGTAACATGATTGAAAGATCCTAGGGTTGATCATGTATGACTGAACTCTTGTTAGTCTTGACATTTCGTACGACTAGCTTCATGATCATCCAATATGTAATGTATGGGACGCCTTGCTATTATATATTTGGTGCTCTGACATCTTGTAACTATTATTGCTTGCTTGAGATTGAGACAATAGGCTAGTTCATGACCATAGGAGACTGTTGGCTTGTAGTTAAACCCTCATGTATCTAGACAGCCGTGACCGTATAGCGAGATGGATTGCACTTCAATATACGTAGCTGGCTATGTACGCCCCCGCTCTCCAGTATTCTGGTTCTGGGGCGTTACATAGTTTAAGTGGTGGCCCATGCAGGTCTTGTAAATCAAGATATGTGAGGGTTTATCGAATAGAAGTCTCAATCAGCACTCACCCTTGATCTCTGCTTGTATCTTCTGAATTCATGTAATCTTGACCTGATCACATACTTGTATCGTTGATCTGTCCTGGTCCTTCCTTATTATTTTCTATGTCGTCTTCTTCAGCGGCATTGTTTCTGGACCTGCCGATCAGCAAGGCGGAGCACCTCCCGTGGACCAGCAGCAACCCGGAGATCAAGCCCAACATTTAGAAGTAGCATCCAGAGTTATGCCTACTGGAGGAGAGCCACCAGTTCAGCCCGTCCAGCCTGCAGAGCCTGATGATGGCACTTTGGTGGGTCTCATCAGGTCACTATTAGCCTCCCAGGATCATCGAGGAGATGCCTTGCACCAGGCGGTGGCAGACGCTTTGACCAGAGGAGGTCATTAGGGTAATAGCGCGGCCAATAGCTTCAAGCGCATGAACCCTCCCTTCTTCGATGACAATGAAGATACGATTGCTGCAGATGCATGGCTTCAGGACACAGAGGTGATTCTAGAAGCAGCCAGGACTCCAGAGAACGAGAAGGTGGCAGTGGTGCGCCTACAGCTATTGGATCTTGCCCGCAGCTGGTAGACGGTGCAGGCCGTTGGATTAGTGGCCCCTGTTGCCTGGGCAGTATTCAGGGAGAGATTCCAGACCAAGTATTTTGATGTTGTAGCTCGGTATGATCTACAGATGAGATTCACCAATCTGAAGCAGATGGGCAGGACGGTCGATGGATATGCGGCCGAGTTCTCCAGGCTTAGTCGGTTTGCTCCCACCTTGGTGGCGACCGAGTTCGATAGAGCCCAGCGGTTCCAGCAGGGGCTCCATCTAGAGATTTTGTTGGCGGTGGAGCAGTTTGAGCATCAGACCTTTGATGCAGTACTGAGGGCAGCCCAGAGGCATGAATATACCCCCCAGAGGATCGTGGATAGGACCGAAGGTCGAAAGCGATCCTATAGCCAGATGAACCAGTCGTCAGCCCCAGCCCCGGTAGCCAGGGCTTTGACCATTGGAGCTCCGAGGCGGGCGGCCTCAGTGACGTCGGTTCAGCATTCCACCCCGACGTACCCTCAGCAGCAGAAGCAGAAGCAGTCTTCCGCAGTGGGATGTTCACACTACGGAAAGCCAGGGCATGTGGTATCAGAGTGTCGCAGAGCACAGGGTTTGTGCTTGGTTTGTGGTGCCCCGGACCACAGGGTTGGGAACTTCCCGAACAGGGAGAGTTCATCGGCCTTCTCTAGTCCTTCAGTTAGAGGACCAGCACCAGTCCAGCAGCAGCAGCAGCTGCATTACCCGTTCTCGAGGCTATTGCCGATGCAGGCCCAGGCATTCCAGCAGCAGAGACCACAGCAGTATGCCCAAGCCCAAGCCCTGATCCAGAGCAGGCAGAGAAATTTTCAGCAGAGGGGACCCGCACACAGAGGGTGTCACTCCCCGTTCCAGGAATACGTATTTTTATACGTATGCCGCTTGTCCAAATTTATTTAGTATCTGTCATGCATTTATTTTATATTTAATTCTTTTAATTTCATGCTAATTATTTCTCTGTATTTTATTTTCTGCTTTTTCTTGGCTCTTGATTCATTTCGGTTCATGGTGAGCCAACTTGGTTTGGCTTTACATGGAAAGGAATGGGTGGCTAGGATTTGATGGAGTAGGATGAATGGTGGAGATCCACTTGACCTTGATATAAAACTTCTTCTTTCATTCTCTCTCTTCATTTCATTCACATTTACTCCTCCACCAAACCCTAACCCACCTGTGAGAGGCAAGTACATCTTGCACACCATGAGGGATTTCATGCATCCCTATTTTTTTTAGTCTATGTTGTTCATCTTCTCTTCCTCTACAAGTTTAGGTCTTGAAGTTCTTGATTTCCATGGATGGTTGGGTGTAGATCTAAGTTTTAAGTTTTGATTTTCATATGGATTTTATGGTTTTGATCTATCAAACTTTGTTGTTTTCGAAAATAAGTGGTTCCATGTTGTAGAGAATTTAATTCTACCAAAGTTTGGCTTTTGAAAAGTTAGATTCCGATTTATTTTGAGGAAGTTATGGCCAAAACAATTTTGGTCAAACTTGTATGTTCATCTGCAGCATGAACCGCATGTCGCAGTAGAGCCGCATAGATGTCGCGGTTGGGCCGCATGAGCCGCATGTCGCAGTAGAGCCGCATAGATGTCACGGTTGGGCCGCATGAGGCACATGTCGCAGTAGAGCCGCATAGATGTCGCGGTTGGGCCGCATGAGCCGCATGTCGCAGTAGAGCCGCATATGATGTCGCAGTTGGGCCGCATGAGCTGTGTGTCGCAGTTGAGCCGCATATGGTGTCGCGGTTGGGCCGCATAGGCTGCATGTCGCAGTAGCCGCATAGATGTTGCGGTTGGGCCGCCTAGGCCGCATGTCGCAGTTGGTCCGCATACATGTCGCAGAATAGGCCGCATATGCCTATTTTGGTTGTTTTTGACTGTTATATGTCCTATTTTGACTGAATTATGGCTAAAATTTCTTTCAACTCCCAACATGAAAGTTGTAGATCTTTTTCTTGGCTTCAAGAATGTGTTACCAACTATTTTATGCTAGTTATAGACTTGACCATGCTTAATACTAATTTGACTTTCATGCCTTGTCACGAATTGACCCCGACTGTTACTTTGACTAATAATTGATCAAGCGTTCCTAGTTGGAACTAAGAGACTGGCTAGTCGTCTTATTGAATTGAATGAATGAGACACGTTCATATTAATTATGAACTATTGTAATCGACTGGCTGATCCCGAATATTGACATACAGGCACATGCAGGCTTCAATTTATTTATTTTACAAAAGCATCATGTGTACTTTATGGTCAAGGCATGATTACTCCGTGGTTAGTTCTGATTGTTGCATTACGCTATGTAAGACATGCAACCTAACCACACTGGTATCGTTGTAGAGTTGTGCATTTCGTACCCCGTACGAAAGTACTCATTTGAATGACCATGACCCACGGCATGGGATTTCACTTAACGTAGAGACTATTAAGTTAAATAAAATAATGATTGCATGGAGAGAATGGATTCCCGAGTTCTTACATGGCAGCCCTCTTGGGACTAGTAGTGCCCGACAGGCCGGCTGGTCCCCACAGATACTACAAATCTGCCACACGGGCAGGAAGCGGTATCTGGTTATATTATCTATTGTATATTGTATATTGATGACGGGCGTCCTGCTGGGACTCGTCTAATTCATGATTGGCGCAATTGATTGACTGGGTAAACTAGCCTTGCTTGCACATAGTAAGAACTGAGGAATCTCTATTGCATAATTCCAGGATAACTTGGAACTCACAGTAGCAAGCCGTAGTAGTTGAATGGCCGTTTAAATTAATTTGTTTGTGTACTGTATGTCCTCTGTTACCTATCCGAGATGATCAGAATGTCAGGACATGGCGTGCCAACTTCTGTCCTTGTTTGGTTGGGAGGTTGGTTCGAAGTGTCGTGATACTATGTGAATCCCAGTAGAAAGCAGAGATCTATTTATCATATTTTCTCATTACTGGTTTTAATCCCTCATATCGTGCTTCCTTGCGGTACTTGCTGTTAGAGGTCTAACCTCTCTGGTTTTGCATGGCCAGATTTAGAGCCGGTTCCCGAGGATCCAGCTTACTTCTACCTCCACGATGGTCAACACTAGAGGGATGATCACAGGAGGGCTCGAGTGGGTTTTCTTACTTTCCCGCTCGTTTTCTTAAATACTTTATACTTTGCCGTTTGGCCCCGACATGTTAGTCGGATTGTCTTGTACCTACTTTTGCATAATTGTAACTATGTCAGGCTGCAGCTGATAACAATTATGTATACTGACTACATCATCTGGCTGTGTTTTGTAAAGCCAGATATCAAGAACATTTTGACTAAGCGTTTGGGATGCCTTACTGCTTTATCTCACATGTTCTCTATTTCTGTTTCTTGTTTGAATGATTGAGACAATAGATGTGAAGTGACCATATGAGACTTTCATGTAGTATGCACCCCCTCGTCTTGTTAGACAGCATTGATCGTATTATACGGTATTCATCTACCCGTAATACGTAGCTGGCTGAGTCATTCCCCCGCTCTCCAGTATTCTGGTTCGGGGGCGTGACAAGGTTTTAGTGGTGGCCCATGCAGGTCTGATTTCAGACTTGTGGGGTGTTTTAATTTATAGGATGTCTCAATCACACATGTTTCCCCTTGATCTCATGATTCGTTACTCTCGACTCTAGCTTGACATTCCGGTATCCTTTGACTTTATTAATCTTTCCAGTCCGATCGTTTGATTGTTCTCTTGTTCATTTTCTTAGGGGCACCTCGTCCGCATCTGTTAGGACTGGGAAACAACAACAAAGGCAACACGGACAACCTGACCATGTTGGTCAGCAACAAGGGCCGGTACTAACTCAAGAGACCATCCAAGAAGAAGTAATAGTGGAAGCAGCAGCTGGAATGCAGTATCCAGATGTTCCACCACCACCAACAGTTCCACCTACCCCTGTGGAAGTAGACACACCGGCCCTTCTGGAGATCATGAGAGGAATGATGGCTACTCAGCAACACCAGATGTTAGCCCAGCAGCGTATGCACGCTCAGTTGCAGGAGCAGAACGTACTACTCAACCAAGGGTTGCAGACGGCATTGGAAAGAGGGGCGAGGCCAGATTCAGGAGCATCAGCCAGGTTTTGTAAGTACAACCCCCGTCGTTTCGAGGGCACGGAAGATGCCATCTCAGCAGATACATGGCTTAAGGATATTGAGGCTATTCTGACAGCAGCTAAGGTGCCGGAAGAAGAATGTGTGGATCAAGTGAAGTTGTTACTTCAGGATCTCGTACGTGATTGGTAGGAATCAGAGGAAGTATGTATCAGACGTCCTGTTGCTTGGAACGATTTCACAGTAAGATTCAAGACGAAGTACTATGGAGTTGTGGCACAGTTTGAGCTACAACAGAAGTTTATCAACCTCAAGCAGGCCGGCAAGACGGTAGATGCTTACGCAGCGGAGTTCTGCAGATTGAGTAGGTTCGCCCCATAGATGGTAGCAACGGAGAGCCAGAGGGCTATGAGGTTCCAGCAAGGGTTTCATCTTGAGCTCTTGCAATTAATAGAATGGCACAACTACCAGACTTTTGATGAAGTATTGACGGCAACCCGAAGGCATGAGATCACCGTTCAGAGGATCACGACAAGGACTGGAGGTCAGAAGAGATCCCACAGTCAGATTGAAGGAGGAGGGGGAGCAGCTCCCCGAACAACAGCACCATCCCTTGGCATTCGCATCTACGATGTGGCAATGCGAGGGCCAGCACCACCATCCAGGCAGCAACAACAGCAACAGAGGAAGAACCAGCAACCCCCGGCAGGCTGCACTTATTGTGGGAAGATAGGGCACACTAGAGATGTGTGTCGGGCATTGAACGGACTGTGTTTGATATATGGAAATCCAGATCATCGGGTTACCACCCACTACTAAAATACCCCATATTAGCGACGTTAGAATACGTCGCTAAATGAGGAAAATCCGTCGCTAAACATAAACTGCGACGGATTTAGCGACGAAAATTTGACATCGCGTAATGGCTTGTCGCAGATGACCAATTCGTCGCAGTTCGTCGCTATTTGCGACGAAAGCTAACTCGTCGCTAGACGTCGCAAAATTAGCGACGTCTAGCGACTATAGAGTATGTCGCCAGATTGGCGACGTAGGGCGACAACTTAGCGACGCATTGAACTTTAGATATGATGACATGGCATGTCAGCCACGTCAGCACGTTAGCGACGTCTAGCGACAAAGTTATCGACGTCCGCCCTTTAGCGACGTCTAGCGACAAAGATATGATGATATCCCACGTCAGCACTTTAGCGACGTATAGCGACATCACGTCGCAAGTTAGCGACGTATAGCGACGTTCTCTCTCCGTCGCTAGACGTCGCAGAACGTCGCTATACGTCGCAGATTGTATAAAAAAATTTAAAAAAAATAATTGCTATTTTTGTTATGCTGTGTCTGTGTTTCACATTCACTGTAAACACAGACACACATCATCACAAAAATACACATTATATTTTTTTAAAATTTGGGCAGCACCTCCTTTGTATATCGGATCATCGCTTATAACCCAGCGTAGGTATATTCGTCATCCCCGTCGCAGATAAATGGCAAAACAAGTCTACAACCAATAAAAGTTTACAATCAATAAAAGTCTACAAACAATAAAAGTCTAACAAGCAATACAACCAATAAAAGACGATGGAGCAATATCATCACCCAATACAACTAATAAAAGTCTCGCAAGCAGAGAAAGAAGTATCTCAACCAATACAAGTCAACCACAAATAAGAGTCTCACAAACAGAGAAACAAGTGTATCAACAACAAATAATAAAAAAGACATCACAAAGGACCCCGGCTGCGCATCTGGGATAAAATGATGTCGTACTGCTCCTGTGTGAGCTGTGCAACGTCCGGAGGCAGTGAAACGTCTGGAGTCGGCACCGTCGATGGACCGGGAGGACGCTGCTCTATCTCTCGCAGTCGCTCAGCATGCACAGCCAGGGCACTCACCATCCTCCGACTACTCTCCTCAAGCGAAGTCTGTACCTGATTGAGTGTGGCAGACATGGCGATCTGCGTCCCCTCCAGCTCGACCTGTCTACGCTCTGTGCGCTGCGTAGACTCGGTGAGCGTGTGCAAGCTAGCAGCTGTAGCCTGCTGCAGAGTCATCATATCCTGCATACTGCGCTCGATCGCATCAAATCGTCCGGTGATCGTCGGATCGTCGGATCGTCGCTCTGCCCCAGCTGCCTCAGAAATCTGCTGCTGCAACTCGCGACGCAGCTCCTGGAGCTGACGAGCAATATCATGCGCCTGTGATGACGCCTGCGAAGCTGGAGACTGCGCACTGACAGAGGGGGCCCGGGATGACTCTGAAGCCAAATAGGCGCCGTAGGATCCCGTACCGTAGTACGTACCCTTCTGAAGACCACCAACGGCGGTCATCCAGAGGTCGTCCGACGATGAAGCTGTAGGCGGCTGGAAGGAAGTACCAGCCCCTCCCTCTGCTGGCGCACTAGCAGCAGCAGCAGCAGCAGCAGCCGCCGCCTCCTCTTGTAGCCGAAGAAACTTGGCCTAGAATAATGTTTGCTAACGTCTAAGTGTTTGCTAAAGTCTATATTGATATCTATTTTCCTGTTTTCTGTTATAGTAAATTAATATAAAGGATAGAACGTACATATGCCAGCGTCGCCTTCTCATCAATGAACTCCCCAGCCCTCCGATGGGTGACCAGGAAGACGGTCACCATGTTGGGGTCCTCACCCTTTTTTACCTGTTAAAATATATATTTATCTATTATTAGTATTAAACATTCTTTCCAACTATATATAAAATGATGTCCGTCATAGGAAACGTACCAGACGACGAAAATGCTCCGTCATAGGAATGGAGCCACCACACCACTTACCGGCGCTCGACCGCGCCATCTTGGCCTTCTCAGACCGCTCCCGGTACCCGTCCTCGGCGAATCTAGCCTTCATCGTAGTCCACTGCTCTGGCGTGATCCAACCTTGGATCGGCTTTCCGGCGTGGTCACGATCCTTCTGGTCGCGGATCGCATCACGAATGAGCTTGCCTGCGACGGCAGGAAATTGGCCCTCGATCTTCGCCGCCCGGTGTGGTGGATAGAAGTAGGTCCTCTACGAGAAGTCAAATAGAAAACTTGTATAATATACAAAAATGATTATTAAAATTTAAAAATAAACAAATTTTTTACCTTGAAGTGGGCCAACCAAAAGGCCTTCCTATCGGCGGGAGCATCTGAGTAGTTAATCCAAGGCCCACCATAGTTCTCCCTCAGAAATCTTTCCAGCGCTCTCTGTACTGCAGGAGGCCGATATCTATAAAATAATAAATTTTATGAATATATATGTACATATAATCATTTGAGAAATATATATTAACTAATTAACTTACTTCGTAGGCCCGTCTGTCCAAATCTCCATCCGCGTCTCGCCCGGTGGAGCGCATGGAGGGTCGCTATCACCTCCTGCCTGGTCAGGATCAGTCTCATCCCCGTCCTCCATATGCTGGGCGTCGGCAGGAGGAGTGCTGGACGCAGGAGGAATGCTGGACGCCGGAGGAATGCTGGACGACGATGGTGGAATGCTGGACGACGAGGGAAGATCAGTCGCCAACCTGCTGGAACTGCCCTGTCCCGGTAATGGACCGGGAACAGTACTGTACACTGGCGTACTCGGAGATGAGGATGAGGGTACGGAATCTGCCTCCCTATCCCGAGGCACACGGGACTGACTCGTATGATGACGTCCTCCGCGTCGTCCTCCTGCCATACCTGATAATAACATATTTATATGATAGACATCACAGATTTTTGAAAAATATCATAGTCCCAAAAGTGTCACTAAATACATCACAGATTTTTGAAAAATATCATAGTCCCAAAAGTGTCACTAAATACATCACAGATTTTTGAAAAATATCATAGTCCCAAAAGTGTCACTAAATACATCACAGATTTTTGGAAAATATCTGTCACAAAAGTGTCACTAAAGATAACGTCCTCCGCGACGTCCTCCGCGTCGTACATATTTAATCCTCTTCTGAAAATTCATCTTGTTCGTTTAGCTCTTCTTCTTCTTCTTCTTCTTCTTCTTCTTCTTCTTCTTCTTCTTCTTCTTCTTCTTCTTCTTCTTCTTCTTCTTCTTCTTCCTCCTCCTCTACATCTTCACTTTCAGCTGCATCTTCCTCTTCGGATAATTCTACTTCTTCTACACAATTAGATGTGTAATGAGGAACTTTCGTATTGTCCACTTCTATATTATTTGTTACAAGAGGTAGTTCATCCTCTTGATAAGCTATATCGTCAACCTCAAAGGTATTTCTAGCTTTGGTCTTGCATACTGCCCACCAGTCCGACCTTGTTGTTCCCCGTTTAGGATAACGTGTGAAGTACACGAGCTGAGCCTGACTTGATAGGACAAATGGTTCATAGGCTTGATATCGACGCCGATAGTTTATATCCACAAGACCGTGCTTGTCTACTTTCCAACCTTGACCTTCAATCGGATCGAACCAATCACACCTGAATAACACAATCTTAGCAGGCTCTATTCCATAACTATATGTCAGCTCCACAATCTCCCGTAGGATGCCGTAGAAATCGTTGCCCGCATCAACATCTTTGTAGTTCGAAGATCTGATACACAAATAGCTGTTTTTGGTGGAGTCGAGATCCACAAAGTTGTCTCTGATCGGGCAAGTTGTTGACCTGAACCTGAACCCATTAACACAGTAGCTTGGCCATATTTTTGTAGCATAAATTGGTCCCTTGGCTAGCGTTCTAATAGACTCATTCTCAAGTCTTGCGTATGGACTATCGACCTAAATACCACGAAAAAATAAATTAAGCTCATTCTCAATCGTCGTGCATATACTGAAAGGTAATTACAGAGTTCTCAAGTCTTACATATGCACTCAACCATGATGGAAAATAATGCCTCATTTCTTGTTCTAGTTCTTCTTCTGTTATGTGTGGCCTACCTGACCTCACTTTATCATTAAATATGCTGAAAACAACATCGTTCAATTAATGTAATAGTCTAATAATCAATACTATTAAAATAATATAAACGTATTAATTACTTACCCCTCCAGCTTCTCTACTTCATCCTCATCGCAGTTGAGTAATACATACACCTGAGCAGCCCTTAGCTCATCATCGTTCAGATATCTCTTCTTCATTTTACCCGACGGCTTTCCTGAAGCATTGAATACCTTCAGTATTGTATCATTACATTCATGATCTCCGTCGTCGTTTCTGGAAGCTCTCGTTCTATTAGTTGCAACATGAGGCTTGAAATACATCGAACAAAAGTTTGTAATCTCCTCGAGAACATAGGCTTCACAAATAGAACCCTCGACCCGTGCCTTATTTTTCACCTTTTTTTTAGGTGATTCAAATGTCGCTCGAACGGGTACATCCATCGATATTCGACGGGTCCACCAACACGTGCCTCATAGGATAGATGAATCGGCAAATGCTCCATAGAGTCGAAGAATCCAGGAGGGAACACCCTCTCTAGCTTGCACAGTGTTACCGCAATGTCCTTCTCTTGCTTTTCTAGACGATCAACGAGCAATTTCTTAGAACAAAGGTCCCTGAAGAATATGCTAAGCTCCGTCAATGGATCCTAAACTGCCTGCGGTAAGAATTCCCGAAATGCAATCGGAATTAACCTCTCCATGAATACGTGACAATCGTGGCTCTTCATACCCGTCAATTTGTTTTCCTTCGGATCGACACATCTTCTCAGATTTGACACATATCCGTCTGGAAATTTTAGGCCCTGGATCCACCGACAAAGTCTCACTTTATCCTCCTTGTCCAGTGAGAAGATCGACTTCGGCAGGAACTGTTTTCCATTCTGCTCTATCAAATGCAACGCAGGGCGTTTGCATATTTCTGCTAAGTCCAACCTGGCCTTGGGATTGTCTTTCGTTTTTCCCTTTATGTCCATCACAGTATTAATTATGTTATCAAACACATTCTTCTCAATATGTATGACATCAAGATTATGTCTGATCAGATTGGTACTCCAATATGGCAGATCCCAGAATATGCTCCTCTTTGTCCAGTTATGATCTCTACCAAATCCATCATACTTGTACCCAGTTGTAGGATCTTCGATAGCACTTGGAAAATCTCTAACCTCCTCCCATATCGCGGCTCTGCACCACCTTGGCGGTGGATCACCCTTCTCTACAACGCCGGCACGGAATGCATTCCTGTTCCTTCTGAACGGATGATCTTTTGGCAGAAATTGTCGATGACAATCAAAGAAGCACGGTTTTCCTCCGTGTTTCAAGCGAAAAGCCTTAGTACGGTCCATGCAAATCGGATATGAGAGACGTCCATGAGTGCTCCATCCAGATAACATTCCATATGCCGGAAAGTCGTTGATGGTCCACATAAGGGTTGCCTTTATCTGAAAATTCTGCTTCCTGGAAACATCGTACGTGTTAGCGCCTACTTCCCATAACTGATTCAACTCATCTATCAAAGGCTGTAAGTACACATCAATTTTCCTCTTGGGATTGTTCGGACCAGGAATTATAACGGTTAGAAACATGGACTCGGTCTTCATGCACATCCAAGGCGGTAGGTTATACGGAGTGACAATCACAGGCCAGCACGAATACTGGGATCCCGAAAGACCAAAAGGAGTAAAACCGTCAGAACATAGCCCCAACCTGACATTACGTGGATCTGAAGCAAAATCAGGATACACTCGATCAAAGTGCTTCCACGCTTCTCCATCGGATGGGTGATCCAACACTCCTTCAATCTGTTCTCGCATGTGCCAACTCATATTTTCGGCCGTCTCTTTCACCATAAATAATCTTTGCAACCGCGGCGTTAAAGGCAGGTAGTGCATTGAATCGGTCGGTCTTCTTGCACCGGTAGACCTTCCTGTACTAGTTGGCTTATAGCGATCAGCACCACAAAATCTGCACACATCTGCGTCCTTGTCGTCTTTGTAGTACAGCATACACCCATTGCGACAAGAATCGATTTTTTCGTATCCCATCCAGAGCGATCTCACCATCCTCTTAGACCGGTAGAAGTCTTTAGGTAACTTAGCACCCGCCGGCAAGATCTCTATAATCAACTCCAGCACTCGGTTGTAGCATTCTTGCGACATGTTAAAATCTGACTTAATGCTCAAAAGTCTTGTAACCACCTCCAACGGTGAATGATCCTCACAACCAGGATACAATGGAGTCCTTACATTCTCCAGCAACTCCATGAACTTTACAGCGTCGACATTCGGTGCCTCCTCAGCTGCATCAGGAACAAAACTGGGCCCAGCAGCGTCGAAAACCATGTTCACGCACCCGTCGTCGTATGCATGATTATCTGAAACAAAATTAGGTCCCGCATGCATATACGGCTCAACATAAGGCTCCGGCTCTGATGCTAACGACACAAGTTCTCCGTGTGCGGTCCACTGATAGTAATTAGGCGTGAAACCCCTCGAGTACAAATGATATGTCACTTCCACTTCTGGATAATATTTCATGTTATGACATTTCACACACGGACACTTAATTTTGGTGCCGTCCATGTACTGAGGGAACGCCTTAGCAAACTGCAGGAACTGCTCTACTCCCGCTATGTATTCATCCCGCACACCACACATATCTTCAGGACGACGATTGTACATCCATGAACGATTCCACAAGTAGTAATTCAGCTCCATTTGGAAATAATTCTGCAAAGATGAACACACCAATTAACAATATTTGCTAACGTCTAAGTGTTTGCTAAGTGTTTTCTATTTTTCCGATAACGATTTTACGGGAGGAGTACGAGATGTTTCCTATTTTCCCAGTAATTCATGGCTTCTGTGAAATAACCACATCTTGGCTATTTGTTAAATAGATCGACCCTGAGCTCCCATGTTCAGTCGTGCCTTCAACATCATGTTCAAATGAAGGTGACAAGCAGCTGACTATAGAAAAATATGTCGTATTGAGCTTCATAAAGAAATGCAAGATTACTACATAGGAGCTTGTAATCTTGCATTTCTTTATGAAGCTCAAGACGGCATATTTTTTCATAGTCAGCTGCTTGTCACCTTCATTTGAACATGATGTTGAAGGCACGACTAAACATGGGAGCTCAGGGTCGATCTATTTAACAAATAGCCAAGATGTGGTTATTTTAAACGATAGGAGTCGCTATATTCCTTAGAATAGACTTGGAATATTCTCTAGAATATTCTTGGAATATGCCTTGTAGCCAAGTGCTAATTAGATCTAGATCTAATTACTCCTATAATTACCTCTCCTGCCCCCATTAGTGCTAATCACTACAAGTGGGGGCCATGGGGGTGCTACTGCTGATGTAAACTGCTGCTACAACAGCTGTTCTTGCTGCTGCTGTTGCTGGAATGGGGGCAGCAGCTCCCCTTCTACTCCCCATCCATCTATCCACCTATCCATCCAACTATCTATCTAATATATATCTACACATACCAATAGCTAACTAGTATCCTATTTCTAACCCCAACTTGGTATCCCAAACCAAGGCTCTAACACTCTAGGATACTAACAACTACATATCTAACTAGGATATGGCCTAAGATGCTAACCTATATCTAACACATTTAACCTCACACTCATCCACACAACTCACTTACACACTCACTCACATATATCACCCATGATACCACACTCATAAGCTCTCACCTAGGCTTACATATAGGCTAACACACACACACACACATATAGGCATATATAGGACACATATAAATAGGATTATAGGTCCACTAATCCTTTCTATCATCCTTACATCCATTCCATTTATCAATTCCCATAATATCACCACACTACAATATAACCACAACACTACAACATGAATATTATACCAAGAGACACACACACATATATATCTATATATAACCACATATATATAACATGTAGGTATATATATATAGGTGACATGTGTGTGTGTGTCTGTGTGTGTCTGTGTGTGTGTGTCTGTGTGTGTGTGTCCGTGTGTGTGTGTCCAACTAAAGGCTAATAAGTAGGCTAACTAATGGCTAAAAGATAGGCTAAAAGGATGGGCTAATAAGTAGGCTAACTAATGTCAAGTGGGGGGCACACTGCTGCAAATTTCAGCAGCATATAGCTGCTGTCCCCCCCCCCCCCAAAACTGCTGAAAACAGCAGCCCAGGCTGCTGGTTGCTGTCCAAAACCCCCTCCCCATAAGCACACTTCTATCCTCCTTCAATCTCCATCATTTCCTCATCCTTTCATTGATTTCCACAATCAAAACCTCTCAACATTCCCACAACCATAACCCCAAATAAATATACAACCACACACAAATATATATATAAATATATATATACATGTAAAGAGATACAACATATAAATAACACATGAATAATAATATGAAAAAGAGCACAAGAAGAATATGATAAAATCTGTGTCAGTGTGTGTGTGTGTGTCTGTGTGTGTGTGTGTGTCCGTGTGTGTGTGTGTCTGTGTGTGTGTGTCCGTGTGTGTGTGTGAGAGGAGGAGGAGGAGGAGGAGGAGGAGGGAGAGGAGTTAGGGTTAGGGTTAGGGTTTACCTTAGGAAGAGGGAGGAGGAGGAGGAGGAGCTAGGGAGAGGAGGAGGATCTCGGATTGGGGGAGGAGGAGCTCGTCGGAGCGGGAGCGAGTCGCCGGGGGCGGGGGGAGAGAGTCGTCGGGGGGGAGAGTCGCGGGGGGGGGGGGGGGAGAGAGTCGCCGGGTGGGGGGAGAGTCGCGGGGGGGAAAGGGATTCTGAAAATTTTGGAAATTTTCGAGTGAGGGGGAAAAGGAAACATCGTGCCCTAAGTAAAACATTTAGCGACGTCAACTAAAGACGTCGCTAAACGTCGCAAAATTTTATTATATGGCGACATATAATAATACTCTGCTGCTGAACGTCGCTGTTCTGCGACGTAATTTATGTAATGTCGCTGAACGTCGCTAGTTAGCGACGATTTGCGACGTCACATGACGGGAGTCGCTATATTACATATATAGCGACGTTATTTTCTTACGTCGCTAAAACACGTCGCTAATTTAGCATATTTTAGTAGTGACCTGTCCCATGAATTCAAGATTAGGAGGACCAGTGCAGCAGTTTCCTGCTCTGCCAGCACCAGGGGCAGGACAGTATCGAGGACCAGCAGTGGCAGTGAGACCATTGGCCCAGCGTCCGTTAATGCCGCAAGCTCAGATGTTTCGGTAGCAGGGACCGCCGATGCAGCAGCACCAGCCTAGACCACCCCAGCATCATCAAGGAAGGGGCCAGCAGCAGCACCAGGCTAGGCCACAGCATGGAAACCAACAAGGAGGTCGATGGCAGGCATTCACTCTGTCCTTGGAGGAGGCATTAGCATCGGAAGATGTTGTGGCAGGTAACATTCTCGTCGCCTCATATCCCGCAGTAGCATTATTTGATTCGGGAGCATCACACTCATTTATATCTGCACAATTTACGATACGGCTAGGAATGGAGTTCGAGGCATTGCCAGGGAGGTTGAATATACTCACTGGTAATGGGCTCGTAGGAGTTAGTAGAGTTATTCTAGCGTGTAGCGTTGTAGTTTACGGGCATTCCTTACCCGCCCGGTTGATAGAATTTTCTGTTGGAAATTTCGACGTTATCTTAGGCATGGACTGGCTGAAAGACAGTCATGCGACAATAGATTGTCGTAGTGGGAGTATATTTTTTGATATTCCAGGCATGGAGAGATTCACCTTAGTCCGATCAGAGACAACTCAGCAAGAGCAGGGAGTAGTGACGACAATAGAAGAAGTTCAAGTTCCGAAGGTAGTTGAAGAGTTTCTGGATGTATTTCCTGAAGAACTTCCAGGTCTACCACCGGTTAGGGATATTGAGTTCAGTATAGAATTGGCACCTGGAACTAAACCGATATCAGATCGAGTTTACAGAATGGCGGATTCAGAGCAGGCTAAGGTATATCAGCACATAGAGGAACTGAAGGAGAAGAAGTTCATCCAAGCTAGCATATCGCCATGGACAGCACCAGTGGTACTTGTAAGAAAGAAGGATGGATCATCCAGATTGTGCATTGATTACAGGAAGCTTAACGCGATAACAGTAAAGAACAAGTATCCACTACCAAGGATCGACGACTTATTTGATCAGTTGAGCAGGGCTAGAGTTTTCTCCAAGATAGATCTTCGTTCAGGGTATCATCAAGTGAGTGTTCGGAAGGAGGATATTCCCAAGACAGCGTTCAGGTCAAAGTATGGGCATTATGAATTCTTAGTAATGCCGTTTGGTTTGACCAATGCTCCAGCAATATTTATGGATTTAATGAACCGCATCTTTATGCCATACTTAGATCAGTTTGTCGTGGTGTTTCTCGACGACATTCTTGTATACTCTACTAGTGAAAAGGAGCATGAGGACCACCTCAGAAAAGTGTTACAGGTTTTGAGAGAGAACCAGTTGTATGCCAAGCTCAGTAAGTGTGAGTTCTGGACGGATCACATTTCATTTTTGGGTCATATCATATCAGGAGCTGGAGTAGCAGTAGATCCCAAGAAGGTAGAAGCAGTAGAGAGCTGGCCAGCACCCAAGACCGTAGCTGATGTACGGAGTTTCTTGGGATTGGCAGAATATTACAGGAGATTCGTATCGGATTTTGCAAGACTTTCAGCACCCATGACCCGCTTGACACGGAAGGATGTGCCATTCGTCTGGTCGGCAGAGTGCCAGGCATCATTTGACACCTTGAAGCAGAAGTTGATATCAACGCCTATTCTTACATTGCCAGTTGGACCCGGAGGTTTTACAGTATATTGTGATGCGTCAGGTAAAGGACTTGGATGTGTCCTCATGCAGCATGGGAAGGTGATAGCGTATGCATCTAGGCAACTTCGAGACCACGAGAAGAATTACCCAACTCATGACTTGGAGTTGGCGGCAGTAGTATTTGCTTTGAAGCTATGGAGGCATTACTTATATGGTGATCGAGTGGATATGTACACGGACCATAAAAGTCTGAAGTACATCTTTACTCAGAAGGAGCTGAACATGAGACAGAGAAGATGGTTGGAGTCGATCAAGGATTATGACGTGGAGCTTCAGTATCATCCAGGCAAGGCTAATGTGGTAGCAGACACTCTTAGCAGGAGAGACGGCGCATTTATGTTGACAACACAGAAGCACATTTTAGAAGACCTTCAGGAGATGGGCATCGAGGTTATACTTCCTAGTGATGTAGGAATTCTGGCGAGTCTACGAGTTCAATCCGACTTGGTAGACAGGATCAAGGCAGCTCAGGCACAGGACCCAAGAATTCAGAAGCTTAGAGCAGAATGTGAGTCAGGACTCAGAAAGTAGATGCAAATTCATGAAGATGGTACGCTTAGGTTTGGATCACGCCTATGTGTGCCTAGTGGAGATATCAGACAGGAGGTTATGACAGAAGCTCACAGTTCTCAGTATTCTATAAACCCTGGAGGGACCAAGATGTACCAAGATATCAAGCAGCACTTCTGGTGGAACGGGATGAAGAGGGAGATAGCTAGATTCGTTTTCCGTTGCTTGGTTTGTCAGCAAGTGAAGGCAGAACAGCAGAGGCCAGCTGGGTTATTACAGCCACTTCCTATCCCGGAATGGAAGTGGGAGCACATCACAATGGACTTTGTGACCGGTTTATCGAGATCACCAAGTGGTAAAGATGCTATTTGGGTGATAGTTGATCGGCTTACAAAGGTGGCACACTTTCTCCCTTTCAGAGTAGGGCAATCTACAGAAAAGTTGGCAGAGTTGTATATGCAACAGATAGTCAGGCAACATGGAGTCCCTGTCAGTATTGTGTCCGACAGAGATACCCGTTTTACATCATATTTCTGGAAAAGCTTACATCATAGTCTGGGCACCAAGTTAAAATTTAGCACGGCTTACCATCCACAGACGGATGGGCAATCAGAAAGAATAATTCAGACTTTAGAAGATATGTTGCGAGCTTGCACCCTAGATTTTAGAGGATCTTGGGAGAGCCACCTGCACTTAGTCGAATTCTCATACAACAACAGTTATCAAGCCAGTATCCAGATGGTGCCATTCGAAGCTCTATATGGTAAGAAGTGTAGATCGCCACTAGCATGGGATGATATCGGGGAGAGGAAGATGTTAGGCCCGAAAATGATTGTTCAGACAGTTGAATTAGTCAAGGAAATTAGAGAGCGGCTTCGAGTTGCACAGGACCGGCATCGTCATTGGACGGACCAGCATCGTAGACCGCTAGAGTTTTCTGTTGGGGACCACGTGTTCTTGCGGATCTTACCTACCCGTGGGGTCATTAGATTTGGCGTTCGCGGGAAGTTGAGTCCGCGATACGTAGGACCATTCGTTATACTTGATAGGATAGGCGATGTTGCTTATCGTTTATCCCTTCCACCTTCGTTATGAGAGGTGCATGACGTATTTCATGTATCTCAATTGCGAAGGTATGTATCGGACCCCAGCCATATCCTTGATCATTCTGAGTTGGTTGTTGGTACCAACTTGTCTTACGAGGTGCAGCCGGTATCCATTTTGGACCGGAGAGAGAAGATACTCAAGAACCGAACAATTAGCCTTGTCCGGGTTGCTTGGGGTCATCACTCATTAGGAGAGTCAACGTGGGAACGTGAGGATGATATCCGATCACGGTATCCATATCTGTTTGACTCACAAGGTATATTTCTTCCCGTGTACCCTGATTGCCTTAACCCCTCATGCTTGTCACCTCATAGATAGAACTACTTGATATCGTAGATTGTTAATATAGATATGTTATCTGCTAGTTAAACATTGAAGAATGATTGCTTGCTCAAGTTTTTTGTACCTAGATCAGCTCGATTTTTCCTATCCTGCTTGGATTTGAAATTCCGAGGACGGAATTTATCTAAGGTGGGTAGAGATGTCACTCCCCGTTCCCGGAATGCGTATTTTTATACGTATACCGCTTGCCCGAATTTATTTAGTATCTGTCATGCATTTATTTTATATTTAATTCTTTTAATTTTATGCCAATTATTTCTCTGTATTTTATTTTCTGCTTTTTCTTGGCTCTTGATTCATTTCGGTTCATGGTGAGCCAACTTGGTTTGGCTTTACATGGAAAGGAATGGGTGGCTAGGATTTGATGGAGTAGGATGAATGGTGGAGATCCACTTGACCTTGATATAAAACTTCTTCTTTCATTCTCTCTCTTTATTTCATTCACATTTACTCCTCCACCAAACCCTAACCCACCTGTGAGAGGCAAGTACATCTTGCACACCATGAGGAGATTTCATGCATCCCTATTTATTTTTAGTCTATGTTGTTCATCTTCTCTTCCTCTACAAGTTTAGGTCTTGAAGTTCTTGATTTCCATGGATGGTTGGGTGTAGATCTAAGTTTTAAGTTTTGGTTTTCATATGGATTTTATGGTTTTGATCTATCAAACTTTGTTGTTTTCGAAAATAAGTGGTTCTATGTTGTAGAGAATTTAATTCTACCAAAGTTTGGCTTTTGAAAAGTTAGATTCCGATTTATTTTGAGGAAGTTATGGCCAAAACAATTTTGGTCAAACTTGTATGTTCATCTGCAGCATGAACCGCATGTCGCAGTAGAGCCGCATAGATGTCGCGGTTGGGCTGCATGAGCCGCATGTCATAGTAGAGCCGCATAGATGTCGCGGTTGGGCCGCATGAGGCACATGTCGCAGTAGAGCCGCATAGATGTCGCGGTTGGGCCGCATGAGCCGCATGTCGCAGTAGAGCCGTATATGATGTCGCAGTTGGGCCGCATGAGCTGTATGTCGCAGTTGAGCTGCATATGGTGTCGCGGTTGGGCCGCATAGGCTGCATGTCGCAATAGCCGCATAGATGTCGCGGTTGGGCCGCCTAGGCCGCATGTCGCAGTTGGTCTGCATACATGTCGCAGAATAGGCCGCATATGCCTATTTTGGTTGTTTCTGACTGTTATATGTGCTATTTTGACTGAATTATGGCTAGAATTTCTTTCAACTCCCAACATGAAAGTTGTAGATCTTTTTCTTGGCTTCAAGAATGTGTTACCAACTATTTTATGCTAGTTATAGACTCGACCATGCTTAATACTAATTTGACTTTCATGCCTTGTCACGAATTGACCCCGACTGTTACTTTGACTAATAATTGATCATGCGTTCCTAGTTGGAACTAAGAGACTGGCTAGTCGTCTTATTGAATTGAATGAATGAGACACGTTCATATTAATTATGAACTATTGTAATCGACTGGCTGATCCCGAATATTGACATACAGGCACATGCAGGCTTTAATTAATTAATTAATTTATTTATTTATTTATTTATTTATTTTACAAAAGCAGCATGTGTACTTTATGGTCAAGGCATGATTACTCCGTGGTTAGTTCTGATTGTTGTATTACGCTATGTAAGACCTGCAACCTAACCGCACTGGTATCGTTGTAGAGTTGTGCATTTCGTACCCCGTACGAAAGTACTCATTTGAATGACCATGACCCACGGCATAGGATTTCACTTAACGTAGAGACTATTAAGTTAAATAAAATAATGATTGCATGGAGAGAATGGATTCCCGAGTTCTTACATGGCAGCCCTCTTGGGACTAGTAGTGCCCGACAGGCCGGCTGGTCCCCACAGATACTACAAATCTGTCACACGGGCAGGGAGCGGTATCTGGTTATATTATCTATTGTATATTGTATATTGATGACGGGCGTCTTGCTGGGACTCGTCTAATTCATGATTTGCGCAATTGATTGACTGGGTAAACTAGCCTTGCTTGCACATAGTAAGAACTGAGGAATCTCTATTGCATAATTTCAGGATAACTTGGAACTCACAGTAGCAAGCCGTAGTAGTTGAATGGCCGTTTAAATTAATTTGTTTGTGTACTGTATGTCCTCTGTTACCTATCCGAGATGATCAGAATGTCAGGACATGACGTGCCAACTTCTGTCCTTGTTTGGTTGGGAGGTTGGTTCGAAGTGTCGTGATACTATGTGAATCCCAGTAGAAAGCAGAGATCTATTTATCATATTTTCTCATTACTGGTTTTAATCCCTCATATCGTGCTTCCTTGCGGTACTTGCTATTATAGGTCTAACCTCTCTGGTTTTACATGGCCAGATTTAGAGCCGGTCCCCGAGGATCCAGCTTACTTCTACCTCCACGATGGTCAACACTAGAGGGATGATCACAGGAGGGCTCGAATGGGTTTTCTTACTTTCCCGCTCGTTTTGTTAAATACTTTATACTTTGCCGTTTGGCACCGACATGTTAGTCGGATTGTCTTGTACCTACTTTTGCATAATTGTAACTATGTCAGGCTGCAGCTGATAACAATTGTGTATACTAACTACATCATCTGGCTGTGTTTTGTAAAGCCAGATATCAAGAACATTTTGACTAAGCGTTTGGGACGCCTTACTGCTTTATCTCACATGTTCTCTATTTCTGTTTCTTGTTTGAATGATTGAGATAATAGATGTGAAGTGACCATAGGAGACTTTCATGTAGTATGAACCCCCTCGTCTTGTTAGACAGCATTAATCGTATTATACGGTATTCATCTACCCGTAATACGTAGCTGGCTGAGTCATTCCCCCGCTCTCCAGTATTCTGGTTCTGGGGCGTGACAGAGGGCATGGTCAAGTGCTGGCTTTGACCATGGGAGAGGAAGGAATAGCACCCGGTGAGGTAGTGGCAGGTACTATTCTCGTCAACACCTTTTCAGCTTCAGTATTATTTGATTCTGGTGCCTTGCATTCATTTATGTTTGCACGATTTGCGACACGGATAGGACTGGAGCCCGAGTCATTATCAGTAAGGCTCAATATACTTACTGGTAATGGTCTTGTGGGAGTAGATAGAGTGTTTTCCTCGTGTCGGATCGTAGTTAGCGGTAGAGAGTTTTCCGCTAGGTTGATAGAATTTTCGATGGTCGATTATGATGTGGTCTTAGGGATGGATTGGTTAAGGGACCAGTCTGCCATGATAGATTTCCATATTGGCAGGGTTGTTTTTAGCATACCATGCGAGCCAAAGTTTTCCTTTTCCCGAGGCGAAGTTGAACCATCTCCTCCCATATTGCGGATGGCAGTAGCAGCAGTACAGTTACCCCGGATCGTCGAGCAGTTTCCAGATGTTTTTCCAGAAGAGCTTCCAGGAATGCCGCCAGAGCGAGAGATCGAGTTCACCATAGACTTGATCCCCGGGGCCGCACCTGTGTCAGAGAGAGTCTACAGGATGGCGCCGTCAGAATTAGAGATATTGTACAAAATGATTGAAGAACTCAGAACCAATGGATTCATTCGTGCTAGTAGATCGCCTTGGGGAGCCCCGATGCTTCTTGTGAAAAAGAAGGATGGTACGTCTAGATTATGTGTAGATTATCGTACCTTGAACTCAGTGACAATCAAAAACAGATATCCTCTTCCAAGGATAGATGACTTGTTTGATCAACTCAGAGGAGCAGCAGTATTCTTGAAGATAGATTTGCGGTCAGGGTACCACCAGATCAGAGTCAGAGAGCAGGACATCCCGAAGACGGCATTCAGATCTAGATATGGGCATTAGGAGTTTCTTGTTATACCATTTGGAGCAACCAATACGCCGGCTGTATTCATGGACCTCATGAATCGCATCTTCATGCCTTATTTGGATCAGTTCGTGATTGTGTTCATAGACGACATCCTGGTCTATAGCAAGAGTGAAGCGGAGCATGAGCAGCATCTCAGAGTTGTCCTCCAGATTCTTCGAGAGCACCAGTTGTATGCCAAGTTCAATAAATACGAGTTCTGGCTTGATTGCATTTCATACTTGGGTCTTATCATCACCAGAGGAGGAGTAGAAGTGGATCCCCAGAAGATCGTGGCTATTGAAATGTGGCCAGTGCCTAGCACAGTTACAGAAGTTCGCAGTTTTCTTGGATTGGCCGGCTACTATCGGCGATTTATTTCAGACTTTGCCCGGATTTCAGCGCCGTTGACGCAGTTAACCTGCAAGGATGTGCAGTTTGCTTGGACAGCAGAATGTCAGGATTCTTTTGAGAAGTTGAAGCGAGGCTTGATGACGGCACCCATTGTCACACTTCCAGATGGGACCGGAGGATTCTCAGTATATTGTGATGCCTCAGGCCGAGGTTTAGGATGTGTTTTGATGCAACATGGGAAGGTAATAGCTTATGCGTCACGACAACTTCGTTATCATAAGAGGAATTACCCAACCCACGACTTGGAGCTGGCAGCCATGGTGTTTGCGCTAAAGCTTTGGAGACACTACTTGTATGAAGGTAGGGTGGAGATTTTTACCGACCACAAGAGCCTGAAGTATGTGTTCACTCAGAAGGATCTTAACATGCATCAGAGAAGATGGCTAGAGCTGCTTGTAGATTATGATGTCAACCTGCAGTATCATCCTGGGAAAGCCAATGTTGTTGCAGATGCATTGAGCAAGAGAGCCGGAGTCTATTTTCTGACACCGCAACCAAAATTGTTAGCAGATCTTCAGAAGATAGATATAGAAGTTGTCCTTTCTACCAGTGTGGCATTGATGGACAGCATGCAAGTTCAGTCCAGTATAGTTGAGAGAATCAAGATAGCTCAGTCATCAGATTCTAAGCTTCAGCGGCTTAGGACAGAATGTGTAGCAGGGCGAAGACCAGAATTATGCATTCATGAAGATGGTACACTTCGACATGGTAAGCGTCTTTGTCTACCCAGTGGAGATATCAGATAGGAAGTCATGATCGAAGCTTACAGTTCTCAGTATTCGATTCATCCCGGTGGCACGAAGATGTACCGAGATATCCGTCAGCACTTTTGGTGGAATGGCATGAAGAGGAAGATAGCTCGGTTTGTCTCTCGGTATTTGGTTTGCCAACAAGTCAAGGCTGAACATCAGAGGCCAGCTGGACTTCTTCAGCCCTTGCCGATTCCAGAATGGAAGTGGGAGCATATAACCATGGATTTCGTGACTGGATTACCTCGATCCCCGACCAGTAGAGATGCTATTTGGGTTATAGTTGATAGGCTCACGAAGGTGGCTCACTTTCTTCCATTCAGAGTTGGTCAGTCGACGGCTCAGCTGGCAGAGATGTACCTCAGGAAGATAGTCAGACTTCACGGAGTACCAGTCAGTATCACCTCGGACAGAGATTTGAGATTCACGTCGCACTTTTGGCGTAGTCTGCAAGAGAGTTTGGGAACCTACCTCCAGTTCAGCTCAGCTTATCGCCCGCAGACAAATGTTCAGTCGAAACGCACGATCCAGACTCTTGAGGATAAGTTGAGATCTTGTACGCTCGACTTCGACGGTTCGTGGGAAGATCACATGCACCTGGTGGAGTTCTCGTACAACAACAGTTTCCAAGCTTGCATCCAGATGGCACCGTTCGAGGCACTGTATGGTAGGAAGTGCAGATCGCCACTAGCATGGGACGATATTGGAGAAAGGCAGATGCTTGGTCCCGAGTTGATCACTCAGACAGTTGAGGTGGTCAGGAGAGTCAGAGATCATCTTTGCGTTGCACAAGATCATCAGCGCCATTGGGCCGATTCTCATCGGCGTCCCCTTGAATTTTCTGTCGGCGACCATGTATTCTTTAGGATCTCGCCTAACCGTAGCATCATTCATTTCGGCGTACGGGAAAAGCTTAGTCCTAGGTATATAGGGCCGTTCGATATCCTGGAGCGAGTAGGAGATGTGTCCTATCGTCTCGCTCTTCTGCCGTCTCTGAGTGAGGTGCATGACGTGTTCCATGTATCCCAACTACGACGGTAAATCCTGGACCCGAGCTATATCCTGGATCATTTGGAATTGGTTGTTGGTACCAACCTTTCGTATGAGGAAAGGCCCGTATCCATATTGGATCGAAGAGAGAAGATACTCAAGAACAAGACTATCAAGTTAGTCCGAGTTGCTTGGGGTCATCACTCTTTGGGTGAGTCAACGTGGGAGCGTGAGGATGATATCCGATCACGATATCCCGACCTGTTTGACTCGTGAGGTATAATATCCTTCTTATGCCTCATGCCTTCGATTCCTTGCTTGCATGAATAATTGCTTGATTGCTAGACTAGTATAGCTTGCCTGTGATTAGTATAGCTTGTCCTTGTATCTCTAGCCTCTTGATTAAATTCCGAGGACAAAATTCTTTTAAGGTGGGTAGAGTTGTGATGACCATAGTTCGTATTACGTATTTTAGGATACGTGTACGTATCTGACTCGTATTGCATGTCTACTGGCTTGGTTCGGCTTGTTTGGGTTGGCTTGGTTCGGCTTGGGTTGCTTATTGGTTCATCATGAACCAAGGGGAGTGTCACGCCCCAGAACCAGAATACTGGCAAGTAGGGACGGACCAGGCCAGCTACGTATACCAAAGTACTCCAGTACTCCGAAATAACGTATAAGCTGTATAGATGGGGGTTACTACTACAAGCCAAAAGTCGATCCTAGGTCAAGCAATCCTAGGTATCTCAATCACAGGCAGTAAACAATGTACAAGAAGTAAGATCAACTAGAATATAAAATAGTAAAGCGTCCCAAACTATCATATATCAATGATCAGGAAGCTAGTAATACAGAGTGAAGACTAGCAAGAGTAATAGTCATACATGATAAGCTCTAGCTATAGTCTAGAATACGCAAATCATGTTCTGGCCCGTAGGCTAAATGTCAAGTCCAAAATACGAGCTAAACACGTGCTCGGAGGCTAAACGCCACAAAAGAATAATGTACATAACTAGTGGGAGAATGAAATAGAAAATCCACTAAGGTACTCTGGTGCTCTGGGTAATCACCAACGAGTGGAAGGTACGGAAGATCCTCTGGGCTCCTCTATCAGATCTGGCCAAACAAAACCAGTAGGGTCATAGCCCCTATAGCAAGTACCACAAAGGAAGCCAAACTATGAACTAAAACCAGTATGCAAATCATAGCAACGGATAGAGACAGAAATAAGTAAAAACAAATCGAGACTCGTGCGCTACCAATGCACTTATCCCGAGAATAGGAAAGACAATAAGTAAAGCAACATGTAGCATAAAGTAAAGGACATGTGACATAATATAAACTGTGTACATGTAAGGAAAAGGAAGCATGTGAACATGAAAGATAAACTAGACATGTGAGCATGTTAAGTAGATGGAGCATGTTAAGTAACTGGAGCATGTAAGATAACTGGAACATGTGAGCATGTAGGGTAACTGAGACATGTGAGCATGTTAAGATACTATATAGAACGACAAATGATAAGATGACTTAGAAACTATTCTGAAACCCAAGTTACAACCCGTAAACCAAACAAGGACCGGGGTTGTAACCCTTCTCCTGAACAGAACTTTAGTATCTAATCATTTACCGGAAAAGTAAAGCATAAACAAAGATGTACTGAA
This sequence comes from Iris pallida, assembly GCA_029216955.1. Lineage (NCBI taxonomy): Eukaryota > Viridiplantae > Streptophyta > Magnoliopsida > Asparagales > Iridaceae > Iris > Iris pallida. The sequence continues at coordinate 87,554 of JANAVB010021791.1, read as the reverse complement.
ATAAACAAATTCGGACACTGCCTAGACAAACTTGACTAGACTGGACTCCATACAAAAGTTACGGCCAAGCAATGAGTACGGCTTTATACATTAGCTAACTAGGGTTGTCACAATCCTAATTACTAACAAATGCAAGTTTGAGAATTCCAAGTCCGGTTACCTGCATGCTGCCACCTATTGGTCATGTCGGGATGTGATTACAGGTGTATCCTTGTGCTCCCACGCGACGGTGAAGCTGGGACAGTGCTCATCTCGACGGATAGCTCCAAATTCTTAAATTAAATGTTATAACGACCTAGACCAAAGGCAACAGATAACTGGGAAATCCTCCCCACCCATGTTCTAATGATCAATCTAGTTATATAATCCTTACTATTTTCTTGGATTATGGGTGTGGCATTCCGCAGAATCCATCCAAGACATGAGACATGCAAGATTGGACAAAAGCGAGAATGTGCACCATAACAAGCCACAACAAGAAAATATAATAAACTGGAAGCTGGGAGTGCGCTACGATGAGCCACTATAGGAAGTGCGCCATGACAGGCCACTATCATGTAAGCAAGAAAAAGACATGTTCAAGAGTGCACCACGACGGGTCACTATCAAGTAGGCAAGAAGGCATGGCAACAATTATCATAGCTTGTAAAAAAGAATCTATCAAAAGACATATCATGGCATGTGGAGAAGAATAATCAAGGCTAAGTACATTTCATAAAATGGTTGAACATGTGCTAGTATCAAGTCTATATAGGGTGTACAATCATTATCTAACTGAGCAAGATCATCTTATCATGTTAAGAAATCATTACAATCGAAGAAAATATCAAAAACGGACAAAAAGGGCAGAAACGGGCAAAAACAGACTAAAACAGCATAAAACGGATTATCCGACGGATTACTGCGGATTTCCGGCAGATTTTTCGGAGTGTCACTGTCACGCCCCAGAACCAGAATACTGGAGAGCGGGGGAATGACTCAGCCAGCTACGTATTACGGGTAGATGAATACCGTATAATACGATCAATGCTGTCTAACCAGACGAGGGGGTGCATACTACTTAAAAGTCTCACTATGGTCATTTCGCATCTATTGTCTCAATCATTCAAATAAGAAACAGTAATACAGAACATGTAAGATAAAGCAGTAAGGCGTCCCAAATGCTCAGTCAGAATGTGCTGGAAATCTGGCTTTACAAAACATAGCCAGATGGTGTAGTAAGGTATACACAATTGTTATCAGCTGCAGTCTGACTTAATTACAATCATGCAAAAGTAAGTACAAGACGATCCGACCAACATGTCGGTGCCAAACGGCTAAGTACAAAGTAAATGACAAAACGAGCGGTGAAGTAAGGAAACCCACTCGAGTCCTCCCGCGATCATCCCTCTAGTATTGACCATCTTTGAGGTAGAAGTAAGCTGGATCCTCGGGGACCGGCTCTAAATCTGGCCATGCAAAACCAGAGAGGTTAGACCTCTAATAGCAAGTACCACAAGGAAGGACGATATGAAGGACTAAACCAGTAAGTAAGAAAAATATAATAATAGATCTCTGCCTCCCACTAGGATTCACATAACGTCACGACACTTCGAACCAACCTCCCAACCAAACAAGGACAGAAGTTGGCCCGTCATGTCCTGACATCCTGATCATCTCAGTAGGCAACAGAGTAGATACAGTACACAAACAAATCATCTTGAACGGCCAATCAATTCCTACGGCTTGCTATTGTGAGTCCCAAGTTATCCTGGAATCATACAAAAATAGGGATTCCTCAGTTCTTACTATGTGCAAGCAAGGCTAGTCTATCCAGTCAATCAATTACGCCAATCATGTAGTTAGACGAGTCCCAGCGGGACACCCGCCGTTATAGCATATACAATAATATAAGCAGATACTGTTCCCTGCCCGTGTGACAGATTTATAGTATCTGTGGGAACCAGCCGGCCCGTCAGGCACTTAATAGTCCCAAGGGGGCCGCCATATAAGAACTCGGGAATCCATTCTCTCCATGCCATCATTATTTTATTTAACTTAATAGTCTCTACGTTGAGTGAAGTTCCATGCCGTGGATCATGGTCATTCGAATGAGTACTTTCGTACGGGGTACGATATGCGCAACTCTACAACGATACCCGTGCGGCTAGGTTGTAGGTTTTACATAGCGTGATGCAACAATCAATTTAACCACGGAATAATCATGCCTTGACCATAAAGTACACATGCTGTCTTTGTAAGATAAATAGAAAATTAAATAATAAATAATTACTTTGAAGCCTGCATGTGCCTGTATGCCAATATTCGGGATCGGCTAATCGAGTATAATAGTTCATTACATGAACGTGTCTCATTCATTCAATTCAATAAGACGACTAGCCAGTCTCTTAGTTCCAACTAGGAACGCATGATCAATATTTAGTCCATGTCACAATCATTATCAATGGTGACAAGGCATGAAAGTCCATCAATATTACATAGGGTCGGGTCTATAACTCTCAGGGTTAAGTTCTAGTCATACTGGGTATCCATAGATCAATCAGGACACAAGGCACATTTTACATAACAATCCATTTTAACAAATTTAATCATATCATGATTTATCAAAAAATTCACAAAAAAAGGCGTAAGGATATAATAGAAGAATTATCATGCCATCATTATTTTGAATAGGTTGAGGAATAAATAAAAACACCCAGGTCAGGAAGTCACGCCAACAAGTCTATGCTAAGGCCAAAAGTCACGCAGGAAGTCTGTGCTTAAGACCAACAAGTCACGCTAAGTCTAGCTGGGGTGAGCGTGGAAAATGGGCGTGAACAGCGAGCGTGAGAAGAAATACACGCACGCACAGCGTGGCTAAAAATATACGCACTCATGCACAGTGTGAGCGTGACAAGAAATTCACGCACGCAAAGATGTGTGCGTGACAAAAATCCACGCACTCATGGATGTGTGCGTGACAAAAATACACGCACGCTCATGAGAACGTGAGCGTGACTGAAAATACACGCTAACATGTAAGAACAAGAGCGTGACTAAAAATACACGCTAACATGTAAGAACATGAGCGTGTCTGAAAATACACGCTAACATGTAAGAACATGAGCGTGACTGAAAATACACGCTAACATGTAAGAACATGAGCGTGTCTGAAAATACACGCTAACATGTAAGAACATGAGCGTGACTGAAAATACACGCTAACACGTAAGAACATGAGCGTGTCTGAAAATACACGCTAACATGTAAGAACATGAGCGTGTCAAAAATCCACGCAGACACGTAGAGACGTGTGCGTGACTGGGCTGATGTTTTACGCGGACACGTAAGAACGTGTGCGTGCAACATCTCCCGAACTCCAAGTCCTATGGAGCCTTCGTTCTAGTGCCAGAAATACACGCTAAGTTGGTGGACCAAGAACCCATGAACAACCGAAATACAACAACTTAGATCTAGGAAAAACCAGCCATAGAAATCCAAAATGCTAAGAACTAAACTCTCTCAGAATCATGAGAGGAAGAGTAATGATCCACAAAAATGGATGAAGGAGAAGCAAGTTTGCACTTGCCTCCTGCTGCTGCTGCTGGTAGGTGGAGAGTAATGAGAGGAAGAAGAAGAAGTAATGGTGAGGATGAGTAATGAGGAGAGAGAATGGAGATGGAAGCTTTAAATAGGGAAAGTGGTGGTAGGTGGGAGCTAATGGGCCGGGTTGCACAGATCCACCTAAGCCGAAACCCACTAAGACTAAAGTAGGAAATAAAATGCAGGAAATAAAATGCAGAAATAAAATTGCAGGAAATAGATTAACATGGAATTTAAAGAGCAGATAATTAATTAACATAAAAATTTAAAGGAATTTAAATACAGAATAATACATGATAAATACTAAAATAAATACACATGAGCTGTACATGTATAAAAATACGCATTTTGGGAACGGGGAGTGACATCTCTACCCACCTTAGAAAAATTCCGTCCTCGGAATTTCAAATCCAAGCAGGATAGAAATATCGGGGCTAAACTAATACAAACAGTTCTAGTGATCAAGCAATTCTAGTAAACAAGCAATCATTTCTACCATATCAAAAGCAAGTACTATATATGTAAATCCATCAATCTACGATATCAGATAGCTCTACCCATAAAGCGATAAGCATGAAAAATCAAGACAATCAAGGTATACAGAAAGAGATATACCTTGTGAGTCAAACAGGTGTGGGTACCGTGATCGGATATTATCCTCACGTTCCCATGTTGACTCTCCCAAGGAGTGATGACCCCAAGCAACACGGACAAGACTAATTATTCGGTTCTTGAGTATCTTCTCTCTTCGGTCCAAAATGGACACAGGCTGCTCCTCGTAAGACAGGTTGGTACCAACAACCAGCTCAGAGTGATCGAGGACATGGCTTGGGTCCGATATATACCTACGTAATTGAGATACATGAAACACGTCATGCACCTCTCGTAACGAAGGTGGGAGGGATAAACGATAAGCAACATCGCCTATCCAATCAAGAATAACGAATGGGCCCACGTACCGCGGACTCAATTTCCTGCGAACGCCAAATCTAATGACCCCACGAGTAGGTGAGATCCGCAAAAATACGTGGTCCCCAACAGAGAATTCTAACGGCCTACGATGCTGGTCCGCCCAATGACGATGTCGATCCTGCGCAACTCGAAGTCGCTCTCTAATTCCCTTAACCACTTCAACCGTCTGAACAATCATTTCTGGGCCTAACATCTTCCTTTCTCCGATATCATCCCATGCAAGCGGTGACCTGCACTTCTTACCATATAGTGCTTCAAATGGTGCCATCTGGATACTGGCTTGATAACTATTATTGTACGAGAACTCAACCAAGTGCAGGTGGCTCTCCCAAGATCCTCCAAAATCTAAAGTGCAGGCTCGTAACATGTCTTCTAAAGTCTGAATCGTTCTTTCTGATTGCCCATCCGTCTGCGGATGGTAAGCCGTGCTAAACCTTAACTTGGTACCAAGACTATGATGTAAGCTCTTCCAGAAATGTGATGTAAAGCGGGTATCCCGATCTGACACAATACTGACAGGGACTCCATGCTGCCTGACTATCTGTTGCATATATAACTCCGCCAACTTTTCTGTAGATTGCCCTACTCTGAAAGGAAGAAAGTGTGCTACCTTCGTAAGTCGGTCTACTATTACCCAAATAGCATCCTTACCACTTGGTGATCTCGGTAAACCGGTCACAGAGTCCATTGTAATATGCTTCCATTTCTATTCCGGAATGGGAAGCGGTTGCAATAACCCAGCTGGCCTCTGCTGTTCTGCCTTAACTTGCTGACATACCAAGCAACGGGAAACAAATCTAGCTATCTCCCTCTTCATCTCGTTCCACCAGAAATGCTGCTTGATATCTTGGTACATCTTGGTCCCTCCAGGGTGAATAGAATACTGAGAACTGTGAGCTTCTGCCATAACCTCCTGTCCGATATCTCCACTAGGCACACATAGACGTGATCCAAACCTAAGTGTACCATCTTCATGAATTCTCATCTCCTTCCTGAGTCCTGACTCACATTCTGTCCTAAGCTTCTGAATCCTTGGGTATTGTGCCTAAGTCGCCTTGATCCTGTCCACCAAGTCGGATTGAACTTGCAGACTTGTTAGAACTCCTACATCACTAGGAAGTATAACTTCGATGCCCATTTCCTGAAGGTCTTCTAAGATATGCCTCTGTGTTGTCAACATAAATGCGCCGTCTCTCCTGCTAAGAGCATCTGCTACTACATTAGCCTTGCCTGGATGATACTGAAGCTCCACGTCATAATCCTTGATCAACTCGAACCATCTTCTCTGCCTCATGTTCAGCTCCTTCTGAGTAAAAATGTACTTCAGACTTTTATGGTCTGTGTACATCTCCACTCGGTCACTATATAAGTAATGCCTCCATAGCTTCAGAGCAAACACTACTGCCGCTAACTCCAAATCATGAGTTGGGTAATTCTTCTCGTGGTCCCGAAGTTGCCTAGATGTATATGCTATCACCTTCCCATGCTGCATAAGGACACATCCAAGTCCTTTACCTGACGTATCACAATATACTGTAAAACCTCCGGGTCCAACTGGCAATGTAAGAATAGGTGCCGATATCAACTTCTGCTTCAAAGTCTCGAATGATGCCTCACATTCTGCTGACCAAACAAATGGTACATCCTTCCGGGTCAAGCGGGTCATGGGTGCTAAAAGCCTTGCAAAGTCTGACACAAACCTTCTGTAATATCCTGCTAATCCCAAGAAACTCCGTACATCTGCTACGGTCTTGGGTACTGGCCAACTTTCTACTGCTTCTATCTTCCTGGGATCTACTGCTACTCCAGCTCCTGATACGATGTGACCCAAAAATGAAATGTGATCCGTCCAGAACTCACACTTGCTGAGCTTGGCATACAACTGGTTCTCTCTCAGAACCTGTAACACTTTCCTGAGGTGGTCTTCATGCTCCTCTTCACTAGCAGAGTATACGAGAATGTTGTCAAGAAACACAACAACAAACTGGTCTAAATATGGCATAAAGATACGATTCATCAAATCCATAAATATTGCTGGAGCATTGGTCAAACCAAACGGCATTACTAAGAACTCATAATGCCCATACTTCGACCTGAATGCTATCTTGGGAATATCTTCCTTCCGAACCCTCACCTGATGGTACCCTGAACGAAGATCTATCTTGGAGAAAACTCTAGCCTTGCTCAACTGGTCAAATAAGTCGTCGATCCTGGGTAATGGGTACTTGTTCTTCACTGTTGCCGCGTTAAGCTTCCTATAGTCAATGCATAATCTGGATGACCCATCCTTCTTTCCCACAAGTACCACTGGTGCTGCCCATGGTGACACGCTAGCTTGGATGAACTTCTTCTTCTTCAATTCCTCTATGTGCTCATATACCTTGGCCTGCTCCGAATCCGCCATTATGTAAACCCGATCTGATATCGGTTTAGTTCCTGGTGTCAATTCTATACTGAACTCAATATCTCTAATCGGTGGTAGACCTGGAAGTTCTTCAGGAAATACGTCTAGAAATTCTTCAACTACCTTCGGGATCTGAACTTCTTCCATTGCCGCTACTATTCCCTGCTCTGGTTGAGTTGCCTCTGATCTGACTAAGGTGAACCGCTCCATGACTGGAATATCAAAAGATACACTCCCTCTACGACAATCTATTGTCGCATGACTGTCTTTCAGCCAGTCCATGCCTAAGATAATGTCAAAATTTCTGACAGGAAATTCTATCAACCGGGCAGGTAAAAAATGCCCGCAAACTACAACGCTACACGCTAGAATAACTCTACTAACTCCTACGAGTCCATTGCCAGTGAGTATATTCAACCTCCCTGGCAATGCCTCGAACTCCATTCCTAGTTGTGTCACAAATTATGCAGATATAAATGAATGGGATGCTCCCGAATCAAACAATACTACTGCGGGATATGATACGACGAGAATGTTACCTGCCACAACATCTCCCGATGCCAATGTCTCCTCCAAGGACAAAGTGAACGCTTGCCCTCGACCTCCTTGCTGGTTTCTATGCTGCGGCCTAGCCTGATGTTGCTGCTGGCCCCTTCCTTGATGATGCTGGGGTGGTCTATGCTGGTGTTGCTGCACCGGCGGTCCCTGCTGCCGAAACATCTGAGCCTGCGGACGTTGTGCCAACGGCCTTACTGCCACTGCTGGTCCTCGCTATTGTCCTGCTCCTGGGGCTGGCAGAGCAGAAAACTGCTGCCCTGGTCCTCCTGCCCTCGAATTCATAGGACATGTGGTAACCCGATGGTCTGGATTTCCACATATCAGACACAGTCCATTCAATGTCCGACACACATCTCTAGTGTGTCCCATCTTCCCACAATAAGTGCAGCCCGCCGGGGGTTGCTGGTTCTTCCTCTGTTGCTGTTGCTGCTGCCTAGGTGGTACTGGTCCTCGTATCGCCACATCGTGGATACGAACGCCAGTGGATGGTGCTGTTGTTCGGGGCGCTGCTCCCCCTCCTCCTTCAATCTGACTGTGGGATCTCTTCTGACCCCCAGTCCTTACTGCAAGCCTCTGAATGGTAATTTCATGCCTTTGAGTCGCCGTCAATATCTCATCAAAAGTCTGGTAATTGTGCCCCTCGATCAATTGTAAGAGTTCAAGATGAAACCCTTGCTGAAACCTCATGGCCCTCTGGCTCTCTGTTGCTACCATCTCTGGGGCGAATCTACTCAATCTGCAGAACTCTGCTGCATAAGCATCTACAGTCTTGCCAGCCTGTCTGAGGCTGATAAACTTCTGCTGTAGCTCAAACCGGGCCACAACTCCATAGTACTTGGTCTTGAATCTTGCTGTGAAATCGTCCCAAGCTACAGGACGTCTAATGCCCACTTCCTCTGATTCCCACCAATCACGTGCGAGATCCTGAAGTAACAACTTCACTAGATCCACACGTCCTTCTGCCGGTACCTTAGCTGCTGTCAGAATAGCCTCCATATCCTTAAGCCATGCATCTGCTGAGATGGCATCTTCCGTGCCCTCGAAACGGCGGGGATTGTACTTGCAAAACCTGGCTGATGCTCCTGAATCTGGCCTTGCCCCTCTTTCCAAAGCCGTCTGTAATCCTTGGTTGAGTAGCACATTCTGCTCTTGTAGCTGAGTGTGCATGCGCTGCTGGGCCAACATCTGATGTTGCTGAGTAGCCATCATCCCTCTCATGATCTCCAGAAGGGCTGGTGTGTCCACTTGGGTAGGTGGAACTGTCGGTGGTGGTGGAACATCCGGATACTACGATCCAGCCGCTGGTTCCACTATCACTTCTTCCTGGGTAGCCTCTTGAGTTAGTACTGGCCCTTGTTGCTGACCAACAGGGTCAGGTGGTCCATGTTGCTCCTACGGTTGTCCAGCTCTGACAGGTGCGGACGAGGTGCCCCTAAGAAAAGGGACAAGAGAACAATCAAACAACCGGACATGAAGGATCAATGAAGTCAAAGGATACCGGAATGTCAAGCAAGGGTTGAGAATAGCGAATCATGAGATCAAGGGGGAACACGTGTGATTGAGACATCCTATAAATCAAAACACCCCACAAGTCTGAAATCAGACCTGCATGGGCCACCACTAAAACCTTGTCACGTCCCAGAACCAGAATACTGGAGAGCGGGAGAATGACTCAGCCAGCTACGTATTACGGGTAGATGAATACCGTATAATATGATCAATGCTGTCTAACCAGACGAGGGGGTGCATACTACTTAAAAGTCTCACTATGGTCATTTCGCATCTATTGTCTCAATCATTCAAATAAGAAACAGTAATACAAAACATGTAAGATAAAGCAGTAAGGCGTCCCAAACGCTCAGTCAGAATGTTCTGGAAATCTGGCTTTACAAAACATAGCCAGATGGTGTAGTAAGGTATACACAATTGTTATCAGCTGCAGTCTGACTTAACTACAATCATGCAAAAGTAAGTACAAGACGATCCGACCAACATGTCGGTGCCAAACGGCTAAGTACAAAGTAAATGACAAAACGAGCGGTGAAGTAAGGAAACCCACTCGAGTCCTCCTGCGATCATCCCTCTAGTATTGACCATCTTTGAGGTAGAAGTAAGCTGGATCCTCGGGGACCGACTCTAAATCTGGCCATGCAAAACCAGAGAGGTTAGACCTCTAATAGCAAGTACCACAAGGAAGGACGATATGAAAGACTAAACCAGTAAGTAAGAAAAATATAATAATAGATCTCTGCCTCCCACTAGGATTCACATAACGTCACGACACTTCGAACCAACCTCCCAACCAAACAAGGACAGAAGTTGGCCCGTCATGTCCTGACATTCTGATCATCTCAGTAGGCAACAGAGTAGATACAGTACACAAACAAATCATCTTGAACGGCCAATCAATTCCTATGGCTTGCTATTGTGAGTCCCAAGTTATCCTGGAATCATGCAAAAATAGGGATTCCTCAGTTCTTACTATGTGCAAGCAAGGCTAGTCTATCCAGTCAATCAATTGCGTCAATCATATAGTTAGACGAGTCCCAGCGGGACACCCGCCGTTATAGCATGTATAATAATATAAGCAGATACTGTTTCCTGCCCGTGTGACAGATTTACAATATCTGTAGGAACCAGCCGGCCCGTCGGGCACTTAATAGTCCCAAGGGGGCTGCCATGTAAGAACTCGGGAATCTATTCTCCATGCCATCATTATTTTATTTAACTTAATAGTCTCTACGTTGAGTGAAGTTCCATGCCGTGGATCATGGTCATTCGAATGAGTACTTTCGTACGGGGTACGATATGCGCAACTCTACAACGATACCCGTGCGGCTAGGTTGTAGGTTTTACATAGCGTGATGCAACAATCAATTTAACCACGGAATAATCATGCCTTGACCATAAAGTACACATGCTGTCTTTGTAAGATAAATAGAAAATTAAATAATAAATAATTACTTTGAAGCATACATGTGCCTGTATGCCAATATTCGGGATCGGCTAATCGAGTATAATAGTTTATTACATGAACGTGTCTTATTCATTCAATTCAATAAGACGACTAGCCAGTCTCTTAGTTCCAACTAGGAACGCATGATCAATATTTAGTCCATGTCACAATCATTATCAATGGTGACAAGGAATGAAAGTCCATCAATATTACATGGGGTCGGGTCTATAACTCTCAGGGTTAAGTTCTAGTCATACTGGGTATCCATGGATCAATCAGGACACAAGGCGCATTTTACATAACAATCCATTTTAACAAATTTAATCATATCATGATTTATCAAGAAATTCACAAAAAAAGGCGTAAGGATATAATAGAAGAATTATCATGCCATCATTATTTTGAATAGGTTGAGGAATAAATAAAAACACCCAGGTCAGGAAGTCACGCCAACAAGTCTATGCTAAGGCCAAAAGTCACGCAGGAAGTCTGTGCTTAAGACCAACAAGTCACGCTAAGTCTAGCTGGGGTGAGCGTGGAAAATGGGCGTGAACAGCGAGCGTGAGAAGAAATACACGCACGCACAGCGTGGCTAAAAATACACGCACTCATGCACAGTGTGAGCGTGACAAGAAATTCACGTACGCAAAGATGTGTGCGTGACAAAAATCCACGCACTCATGGATGTGTGCGTGACAAAAATACACGCACGCTCATGAGAACGTGAGCGTGACTGAAAATACATGCTAACATGTAAGAACATGAGCGTGACTAAAAATACACGCTAACATGTAAGAACATGAGCGTGTCTGAAAATACACGCTAACATGTAAGAACATGAGCGTGTCTGAAAATACACGCTAACATGTAAGAACATGAGCGTGACTGAAAATACACGCTAACACGTAAGAACATGAGCGTATCTGAAAATACACGCTAACATGTAAGAACATGAGCGTGTCAAAAATCCACGCAGACACGTAGAGACGTGTGCGTGACTGGGCTGATGTTTTACGCGGACACATAAGAACGTGTGCGTGCAACATCTCCCGAACTCCAAGTCCTATGGAGCCTTCGTTCCAGTGCCAGAAATACACGCTAAGTTGGTGGACCAAGAACCCATGAACAACCAAAATACAACAACTTAGATCTAGGAAAAACCAGCCATAGAAATCCAAAATGCTAAGAACTAAACTCTCTCAGAATCATGAGAGGAAGAGTAATGATCCACAAAAATGGATGAAGGAGAAGCAAGTTTGCACTTGCCTCCTGCTGCTGCTGCTGGTAGGTGGAGAGTAATGAGAGGAAGAAGAAGAAGTAATGGTGAGGATGAGTAATGAGGAGAGAGAATGGAGATGGAAGCTTTAAATAGGGAAAGTGGTAGTAGGTGGGAGCTAATGGGCCGGGTTGCACAGATCCACCCAAGCCGAAACCCACTAAGACTAAAGCAGGAAATAAAATGCAGAAAATAAAATGCAGAAATAAAATTGCAGGAAATAGATTAACATGGAATTTAAAGAACAGATAATTAATTAACATGAAAATTTAAAGGAATTTAAATACAGAATAATATATGATAAATACTAAAATAAATACACATGAGCTGTACATGTATAAAAATACGCATTCCGGGAACGGGGAGTGACAGTCACAGCAAGTTTTGTGGTGCAAGTTCGGATTTTTCGACGGATTTCCGTTCCGACGGATTTTTCGAACCGTCACAGAAAGTTGATTTTTGAAAACTCAAAACTTGTTTCGGCCATAAAAACTTTGTTTTAAATCGAAATTCGGATTTTTAAAAGTCAAAATCGCATGAAATTGAATTCCCTACAACATGGAAGTATTAGTTTTCACAAATCAAAACATTTGATAGATCAATATCTCAAAATACTCCCAAATAGAGGTTCTCGGGACACCGAAACGGGTTCCGATTGCCACCAAACTCAAAATCCATGATATAAAAACTAGGTGAGGGCCTCATATATATATATGTGACCAAGATACATGATGGCAACACTAGTATCACTCTTGATACCAAGTTTTCTACTAAGTCAAAATTGGATTTTAACAGAAAATTAAAACCTTGCTTAAACAAATTTTGGAAACATGCATATATACGGGAATCATAAGGAAAATATATTTTACAAAATGAGTTTGGAAAAATTCTAAGCATTTAATACCAAGGAAAACAAAAATGACAACAAAACAATATGGTTCATAGATTTGGCAAGATGTACTTGCCTAGGTTAAGCTCCAAGCCTAATCTTCTACTCCTCCTCCTAGGAGGGTTAGACACCACACCCAAGGCCTCAAGGCCAAGCTTTTGGCAAGCTCCAAGGGGGAGAGAAGGGAAGAAGAAATGAAGAGAGAGTGAAGAGAATGAAAAGAGAGGAGAGAGAAAGTGAAATGGTATATATAGAAGGGAGAATTAATCTTAACCGTCGGATCGTGATCCATGTAAAGATCTAAGTCAATCATGGCCATCCAAACAAAACCAATTATCCATTGGGTAATAGGGTGCATCTACACTATTCACGAAAATATCTAAATACTATTCATCAAAATATCTAAAATACTATTCACGAAAATATCGAAAACATTATTCATGAAAATATCTGAAATCGAAAATATCAAAAATGTGGAAAATCTGTCTGGATGGTATGTCGTCGGTATACTCCGGTATACTGGCGGTATGCCGGCCAAGAAGAAAATCTATAAGTTAGGAAATTTTTTAAAGCATTACGAAAACCAAAAAAAATACGAAATACGCTACAAAATACGTATCCGTATATAAATACCGATACTGTGAGACGAGTCTCACAACTCTCCACAACTTAAAAATAAATTCCGTCCTCGGAATTTCCTAAATCTAGTCAAGCATGAAAACCAAACCAAAGGGCTGGAAAATCATATCAATCAAAACAAAGCATGGCATGTTGGTAAGATAAAGACAACAGTAATATAAGTAAATGCGTAAGCAATAACACAACCACAATCAAGAAGGGATGGAGGCATATGAATAAATATGTCTCCTGAGTCAGTTGAGTAGGAGCAGGCCTATGCTGACTCCACAACTTAGATAAAAGTCAATTCTCAAATTAAGCCGGTACCAATGACTTAATCCAAGAAATAACTCTACCTAGGACGTATCTTCGTAGTCGATACCAATGAAGTTATCACATGCCTCGACTACGAAGACAGAAGAGTGGGACGAAAAACTCGCCAAATATGCATAACTCAAGAGATAAATAAGAGTGGAAGCAGAATAGGACAATACCTACCACACGACCATCCTCGGCCAAAACCTGCTCTGACATACTAAACTCTGCCTGCCTATGCCTCGGAACTGCTGCTCTAATCGACTGCTGCTGAAATGGTACCTAGGCCATATACTGCTGGACTGCCGGGTAGCCGGCGAAGCTGGACTCTGGCAGGACTGACCCTGCTGGCCGATCAGGCTGAACTGACACATCTGTCCTCGGGTCATCTCTGAACTCTGCCCCTGAATGTTGAGACTGATCCTCCATAACTGACCTGATAGAAGATTGCTAACCTGCCATCGGCAAAACCCAAATAAGATGATCGGAAGGATTTGGAACCGTGCCCTTGAAAGTTAAAGGACACAAGGATTAAATCGAGAGAACAGGAAGGATCAACGATCAAGGCAGATATCAGGTTAAAGGATCAGAGATATAGAATAACACGAAGGATATCGATAAAGAAGAATTGTGACTGAGATATCTAAACATCAGTAACCCCCACATATCTGATAAATCAGACCTGCATGGGCCACCACTAAAACCTATGTTACGTCCCAGAACCAGAATACTGGCAAGTAGGGACGGACCAGGCCAGCTACGTATACCAAAGTACTCCAGTAGTCCGAAATAACGTATAAGCTGTATAGATGGGGGTTACTACTACAAGCCAACAGTCGATCCTAGGTCAAACAATCCTAGGTATCTCAATCACAGGCAGTAAATAATATACAAGAAGTAAGATCAACTAGAATATAAAATAGTAAAGCGTCCCAAACTATCATATATCAATGATCAGGAAGCTAGTAATACAGAGTGAAGACTAGCAAGAGTAATAGTCATACATGATAAGCTCTAGCTATAGTTTAGAATACGCAAATCATGTTCTGGCCCGTAGGCTAAATGTCAAGTCCAAAACACGAGCTAAACACGTGCTCGGAGGCTAAATGCCACAAAAGAATAATATACATAACTAGTGGAAGAATGAAATAGAAAACCCACTAAGGTACTCTGGTGCTCTGGGTAATCACCAACGAGTGGAAGGTACGGAAGATCCTCTGGGCTCCTCTATCAGATCTGGCCAAACAAAACCAGTGGGGTCAGACCCCCAATAGCAAGTACACAAAGGAAGCCAAACTATGAACTAAAACCAGCATGCAAATCATAGCAACGAATAGAGACAGAAATAAGTAAAAACAAATCGAGACTCGTGCGCTACCAATGCACTTATCCCGAGAATAGAAAAGACAATAAGTAAAGCAACATGTAGCATAAAGTAAAGGACATGTGACATAATGTAAACTGTGTACATGTAAGAAAAAGGAAGCATGTGAACATGAAAGATAAACTAGACATGTGAGCATGTTAAGTAGACGGAGCATGTTAAGTAACTGGAGCATGTAAGATAACTGGAACATGTGAGCATGTAGGGTAACTGAGACATGTGAGCATGTTAAGATACTATATAGAACGACAAATGATAAGATGACTTAGGAACTATTCCGAAACCCAAGTTACAACCTGTAAACCAAACAAGGACCGGGGTTGTAACCCTTCTCCTGAACAGAACTTTAGTATCTAATCATTTACCGGAAAAGTAAAGCATAAACAAAGATGTACTGAAATAAACAAATCCGGACACTGCCTAGACAAACTTGACTAGACTGGACTCCATACAAAAGTCACGGCCAAGCAATGAGTACGGTTTTATACATTAGCTAACTAGGGTTGTCACAATCCTAATTACTAACAAATGCAAGTTTGAGAATTCCAAGTCCGATTACCTGCCTGCCGCCACCTATTGGTCATGCCGGAATGTGATTACAGGTGTATCCTTGTGCTCCCACGCGACGGTGAAGCTGGGAGAGTGCTCATCTCGACGGATAGCTCCAAATCCTTAAATTAAATGTTATAACGACCTAGACCAAAGGCAACAAGTAACTGGAAAATCCTCCCCACCCATGTTCTAATGATCAATCTAGTTATATAATCCTTACCATTTTCTTGGATTCTGGGTGTGGCATTCCGCAGAATCCATCCTAGACATGAGACATGCAAGACTGGACAAAAAGCGAGAATGTGCACCATAACAAGCCACAACAAAAAATATAATAAACTGGAAGCTGGGAGTGCGCTACGACGAGCCACTATAGGAAGTGCGCCATGACAGGCCACTATCATGTAAGCAAGAAAAAGACATGTTCAAGAGTGCACCACGACGGGTCACTATCAAGTAGGCAAGAAGGCATGGCAACAATTATCATAGCTTGTAAGAAAGAATCTATCAAAAGACATATCATGGCATGTGGAGAAGAATAATCAAGGCTAAGTACATTTCATAAAATGGTTGAACATGTGCTAGTATCAAGTCTATATAGGGTGTACAATCATTATCTAACTGAGCAAGATCATCTTATCATGTTAAGAAATCATTACAATCGAAGAAAATATCAAAAACGGACAAAAACGGGCAGAAACGGGCAAAAAAGACTAAAACAGCATAAAACGGATTATCCGGCGGATTTTTTGGAGTGTCACAGCAAGTTTTGTGGTGCAAGTTCGGATTTTCCGACGGATTTCCGCAGATTTCCGACGGATTTTCCGAACCGTCACAGAAAGTTGATTTTTGAAAACTCAAAACTTGTTTCGGCCATAAAAACTTTGTTTTAAATCGAAATTCGGATTTTCAAAAGTCAAAATCGCATGAAATTGAATTTCCTACAACATGGAAGTATTAGTTTTCACAAATCAAAACATTTGATAGATCAATATCTCAAAATACTCCCAAATAGAGGTTCTCGGGACACCGAAACGGGTTCCGATTGCCACCAAACTCAAAATCTATGATATACAAACTAGGTGAGGGCCTCATATATGTATATGTGACCAAGATACATGATGGCAACACTAGCTATCACTCTTGATACCAAGTTTTCTACTAAGTCAAAATTGGATTTTAACAGAAAATCAAAACCTTGCTTAAACAAATTTTGGAAACATGCATATATACGGGAATCATAAGGAAAACATATTTTACAAAATGAGTTTGGAAAAATTTTAAGCATTTAATACCAAGGAAAACAAAAATGACAACAAAACAATATGTGTCACTCTCCGTTCCCGAAATGCGTATTTTTATATATGTACAACTCATGTGTATTTAGTTAGTATTTATCATGTATTATTCTGTATTTAAATTCCTTTAGTTTCATGTTAATTAATTATCTACTCTTTAAATTTTCATGTTAATTTTATTTCTGCAATTATATTTCGGCAATTTTATTACCTGCATTTTATTTGCTGCTTTAGTGTTATTGGGTTTCGGTTTGCTGGATCCCCTTAACCCCGGCCCACTAGCTCCCACCTACCACCCCCTTCCTATTTAAAGCTTCCATCTCTTTCTCTCTCCTCATTACTTCATTCTTACCATTACTTCTTCTTCCTCCTCTCATTACTCCCCACCTACCAGCAGCAGGAGAAGACAAGTGCAAACTTGCTTCTCAATCACCCATTTTTATGGTTCATTTGCCTTCTTCTCGTGATTCCAAGAGAGATTAGTTCTTAGCATTTTTGATTTCTACGGCTGGTTTTCTCTAGATCTAAGTTATAGTATTTCGGCTGTTCATGGGTTCTTGGTCCACCAACTTAGCGTGTATTTCTGGCACTAGAACAAGGCTCCATGGGACTTGGAGTTTGAGAGATGTTTCACGCACACGTTCTTACGTGCTCGCGTAAACATCAGCCCAGTCACGCACACGTCTATACGTGTTTGCGTGTATTTTAGTCACGTTAACGTTCTCATGAGCGTGTGTGTATTTCAGTCACGCTCATGTCTGTGCGTGCCTGCGTGACTTTTGAGTTACGTCCACTCTGTGCGTGCGTATATTTTTACTCACGCTCGCATTTGAGTGCGTGTATTTTCAGTCACGCTCGCGTTGTCTGCGTGTATTTGAGTCACGCTCTTGTCTTTGTACTGCGTACGTGACTTTTCACGCTCATGTTCCTGAGCTTGCGTGCGTGACTTTTCACGATCACATTGTGCGTGACTTTTGGCGTGCGTGACTTTTCACCCTCACGCTGCGCGGGCGTGCGTGAATTATTTGTCACGCTCATACGCTCACGTTGCCAGCACGTATCACTTGTCACGCATCACTTGTCACGCTTCACTTTTCACGCTCACGCTTTCCTGAGTGTACTACTTCTTTTACGCTCGCTCCTTCATGCCAGACTTGGCGTACTTTTCACACATACGATTCTTGCGTGACTTTTGGACTTAGCTTAGACTTGTTAGCATGACTTCCTGACTTGGGAGTTTTTATTTGTTCTATATTTTATTCATTTAATGTTGGTATGATAATTCTCGATTATATCCTTACGCCTTTTTGCATGAACCCGAAAATCTTAGCGTGTTAATATTTTAATACCTATGGTTGTGTATTAGTGCCAAGTGTCTGGATTGGTATATGGATATCTAGTAAGACTGGAACTTGACCTTGAGAGTTATAGACTCAACCCTATTTAATGCTAATAACTTTTATGCCTTGTCACCATTAATGACGATGGTTATCTTGACTAATTTGATCATGCGTTCCTAGTTGGAACTAAGAGACTGGCTAGTCGTCTTATTGAAATAAATGAATGAGACACGTTCATGTTATAAACTATTGCAATTGACTGGCTGATCCCGAAATATTGACATACATGCACATGCAGGCTTCAATCTATTTATTTATTTATTTATTTACTTATTTATTTATTTTCTGCAAAAGAAGCATGTGTACTTTATGGTCAAGGCATGATTACCGTGGTTAGATTTGATTGTTGTATTACGCTATGTAAGACCTGTAACCTAACCGCACTGGTATCGTTGTAGAGTTGTGCATATCGTACCCCGTATGAAAGTACTCATTTGAATGACCATGACCCACGGCATGGGATTTCACTCAACGTAGGGACTATTAAGTTAAATAAAATAATGATGGCATGGAGGGAATGGATTCTCGAGTTCTTACATGGCAGCCCCCTTGGGACGAGTAGTACCCGACGGGCCGGCTAGTTCCCACAGATACTGTAAATCTGCCACACGGGCAGGGAACAGTATCTGCTTTTATTATTATGGTATATTGTATTCTGACGGGCGTCCTCCTAGGACTCGTCTAATTCATGTATGGCGCACATGATTGACTGGATAGACTAGCCTTGCTAGCACATAGTAAGAACTGAGGAATCTTTATTGCATAATTCCAGGATAACTTGGGACTCATAATAGCAAGCCGTAGGATTTGATTGGCCGTTCAAGATGATTTATTTGTGTACTATACTACAACTGGGATGATCAGAATGTCAGGACATGACGGGTCAACTTCTGTCCTTGTTTGGTTGGGAGGTTGGTTCGAAGTGTCGTGATGCGATGTGAATCCTAGTAGCAAGCAGAGATCTACTATTATATTCTTTTACTTACTGGTTTATGTCCTTCATATCGTCCTTCCTTGTGGTACTTGCTATTAGAGATCTAACCTCTCTGGTTTTGCATGGCCAGATTTAGAGCCGGTTCCCGAGGACTCAGCTAACTTCTACCTCCAGGATGGTCAACACTAGGAGAATGATTACAGGAGGACTCGAGTGGGTTCCTTACTTCACCGCTCGTTTTGTTATTTACCTTTATACTTAGCCGTTTGGCACCGACATGTTAGTCGGATTGTCTTGTACTTACTTTTACATAATTGTAATTAAGTCAGACTGCAGCTGATAACAATTGTGTATACTCGCTATACCATCTGGCTATGTTTTGTAAAGCCAGATCTCAAGAACATTTTGACTGAGCATTTGGGACGCCTTACTGCTTTATCTTACATGTTCTCTATTACTGTTTCTTGCTTGAATGATTGAGACAATAGATGTGAAATGACCATAGTAAGACCTTTATGTAGTATGCACCCCCTCGTCTGGTTAGACAGCATTGATCGTATTATACGGTATTCATCTACCCGTAATACGTAGCTGGCTGAGTCATTCCTCCGCTCTCCAGTATTCTGGTTCTGGGGCGTGACAAGGTTTTAGTGGTGGCCCATGCAGGTCTGATTTCAGACTTGTGGGGTGTTTTGATTTATAGGATGTCTCAATCACACGTGTTCCCCCTTGATCTCACGATTCGTTATTCTCAACCCTTGCTTGATATTTCGGTATCCTTTGACTTCATTGATCCTT
This sequence comes from Iris pallida, assembly GCA_029216955.1. NCBI lineage: Eukaryota > Viridiplantae > Streptophyta > Magnoliopsida > Asparagales > Iridaceae > Iris > Iris pallida. Next base: position 67,618 of record JANAVB010021791.1, on the reverse strand, counting down.
CATGTCCGGTCGTTTGATTGTTCTCTTGTCCCTTTTCTTAGGGGTACTTCGTCCGCAGCGGTCAGAGCTGGGCAGCAACAACAAAGGCAACAAGGACAACCTGACCAGGATGGTCAGCAACCAGGGCCAGTCTCGCCTCAGGAGGCTATCCAGGAAGAAGTGATAGTAGAACCAGCGGTTGGACCGCAGTATCCAGATATTCCAGACCCATCCATAGTTCCACCTACCCCTGTGGAAGTGGACACACCAGCCCTTCTGGAGATCATGAGAGGGATGATGGCTGCTCAGCAACATCAGATGTTGGCCCAGCAGCGCATGCACACTCAGCTACAAGAGCAGAATGTGTTGCTCAACCAAAGATTGCAGACGGCTTTGGAAAGAGGAGTGAGGGCTGATTCAGGAGCATCAGCCAGGTTTTGCAAGTACAACCCCCGCCATTTTGAGGGCACGGAGGATGCCATCTCCGCAGATGCATGGCTCAAGGATATGGAGGCTGTTCTGACAGCGGCTAAGGTACCGACAGAAGAACGTGTGGATCTAGTGAAGTTGTTACTTCAGGATCTCGCACGTGATTGGTGGAAATCAGAGGAAGTAGGCATCAGACGTCCTGTGGCTTGGGACGATTTCACTGCAAGATTTAAGACCAAGTACTATGGAGTTGTGGCACAGTTTGAGCTACAACAAAAGTTTATCAACCTCAGACAGGCTGGCAAGACTGTAGATGCTTATGCAGCGGAGTTCTGCAGATTGAGTAGATTCGCCCCAGAGATGGTAGCAACGGAGCGCCGGAGGGCCATGAGGTTTCAGCAAGGATTTTATCTTGAGCTCTTGCAATTGATAGAGGGACACAATTACCAAACTTTTGACGAAATATTAACGGCGACTCGAAGGCATGAGATCACTATTCAGAGGCTTGCAGTAAGGACTGGGGGTCAGAAGAGATCCCACAGTCAGATAGAAGGAGGAGGGGGAGCAGCGCCCCGAACAACAGCACCATCCGCTGGCATTCGTATCCACGATGTGGCAATACGAGGGTCAGCACCACCCAGGCAGCAGCAGCAACAGCAACAGAGGAAGAACCAGCAACCCCCGGTGGGCTGCACTTATTGTGGGAAGATGGGACACACTAGAGAGGTGTGTCGGACCTTGAATGGACTATGTCTGATATGTGGAAATCCAGACCATCGGGTTATCACATGTCCCATGAATTCGAGGACAGGAGGACCAGGGCAGCAGTTTCCTGCTCTGCCAGCACCAGGGGCAGGCCAGTATCGAGGACCAGCAGTGGCAGTAAGGCCGTTGGCACAGCGTCCGTTAGTACCGCAGGCTCAGATGTTTCGGCAGCAGGGACCGCCGATGCAGCAACACCAGTATAGACCACCCCAGCATCATCAAAGAAGGGGCCAGCAGCAGCACCAGGCTAGGCCACAGCATGGGAATCAGCAAGGAGGTCGAGGGCAAGCATTCACTCTGTCCTTGGAGGAGGCATTGGCATCGGAAGATGTTGTGGCAGGTAACATTCTCGTCGCCTCATATCCTGCAGTAGCATTGTTTGATTCGGGAGCATCCCATTCATTTATATCTGCACGATTTGCGACACGACTAGGAATGGAGTTCGAGGCATTGCCAGGGAGGTTGAATATACTCACTGGTAATGGGCTTGTAGGAGTTAGTAGAGTTATTTTAGCGTGTAGCGTTGTAGTTTACGGGCATTCCTTACCCGCCCGGTTGATAGAATTTTCTGTAGGAAATTTCGACGTTATCTTAGGCATGGACTGGCTGAAAGACAGTCATGCGACAATAGATTGTCGTAGAGGGAGTGTATCTTTTGATATTCTAGGCATGAAGAGGTTTACCTTATTCAGATCAGAGGCAACTCAGCAAGAGCAGGGAGTAGTGACGGCAATGGAGGAAGTTTAGATTCCGAAGGTAGTTGAAGAATTTCTCGACGTATTTCCTAAAGAACTTTTAGGTCTACCACCAGTTAGGGATATTGAGTTCAGTATAGAATTGGCACCGGGAACTAAACCGATATCAGATCGAGTTTACAGAATGGCGGATTCAGTGCAGGCCAAGGTATATCAGCATATTGAGGAACTGAAGGAGAAGAAGTTTATCCAAGCTAGCGTATCACCATGGGCAGCACCAGTGGTACTTGTGGGAAAGAAGGATGGGTCATCCAGATTATGCATTGACTACAGAAAGCTTAACGCGGCAACAGTGAAGAACAAGTACCCATTATCCAGGATCGACGACTTATTTGATCAGTTGAGCAAGGCTAGAGTTTTCTCCAAGATAGATCTTCGTTCAGGGTACCATCAGGTGAGGGTTCGAAAGGAAGACATTCCCAAGACAGCATTCAGGTCAAAGTATGGGCATTATGAGTTCTTAGTAATGCCGTTTGGTTTGACCAATGCTCCAGCTATATTCATGGATTTGATGAATCGTATCTTTATGCCATATTTAGACCAGTTTGTCGTTGTGTTTCTTGACGACATTCTCGTATACTCTGCTAGTGAAGAGGAGCATGAAGACCACCTCAGGAAAGTGTTGCAGGTTCTGAGAGAGAACCAGTTATATGCCAAGCTCAGCAAGTGTGAGTTTTGGTCGGACCACATTTCATTTTTGGGTCACATCATCTCAGGAGCTGGAGTAGCAGTAGATCCCAAGAAGGTAGAAGCAGTAGAGAGTTGGCCAGTACCCAAGACCGTAGCAGATGTGCAAAGTTTCTTGGGATTGGCAGGATATTACAGAAGGTTTGTGTCAGATTTTGTAAGGCTTTCAGCAGAAGTTGATATTAGCACCTATTCTTACATTACCAGTTGGACCCGGAGGTTTTACAGTATATTGTGATGCGTCAGGCAAAGGACTTGGATGTGTCCTTATGCAACATGGAAAGGTGATAGCGTACGCATCTAGGCAACTTTGGGACCACGAGAAGAATTACCCAACTCATGATTTAGAGTTAGCAGCAGTAGTGTTTGCTCTGAAGCTATGGAGACATTACTTATATGGTGACCGAGTGGAGATGTACACAGATCATAAAAGTCTAAAGTACATCTTTACTCAGAATGAGCTAAACATGAGGCAGAGAAGATGGTTGGAGTTGATCAAGGATTATGACGTGGAGCTTCAGCATCATCCAGGCAAGGCTAATGTGGTAGCAGACGCTCTCAGCAGGAGAGGCGGCGCATTTATGTTGACAACACAGAAGCACATCTTAGAAGACCTTCAGGAGATGGGCATCGAAGTTATACTTCCTAGTGATGTAGGAGTTCTAACAAGTCTGCAAGTTCAATCCGACCTGGTAGGCAGGATCAAGGCAGCTCAGGCACAGGACCCGAGGATTCGGAAGCTTAGGGCAGAATGTGAGTCAGGACTCAGGAAGGAGATGAGGATTCACGAAGATGGTACACTTAGGTTTGGATCACGTCTATGTGTACCTAGTGGAGATATCAGATAGGAAGTTATGACAGAAGCTCACAGTTTCCAGTGTTCTGTACATCCTGGAGGGACCAAGATGTACCAAGATATCAAGCAGCATTTCTGGTGGAACGGGATGAAGAGGGAGATCGCTAGATTTGTTTCCCGTTGCTTGGTATGTCAGCAAGTGAAGGCAGAACAGCAGAGGCCAGCTGGATTATTGCAACCACTTCCTATTCCGGAATGGAAGTGGGAGCATAATACAATGGACTTTGTGACCGGTTTACCGAGATCACCAAGTGGTAAGGACGCTATTTGGGTAATAGTAGACCGACTTACGAAGGTAGCACATTTTCTTCCTTTCAGAGTAGGACAATCTACAGAAAAGTTGGCGGAGTTATATATGCAACAGATAGTCAGGCAGCATGGAGTTCCTATCAGTATTGTGTCGGATCGAGATACCCGCTTTACATCACATTTCTGGAAGAGCTTACATCATAGTCTGGGTACCAAGTTAAGATTCAGCACGGCTTACCATCCGCAGACGGATGGGCAATCAGAAAGGACGATTCAGACTTTAGAAGACATGTTGCGAGCTTGCACTCTAGATTTTGGAGGGTCTTAGGAGAGTCACCTGCACTTGGTCGAGTTCTCATACAACAATAGTTATCAGGCCAGTATCCAGATAGCGCCATTCGAAGCATTGTATGGTAAGAAGTGCAGGTCACCGCTTGCATGGGATGATATCGGGGAGAGGAAGATGTTAGGCCCGGAAATGATTGTTCAGACGGTTGAAGTAGTTGGAATTAGAGAGCGACTTTGAGTTGCGTAGGATCGGTATCGTCATTGGGCGGACCAGCATCGTAGGCCGTTAGAATTCTCTGTTGGGGACCACGTATTCTTGCGGATCTCATCTACTCGTGGGGTCATTAGATTTGGCGTTCGCGGGAAATTGAGTCCGCGGTACGTAGGCCCATTTGTTATCCTTGATCGGATAGGCGATGTTGCTTATCGTTTATCACTCCCACCTTCGTTACGAGAGGTGCATGACGTGTTTCATGTATCTCAATTACGTAGGTATGTATCGGACCCAAGCCATGTCCTCGATCACTCTGAGCTGGTTGTTGGTACCAACCTGTCTTACGAGGAACAGCCTGTGTCCATTTTGGACCGAAGAGAGAAGATACTCAAGAACCGAACAATTAGTCTTGTCCGTGTTGCTTGGGGTCATCACTCCTTAGGAGAGTCAACGTGGGAACGTGAGGATGATATCCGATCACGGTATCCACACCTGTTTGACTCACAAGGTATATTTTTTTCTGTATACCTTGATTGTCTTGATTTCTCATGCTTATCACTTTATGGGTAGAGCTACTTGATATCGTAGATTGATGGATTTACGTATATAGTAATTACTTTTGATATGGTAAAAATGATTGCTTGCTCACTAGAATTGCTTGTATTAGTTTAGCTCTGACATTTCTATCCGGCTTGGATTTGAAATTCCGAGGACGGAATTTTTCTAAGGTGGGTAGAGATGTCACTCCCCGTTCCCGGAATGCGTATTTTTATATATGTACAACTCATGTGTGTTTAGTTAGTATTTATCATGTATTATTCTGTATTTAAATTCCTTTAGTTTCATGTTAATTAATTATCTGCTCTTTAAATTTTCATGTTAATTTTATTTCTACAATTATATTTCGGCAATTTTATTACCTGCATTTTATTTGCTGCTTTAGTGTTATTGGGTTTCGGTTTGCTGGATCCCCTTAACCCCGGCCCACTAGCTCCCACCTACCACCCCCTTCCTATTTAAAGCTTCCATCTCTTTCTCTCTCCTCATTACTTCATTCTCACCATTACTTCTTCTTCTTCCGCTCATTACTCCCCACCTACCAGCAGCAGGAGAAGGCAAGTGCAAACTTGCTTCTCAATCACCCATTTTTATGGTTTATTTGCCTTCTTCTCGTGATTCCAAGAGAGATTAGTTCTTAGCATTTTTGATTTCTACGGCTGGTTTTCTCTAGATCTAAGTTATAGTATTTCGGCTGTTCATGGGTTCTTGGTCCACCAACTTAGCGTGTGTTTCTGGCACTGGAACAAGGCTCTATGGGACTTAGAGTTTGGGAGATGTTTCATGCACACGTTCTTACGTGCTTGCGTAAACATCAGCCCAGTCACGCACACGTCTATACGTGTTTGCGTGTATTTTAGTCACGCTAACGTTCTTATGAGCGTGCGTGTATTTCAGTCACGCTCATGTCTGTGCGTGCCTGCGTGACTTTTGAGTTACGTCCACTCTGTGCGTGCGTGTATTTTTAGTCACGCTCGCATTTGAGTGCGTGTATTTTCAGTCACGCTCGCGTTGTCTGCGTGTATTTGAGTCACGCTCTTGTCTTTGTACTGCGTACGTGACTTTTTACGCTCATGTCCCCGAGCTTGTGTGCGTGACTTTTCACGATCACATTGTGCGTGACTTTTGGCGTGCGTGACTTTTCACCCTCACGCTGCGCGGGCGTGCGTGAATTATTTTTCACGCTCATACGCTCACGTTGCCAGCACGTATCACTTGTCACGCATCACTTGTCACGCTTCACTTTTCACGCTCACGCTTTCCTGAGTGTACTACTTCTTTTACGCTCGCTCCTTCATGCCAGACTTGGCGTACTTTTCACGCATACGATTCTTGCGTGACTTTTGGACTTAGCTTAGACTTGTTAGCATGACTTCCTGACTTGGGATTTTTTATTTGTTCTATATTTTATTCATTTAATGTTGGCATGATAATTCCCGATTATATCCTTACGCCTTTTTGCATGAACCCGAAAATCTTAGCGTGTTAATATTTTAATACCTATGGTTGTGTATTAGTGCCAAGTGTCTGGATTGGTATATGGATATCTAGTGAGACTGGAACTTGACCTTGAGAGTTATAGACTCAACCCTATTTAATGCTAATGACTTTCATGCCTTGTCACCATTAATGACGATGGTTATCTTGACTAATTTGATCATGCGTTCCTAATTGGAACTAAGAGACTGGCTAGTCGTCTTATTGAAATAAATGAATGAGACACGTTCATGTTATGAACTATTGCAATCGACTGGCTGATCCTGAAATATTGACATACATGCACATGCAGGCTTCAATCTATTTATTTATTTATTTATTTACTTATTTATTTATTTTCTGCAAAAGAAGCATGTGTACTTTATGGTCAAGGCATGATTACCGTGGTTAGATTTGATTGTTGCATTACGCTATGTAAGACCTGCAACCTAACCGCACTGGTATCGTTGTAGAGTTGTGCATATCGTACCCCGTACGAAAGTACTCATTTGAATGACCATGACCCACGGCATGGGATTTCACTCAACGTAGGAACTATTAAGTTAAATAAAATAATGATGGCATGGAGAGAATGGATTCTCGAGTTCTTACATGGCAGCCCCCTTAGGACGAGTAGTACCCGACGGGCCGGCTAGTTCCCACAGATACTGTAAATCTGCCACACGGGCAGGGAACAGTATCTGCTTTTATTATTATGGTATATTGTATTCTGACGGGCGTCCTCCTAGGACTCGTCTAATTCATGCATGGCGCACATGATTGACTGGATAGACTAGTCTTGCTAGCACATAGTAAGAACTGAGAAATCTTTATTGCATAATTTTAGGATAACTTGGGACTCATAATAGCAAGCCGTAGGATTTGATTGGCCGTTCAAGATGATTTGTTTGTGTACTGTACTACTATGTTACCTAACTGGGATGATCAGAATGTCAGGACATGACGGGTCAACTTCTGTCCTTGTTTGGTTGGGAGGTTGGTTCGAAGTGTCGTGATGCGATGTGAATCCTAGTAGCAAGCAGAGATCTACTATTATATTCTTTTACTTACTGGTTTATGTCCTTCATATCGTCCTTCCTTGTGGTACTTGCTATTAGAGGTCTAACCTCTCTGGTTTTGCATGGCCAGATTTAGAGCCGGTTCCCAAGGACTCAGCTTACTTCTACCTCCAGGATGGTCAACACTAGGAGAATGATTGCAGGAGGACTCGAGTGGGTTCCTTACTTCACCGCTCATTTTGTTATTTACCTTTATACTTAGCCGTTTGGCACCGACATGTTAGTCGGATTGTCTTGTACTTACTTTTACATAATTGTAATTAAGTCAGACTGCAGCTGATAACAATTGTGTATACTCGCTATACCATCTGGCTATATTTTGTAAAGCCAGATCTCAAGAACATTTTGACTGAGCATTTGGGACGCCTTACTGCTTTATCTTACATGTTCTCTATTACTGTTTCTTGCTTGAATGATTGAGACAATAGATGTGAAATGACCATAGTAAGACCTTTATGTAGTATGCACCCCCTCGTCTGGTTAGACAGCATTGATCGTATTATACGGTATTTATCTACCCGTAATACGTAGCTGGCTGAGTCATTCCCCCGCTCTCCAGTATTCTAGTTCTGGGGCGTGACAATATAATTCATAGATTTGGCAAGATGTACTTGCCTAGGTTAAGCACCAAGCCTAATCTTCAACTCCTCCTCCTAGGGGGGTTAGACACCACACCCAAGGCCTCAAGGCCAAGCTCTTGGCAAGCTCCAAGGGGGAGAGAAGGGAAGAAGAAATGAAGAGAGAGTGAAGAGAATGAAAAGAGAGAGGAGAGAGAAAGTGAAATGGTATATATATAGAAGGGAGAATTAATCTTAACCGTCGGATCGTGATCCATGTGAAGATCTAAGTCAATCATGGCCATCCAAACAAAACCAATTATCCATTGGGTAATAGGGTGCATCTACACTATTCACGAAAATATCTAAATACTATTCATCAAAATATCCAAAATACTATTTACGAAAATATCGGAAACATTATTCATGAAAATATCTGAAATCGAAAATATCAAAAATGTGGAAAATCTGTCTGGATGGTATGTCGTCGGTATACTCCGGTATACTGGCGGTATGCCGGCCAAGAAGAAAATCTATAAGTTAGGAAAATTTTTAAAGCATTACGAAAACAAAAAAAAAACAAAATACGCTACAAAATACGTATCCGTATATAAATACCGATATTGTGAGACGAGTCTCACAGGGAGAACCCTTACCTACCACCACCATCCCCATTTATTAACCCAACACTCTTTCTCTCTCCTCATTCACTCTTCTTCTTCCTCACCATTACTCTCCACCTACAACCAAGAGCCCTAGGCAAGTGCAACTTGCTTCATGATGGATCTCAAGTTTTATTGTTCTATTCTCTTCTTAACATGATTATAAGCCTCTTTAGAACTTGGAGTTTTTAATTTTTATGGATAGATTCTTCTAGATCTACGTTGTAACTTGGGGTTTCATGAGTTCATGGAGTTTTTCTTGGTTTTAATCTACTAAAACTTGTTATTTTCAAAAACTAATAGTTCCATGAGCAAGAGAACAAAATTTCGTATGAATTTGATTTTTGATTCACCTCATTTTGAGTTAAAATAAAAATTTTATGGCCAAAACAAGTTTTCTGAATTTTTCGAGTCGGCTGAGTAAGATTTTACGCAGGGAACCCTGAAATTGCATATTTTACGCTGGATGGCATCCAGAATGTAAAATTTTACGCAGGAAACCCTGAAATTGCGTATTTTACGCTGGATAGCATCCAGAATGTAAGATTTTACGCAGGGAACCCTGAAATTGCATATTTTACGCTGGATAGCATCCAGAATGTAAGATTTTACGCAAGAAACCCTGAATTTGCATATTTTACGCTGGATGGTACCCAGAATGTGAAATTTTACGCTAGAACCCTCCCCTTTTGCGTATTTTATGCAGAATTAAATATTTGGCGTAAAAAGTGCACAGAATGACTGTTTTTGCCAAGTTTAGCTATTTTCTAGCCAGAATTTCGAAAAACTTAAAACATGAATGTTTTAGATCTTTGTCTTGCCTTTCCGAATACCTCTGGAGCACCTAATTTTGAGTTCGCATGTGGAAGTTATGCCCTATCTCCCCTGAGCCGCATGATTCCTCCATAACTCTTGCATCCTGTTTATATTTAGTTATTGCATATACGCTTATACCAGGTTAAATGTTAATTTTAAATATATTCCATGACATAATGGTGACCAGTTGTGGTGCACTCTTGACAGTGAATTTGACATGATATATATCTCGAATGTTGTTGCGACGGCTAGCATGTCATGACAGAATTGAAAGACCTGGACACCGTGGACGATTGCATTTGTACAAATAAACCAGTACGGTCTTGCATCATATCTAGGATAGGGATCCCTGAGTAGCACGGTCAGGGATACCTATAGTAATTGACTAAGGCTAATAAACTAGAATAATTCAGTAGACATGAAGAGATTTCCAGCTACAGGCAATCCCGTTATCTGGGCGCATTAAGTGGACTTGTAGCCTACCGACGAGTATGGCACATTTTCAGCACACAGCCACATGTTACATTCTTCATAAACGTTCATTCGACCTGGATAACCGAATGGTCTGCAGGGCTTGTGGCTGTTGGGATAATCTTATTACATCTTGCTAATAACTAGGCCTATGATAATCCTAGATAGTTAAAAGTATCAAGTCGTACTCTTGATTGGCCATGATTGATTGGATGGAGTTTATTCCAGCATAGTCTTATCATGATCCTGTGCAAGATTGTGACATGACATGATTATTGATGCTTACCTTAACAATAACGATCGGGGGTCCAATTCTGTTCAGGCGAAGATTTACAACCCCGGTCCTTGTTTGGTTTAAGGGTTGTAACCTGGCTCCCGGAGCAGTTCTGTGTCCTCTCTTCGTTTATTGTCTTATTACAACTCCATGCCATGTTCGTCATGTTTTACCTTACCTTAATACCATAATTATTTATACTGGCCTTAGCGATAAAGATCGGAGGTCCAGTTCTGTTCAGACGAAGGATTACAACCCCGGTCCTTGTTTGGTTTAAGGGTTGTAACCTGGCTCCCGGAGCATTTATGTGTCCTCTCTTCGTTTATTATCTTCATTGTACCAATAGTATTTGAGACGGGTTTCTATTCAGGTGAAGGGCTGCAACCCCGATCCTTGTTTGGTTTAAGGGTTGTGACCTGGCTACTTGAATGGTTTTCTCGTACTCAGTTTACTGTTGTTATCTCTATTATTATCAGTTCTTTATTTATTATCTTTAATATTCTATTGTGATATGCTGGTTTTAGCTCCTAAGTGAAGCCTCCTTTGTGGCACTTGCTCTCTCTGGGGTCTGACCCACCTGATTTTGTATGGCCAGATATCGGAGCAGCACCAGAGGATCCACCTGTCTTCCAGCCAGATGGTGACCACCAGGCGTAACCCTGGCAACGAGTGGGTTTCTTTTTGTCCTATCACTTTATTGTAAAAATTATTCTTTTGAGGCGTTTAGCTGGCGAGCACGTATTAGCTCGTATTACACCTTTATTTACTGTCTGCCTACGGGCTGTAACATGATTGACAGATCCTAGGGTTGATCATGTATGACTGAACTCTTGCTAGTCTTGACATTTCGTACGACTAGCTTCATGATCATCCAATATGTAATGTATGGGACGCCTTGCTATGCTCTGACATCTTGTAACTATTATTGCTTGCTTGAGATTGAGACAATAGGCTGGTTCATGACCATAGGAGACTGTTAGCTTGTAGTTAAACCCTCATGTATCTAGACAGCCGTGACCGTATAGCGAGGTGGGTTGCACTTCAATATACGTAGCTGACTATGTACGCCCCCGTTCTCCAGTATTCTGGTTCTGGGGCGTTACATCGACCTCGATGGAAGAGCGAGCCATGGTCCTTTGTTTCTTTGAACTCCATGATATTGGATGTGACTAATGTAGATGTGATAAGCACTTGTTGAGGTGAAATCATCTTTGTTCCCAACCAATCGGCATCAGAAAATGCATGTAGTGACAGTGGTGAGTTGCAATAGAGAACAACACCATGAGCAATAGTACCACAAAAATACCATAGTAGATGCTTTACTATATTCCAATGATCAGTCTTGGGGCAGTGTATGAATTGTGATAACTTGTTGACAATGTAAGCAATGTCCGAACGCGTGAGTGATAAGTATTAGAGACTTCCAAAAATGGCTCTATATTCAGTTGGATCAAAGAGGGATGATCCAGATTGAAGAGTGAGTGTTAGAGTAGTGGCAAGTAGAGTAGCCACGGGCTTGGCATCAGTCATGTGAGTGCGAGTAAGGAGATCATGGATATATCATCGCAGAGAAAGAAAGATGCCCTGCAGATGTGGAATAACTTCAACTCTAAGGAAATATGAAGGGGGCCAAGATCCTTAAGGGAGAATCTGTTGGAGAGAAGATGAATAAATTTTTGTACTGCTGCATCATCGTTTCCTGTGATATTGATGTCATCAACGTACGTAGACCAAAAGATATATCATGGCACCAGAAGCATTGTAGACAAATAGTGATGTGTCGGCATGAGAGTTAGTGAAGCTATAGAATTGATGAAGAACTGATGTAGCTCATGGTACCATGCATGAAGGGCTTATTTGAGACCGTATATTGCTTTATGCAGTTTACAGGCATGATGAGGATGGTCTTTGTCAATGAATCCTTGTGATTGTGCCATAACATGTCCTCTGAGAGGAAGCATTGGAGAAATGCATTAGTGACATCAAGTTAGCACAGTGACCAACCACGAGTGACGACAATAGAGAGAACAAGTCGTTTTGTTGTTTGTTTGACCACAAGACTGAAGGTGCCATGGTAATCAACACTTGGTCGTTGGTGGATCCATTTGGAAACTAAACATGCTTTGTACCTATCAACAAAACCATCAAATAGACGTTTAGTCCAAAAAAATCCACTTACAACCATTGATATTTTGGACCGGTTGAGAGGAAACAAGGGTATGTGTCCTATTTCGAACAAGGGCATCAAACTCCTCAAACATTGTCTGATGCCATTTGGGATCTTTGATGGCCTGGATTACTGTAAAGGTTTCTAGGCCAGGTTTGGTAAAAAGTTGGACATTGAGATTGAGTTCTTGGATTGGTTTATGGATATGATTTTTGGATCGAGTAATAATGCCCTGATGTTGAGGGAGAATAGATGTCAGTTCTGGAGGTTGTGGTGATTCGGTATGGGTGAGTTGGATTCAGACAGTGGGTTTTAGGATAACATTTGGGTGGAGAGGTGAGGTAAAGGTGGAGTCGCAAAGCTGAGTCTCGAGTTTGGTATGAGAGTGATACTTTTGGATATGATAATAAATATGGTAGATATGGTTGTGAAATCTTGATTGGATTCCTCATAAGGGGATGATGCAAGATTGACAGATTGTGTGACGGTGGCCGAAGATGATGACTCAAAAGGGATCCAAACATGGGACATGGAAGAAGAAGGACGAAAAAGGTTGAGTTGCTTGATTTTAGAAGACATAATCGACTCGACGAATTTAACATGACAAGATGTGTAGAGACGTGAGGTAACTAAATCAAGACCGAGATAGGCACGCTGGGTGGAGGAATAACCAAGAAAGACACAAAGGACGGAGCGGAAAGATAGTTTATGAGCCGAATATGAACATAGTCAAGGATAGCAAAGACACCCAAAACTTCGTAGTTTAGAGTAGTTGAAAAATGTGCCAAAGAGTTTTGCATATGTTGATATAAGTTGAAGTGTGGGAGTCGATAGACGATTAATGAGATAAATAGCAGTAGGGAATGGATATGACTAATATGACAAGGACATGGAAGTATGTGAGAGGAGTGATAAGCATGTTTCTATAATATGACGATGACAACGTCCATAATACCTATTGTGTTCAAGAGTGAGTGAGGATGAGGTTAAGTAAGATATCCCATTAGAACTGAGATATGATAAAAGTGTAACGCCCCGCACCGTTTAGTGCATTACGATGAGTCGTCGACTCTAAGAGTTAAGTTGACCCGATGAAGTATCAATACGAATAGAATGAAGTGCTAAGTTGACCCAAATAGATGATAAGTTCGATTCGAACAAATATTGATTTAGTTGATTTCATGTGCATGTTAAGCTTTTACACTGAATTATAAGATGTCAACATTTTACCTTATTTGCAACGGAGTCCACAGAAGTACAAAGTATCACCTCGTGATAGGCTGAGGCATAGTCACAGTAGGCAAATCAGTCAGATAGTTCAACAGAGCATGAAGTGCTCAGATGGCTAAGTCAAATGAGTTGGCCGTGCAATAAAGTTAAAGAATTGAGCCGCAACGACTCGACGAAACGAATGGGCAACTAAGATGGGAGGACTTTGACCCTTCTTTCCTACTCCGGTATGCCTAATTAAAATGTACCTTTGTATGCTAAGTTATCGAGTCCACGGGCGTGGCTCGCATAAGAGAAATTGTAGTGCATGTCGATCACTAAGATAGAATATTGAGGCAATCGTGCATCAAGTGCACAAGTCGCAAATGAACATCGAAATACTACAACGGCGAGTGCCTCGGTACACAATCCATAAGAACATGGGATAACTGTATCGGCAAGTGCCTTAGTATACGACCCGTAGAACATTGAATACTCTATCGAGGCGTGCCACAGTATACGAGTTAGAGGGAATGAACACAAGTCTAGCACACTAAAAGATCGTGTCGATACGTGTATCAAATGCACGAGTTGGAGAACATTGAACACTGAGGCATAGAACATAAAAATACGGCATCAAGATGTGCATCAAATGCATGAGTCGAAGAATAGAGAATAATTGTGTCAAGCGTGCCTATGTGTACGAGACTTATAAAAGGCTGGCTTCGTTGCGAAAAGGACAGTTGTGGCACGAATGTAATGGAACTGTTGAATGTGGCATGGTGCCTCGGAATGTTCGAGGCCTTCGTGTTATTCGTTTGGTGAACATTGATTTGGGGTATGGTGCTACGAAACATTGAAACAAAGTATGGAAAACAGAGATAGAAGATTGGTAGTGAGATGATGCGAAGTCTGGATTTCGGACTCGAAATATGTTTGGTTGTATGAGTTAGACGTGTATTATATGGTCAAATAGAATTGGATATAGCCTATGCACTGGTTTTGTTATCCTTCGAACGAGGCAGACTGGGGCACCAAGACGTTCGGTCTAGAAGAGAATTGAGATAGGTATTATGTAGGACATTTCATTCAGGAGGCTTGCAACCTGCTATTGAAAATGGTACGCCATAAATACCGGTAAGTTTGGGGACCTTCAGAAATGGGGTTAGTAACCTGTATTAGAGTAATTGTCGTCTTACCATTAAGAATACGGTCCATTCTGACATCATGAATGCCAATGACTTTCATATTGATAGGGGCCAATGGGTTGAATGGTACAGGAACACAGATCCTACACAAAGATCACTTATAACGTGACAGGGAAAGATGATAAGCATATTCACCTTGTATCGATGCAGGGGTGAGTGCGTCGATGTTGATAAGAAGTTGCCACGAAACTACACGAGTTATACCAATGTTGCATGCTTGCTTACGTGAATCAATGATAACATGTTTGTCATGAAATACATGCTTTACTGCTTTCGAATATGCCATAAAACTGATCCTAAGCAGAGATAGAAAGATCACAAGTTAAGCTGTATGATTCATAAATTTATTTAATATCTTTTTAGTAGAGTAGGTCTTATTAGTACGCAAGATGATTAGTATTGATCCCCCACTAGATTGTGTAGTGCCCTGCCCCACCCCGCTCAGGTCTACCGGAGGATTCGAAATGCAACAGCGTTTGGACTTGGTGTCACGACCCGTACCTATTTTTTTTTAAACGGATACGAGACGTGTCCAAGCTAGCCTACGTCGCAGTGTCAGCGGTAGTACGCTGTCACGGCCATGACGATCCAAAATCACAAACAATGCTCATTCACATAATTAATTTAACTTACAATATTCATAAGTTTTACATTTGCAGGGAAAATATAAACTTGTACAAATAAATGAATGACTACAACTCAACTATCTAGCTATTCTCTAGGCTTTGTCTGCAAGTATTCCCGTCACTCCCCAAGCTAAGTGAATCCACGGCTAACCTGAAAATGTTGGTTTCCAGTCAGGAATGGAACGAGCATAATTCACTGAATGCAATTTCAAATAAAGAAAATTACTATAAAACAAAGGTTAGACATCAATCATGAGTTTTGAAAATAAACAGGAAGTACAGAAAACCAATAGCAATAAATAGACACGAAATACTTTTCCAACTGTAAAAAGTACCGTTAATATGTGATCAGTCTGGGACACTACACCACACGGTCTACGAGATCTACTTGCAAAAAATAAGCACTGTCTACGAGATCTACTTGCAGAATTTAAACAATGTCTACGAGATCTACTGCATAAAAGTAAACGAGGTCTACGAGATCTACTGCATAAAAGTAAACAATGTCTACGAGATCTACTGCATAAAAGTAAACATTGTCTACGAGATCTACTGCATGAAAATAAACACTGTCTACGAGATCTACTGCATGAAAATAAATACTGTCTACGGTCGGATCACACATCCTTGGTACTTCTCATTCCCGACTCAATAATTTATAATAGAGTATAAAAATCACATAACCAATGACTAATCAATAAAATATAGTAAAAATCAATACCGAAATGCAGACAATAAACTGTACTCGCCTGTGGTCCTTTGCTGGTGAAACCGACAATCCAAACCAATCAGTGTGCCACAAAAGTCAAAACCCATACAAAAGTCTCCAGATGCTGAAATAGACATTGCCAATAATCTCAGAATAGTTAAATTAGCTAGGATTGCCTGTCCTTAATTCCAATTCTGGACACAGGGGCAAAACGGTAATTTTGGGTCAAAATGGTGTCCGCCGTTGGACCCGCTTTGCACCGAAAAGTGTGCCAGAGTCAACAGTCTCTAAAGTCGTCAAACTACATGTCTAGAGATCCAATTTTTTGATACAAACCCAACCGTATGTCCAGAGTTGGATTCCGGCAGGCCGTGTACCAAATCGTCCGTTGAGTGGGACCGTAGGGCCGACAAAACGACGTTCGATTCAACTGTCTCAGAATTGGACCAAACTTGGCATACAGGACTAGAAAAACAATACGGTCCTGCTGGCATAAGTTTCGCCTCGATCCGATGAGCGTGCACAAAGTAATTAAGAAATTTGCAAAGTGCACGATACGGTGAATTTTGACGGATACGCATCAAATTCGTCGCGCACACGCGACCAATTTGAATTCCGTCAAAGCCCACATGACGACGAAGCCGATACGCAGCTTTCGATGCTTATGGTGCACGACCACGTCGCCCGGTTTGGCGGAACACACGTCGTGTGGATGATTTCTAAGTTTTCGAAAACAGGTTTTTTGTCAACTTCACCCTAATTTTAAACAGCAATTAATCAACAAGAATTAATTCTAAAAATAGCGTTTCCATCCTGGTTAGGTTGTCTAGAAGTCTGTTCAAGCAGTTTTTCGAGATCTCCTACTATTCTGTTCAGAAAGTGTCCGTCAAGTTGGGTGATTGGACTGTTAGATGTCCTGTTTCGGGACAGGTTTTTCCTCGACTTTGGATCGGTTTTTCGGGAACCCTAGGGCGGCTAAAATCAAAATAACTGAAGGGACTAGGAGTTGGTTATGTCGGGATCATACCGGAGAAAACGGTTCGCAACGACGCCGAGCGTGGAGGAGGAATTCCCATCGCGAACTTGCCTTCGTTGCAGCAACTGCTGCTGTTGCTGTTGTCGCCCTCCGCGCGCGTGCGTGCATTTTTTGGCGGCTCGGCCGACCGGCGGTGGCTCTGTAGGTGCGCGCGGCCACGCTCTGGCTGTGGGAGGTCGTCGGGGCTGTGGTGTCGGCGTAGCTAGGGTTTGGTTTAAGGTTTTTATGATTTTTAACGATCTCGATCCCCTCTCTATTGCTCGGTATATATATAGTCGATGTAACGAGAGAGCAGTGCTTTCGGGCTCACTGCTTTGGGGGGGGGTCGGGCTATACAAGCTGTGTGGGGCCTTGGGTTCTGGGTCTGTTTGGTTTAGCCCGAGGGAGCTGGCCTAGCAGGCAGGCCGGGCTAAGGACTTATATATAAGTATTTTAGCCTCAAGTATATTTATCCATATATATATTTCTATATATATAATCCATATAAATATTTCTATATATAACCATACCTTATATGCTATTGAACATATTTTATACATCCATATATATTTTTCTAGACATGTAATATATATACACCTATACACGTAATATAGTATATATTTATATGTACGTACACGTATTTATATATATATATATATATATATATATATATATATATATATATATACAAGGTATTATATGTATTCATACATACACATTCACACCTATTATAATAATATTTGTATTCACAAACACATACACGTTATATTATATATATTTATGTATATACGTGCACATACACACGCATAATTTACAAATCACATTATAACAATTTAATATAACAAATAAATATAATAACTAATTATTTATAAAATCTAAAAAATCACCATTTAATTAAATAAGTAAAAAAAATAGAATATTTCAGAATTTTCGGGAAGGGGAGCTACAAATCTACCCACCTTAAAAATAATTTCGTCCTCGAAATTCTTATTCGTAACTATTCTTAAAATTCAAGATGACAGTCTACTTTAACCTTAATCTCCTTAAATTTTAGTTCCTCCAAAATATTTTATAACCTCCTCCTAGCCATTTTGTAACTATAAATCCTTGAAAACTTCTACCCACCTTTGGTCACACTACTCCTTAAAACTAAAATCTTAAAATCTTCTAACTGGTTGCTAACAATCCTAGCAACAGATATCTACTGCATATGGTATCTATAATCCCCTCCCACCTATCAAGTAATCTAAATTTAACAAGCAATAATTTACACAAGCTGTTAAGAAATATTAATAATTCTAATAAGCATGACCATTCGTCGCTCCGAAGTAGGGAGAACAAGAAGATAAGGCAAAGTAATCGGGAGCAACTGTAAAGTTTCAAGAGCAGTGGAGAGTATCCAACGACACAGCTAAAAATGTTTACGAACCATTGACTTATTTGCTAGACTGGTTTACTTTGGTCTAGTCAATTGCTAATTCGAAGAAAAAACCCTTCATATCTTGGAGGGTCGCTCAATCCATGCAATACGGAAATTCAGTTCTCAAAATTCTAAATAAGGTTCCAAAATAGAACGAAATTTGAGAAATCAAGGTTGTGATATATTCTGTGGTCATTTAGACACACGGGCGAGGGATATGAATACAACACAAGATCGTATCGCGACTTCCAAGTAGATGGAATAAAGTTTACGAATGGATCTCATTCTAAGGGGTGAAGATTACATAATTGATACAGGGGCCGACTTCAATAGTTCAGTGCTATAGTCCAAAAATGGTGATATACATGGATAGGTTTTACATGGTCTTAATGGGTTCCTTATTTGGACATTACTCGTAGGTTGGATGAACCTTGGATTTCAATCTATATGGGCTGGACAAGATCCCAATAATAAAAATATTTTTACTAGGTTAGGGTGACCTGGAATGGGATTCAACCCAAGTGGTTGAACTAGTTGCCAGTCAGGCTGGTTAGTTAGGTTCCTAGAGTCCAAAATGTGCCTTCGGTGACTTTTGTATTTAAGTAGCACAAGAGACCTCTATCCAGGGGCACACTAGTGGCAAGTGCGTAGTGGGCTTCGAGTAGATCGCAACCATATATTGGATCGAAGGAATTGAGTCGAGGTTGAGGCTCTAATGGAAGTCGAAAAGTATATCGGTTTTATGGTAAGGGTTATAGCTAATCCTTTTGTACCTGAAAGTCATACCATAAGAATAGAGTACAAGGGGACGGTTTGGAGTGGGACATGATATACTTAGATGAAAGTGGACTCGTCTAGATCTCGCATATAGAATTTGTTGGAAGGTAACAGTTGGTCTTGTGTTCTGAATATTAGTGGCACAGCCGGGGACGCAAAATGATCTAAATGGAAAGTGGGGGGGCCCACGGGGCACTAACTATCATTCCAATGGAATTACTCTAATCAATCGGTAATCCTCGTATATCCCAAAATTTAGAAGACTTACAGTCTATCCACCTTAGAAGCTAGGACATGGTCTTAGGAATATTGAGGTTAGAGGGTTCCCAAAGTCCGGATACTGTACCTCGACTCTTTGTTAATAGGGAATAAGACACGGCGTATCGGGATACGGATATAAGTCAAGTCAAAGATCGTTCTTCAATAAATGGAGAACGATGTGTACCATAACACATGGTCGATAAAATAGGATGATCTACTCGTCTATAGTATACTAGAGTTATCGACGGGGTAACCAACTCTAAGACACAAGATTTCTATAGCCGAGTCGTAAATTTCCATTTGTGTCTGAAGAACAGTTTGGCAACTCTAGAGGGGGGTGAATAGAGTTTATATAGAAAAATAGCCAATTAAAAATAACTCTTTCACCAACAATAACTAATCAGAGTAAAGTGCAGAAAATAAATGAAGAGCAGAAGAGCATACGCAAACACAGCGATTTTAACCTGGTTTTCCTTGTGGAGGACTAGTCCAGGCCTGAGAACTCTAGCTCAGGATTAAATCCACTATTTGTGAAATAGTAGTTTACAACCCGTGCCTTTTTTTCAAAAGAGCACGTCAACTTCTAACAGAGGATCGCAGTGGCGATTTGCTTGGAATTGTCCAAGCGACTTCTTCGACTCTTGCACAAGAATCCTAACTGAGAGATGCTGAGCACTCGAGACTTAGGAGGCTTGTGGCTAGTAGATGGGAAGGGTATGGCTTATTGAGCTTATAAGAGAGAAGAGAAGAGAAGATTGGATGATTTGAAATGAGAGAATTCATGCCCTATTTATAGTGTTTTTATAGGCAGAATTCGGCCAGAATTCGGGTAGGAAAATTCAAAAATTTGGCCGTTGGACAACTAGCAACCAGCTAACCCTAAAATTAGGGTTCCTGATTTCTAGGGGACAGAGTTCGGCCCGAACTCTGTGTGGAGGCAGAGTTCGGCCCGAACTCTGTCTCTAGAGCACAGAGTGGTTCAAAGGGGCTTTTTGGGCAGTGTTTGGTTCAGTGGAGCTAGGGATTTTGGGTAGGTTATAGACTAAGTTCCAAGAGCTCAGCATGACTCAGAGTACACAAGTCTAGACTCAATGAAATTATAAAATACAGACTCCAGAACACACTGAGAGCCGGAGACTGAGCTGTCATCTGTCTTGAACTGAATGCAGTCGTCGTGTGTCGTATTGAATTAATACAAATATTATTTAGTCAATATAGTCAATATTTGGTTGACTGTGACTTTGTGTCAACAATCTCCCCCATATTGATAATTGACAAAATAATATATGTATATTTCAATATTCATACCTGGACACAGTTGATTGTAACATAGCTCCCCCATAAACTATGCCTGAGCTAAAAGAAGATAGCTCCCCCGTAAACCATGAACGGTGTCGAGCTAGAAGCTATAGCTCTCCCCCGTATAAAATGCATAGAACCTGTGACCTGATAGATAATATTTTCCCAGAGCAAGAACAAGCACAGATATACACAGAT
Source organism: Iris pallida (assembly GCA_029216955.1). Classification (NCBI taxonomy): domain Eukaryota; kingdom Viridiplantae; phylum Streptophyta; class Magnoliopsida; order Asparagales; family Iridaceae; genus Iris; species Iris pallida. Next base: position 46,614 of record JANAVB010021791.1, on the reverse strand, counting down.
ATACGAATGCATAGAACCTGTGGCCTGATAGATAATATATCTCCCAAAAGCAAAATAAGCACAAAACTATAAAAATATACATATTTCTCCCCCTTTTGGCAGTTAGCAATAAAGAAGCAACGAATAGTAATGCAACCACACCAAGCAGAGAAGAAACAATGAAATACTAAGCAAAATAAGTCACTGACATAAAGTAAAACTATGATAAAGGACAGATAATGTCATCCACCAAACCAAGTGGCCAACTCATGAACAGAGTACATAAAACCAGCTACATAAAACCATAATAAACTAAATAACTGAAAGCAAAAAATAACTAAGATCATCAGCAGTAGCAGCAGCAGATCGAGCCAATCTCCATCACGGAGCACGAGAAGGTCCAGGAGAGTTGGAACGTCTGGGATCCACAAGAGCAGCACTCGGATCCAGGTAACGCAAGACCCATGGATCATCAATGCGATATCCCTCACGATCGGGATCCCGCTGCATGGGAATGGGCATAGTAGGATGATGGGACATGGAGTACCGAATATCATGCAGCGAGTTGCTGAGTGCACTCATCTGCAGGGTAGTACGGTAGTCCATCTGAGCCCACCGATCAGCCTCTAAGTAGAAACGATCCTGGAGCATGGTCTGGATGGAGTCAAGAGTGGCAGGTGGAGGTGGTGCATCCTGACCGAAAGGAGGGGCGTCAGGCTCCTCATCATCAGAATGCTCAGAGGCCTCAGGAGAGGCGACAACTGCCTGAGTACGACGTGCCTTGGACAGGAAAGCAGGAGCAGGCAAGAACGGACAGATATCAAGTGGTATGTTAAATGCACGAAAGATCATAGGAAGGTACAGAGGATAAACCAGAGCTCGTGGTTTCTTCCTACAGTGAATCATCCAGTCCATCATTGTACGTGGAAGATTGAAAGAAATTCCAAAGTGAAGATGATAAAGAGCAGATATTTTAAGATAAGTGATGTCATCATGGGAACCTGTTTTAGGTAGAATGGTGTTAGAAATAATCCAATGAAGATCAGAAAAATATGGGTTGAGATATTTAGCCGTGAGCTTGCGAGGACGTGTGTATGGAGTACACAAATCGTCCTTGAAGCTCTCAAGGGAAATTTCGTCGGGAAAACGGAACGAGCGAGCGTCAACTAGCTTTTCCCAAGAATTGGGCTCTTGAAGATCAAGATATTCGGCTAAGTCAAAGTCATCAAAAGATATATTTATACCTGCAACTCGTGAATAAATATGAAGATCATCAAAGGTCATGTTGCAGTAGAATATTTGGACAGCATGACGATAGATAGCAGAAGTGGTAGTGACAAGCTCATCAAAGCAGAGGTCATGAAATAAAGAATCATATTGAGGGAAGATAGAAAAATTAATAGGATGTCCTGCGAATACCTGACGATTCCGATAGTCACTAAACCAGTTGTTTGAGGCATCTAGTGAAACAAATAATCGGTTGTCATAGGTAGAAGGGTTTCGAGGACGAGGTGGGTTGAACAACGGATGAGGTGGTTGAAGTTGTTCAATGATATGTTCCTTCGTCGGAGGAGTATCCGAAGAGGAAACACTCTCAGTTCGAATCCTCTTTCCACGATTGAACAAGCGAGGAGCCATAAAAACTTGATAGAGTGAAGTATAGAAGACAAGAATGATACCTCAAATGATTAATAAACAGTGGAAGAGAATGACGAGAAACCCTTTTTCCTTAATTTTGAGGAGCAATAGAGCACTCTAGATCAAAAACTAGGGTTAGGGTTTGAAGAAAAGAGTTTGGAGAGGTGAGGAAGGAGGCAATGGTGAAGAAGAGAGAAGGAGTCCCGACATAAAGTAGGGGTTTGTCTTTGGTCGGATGAAATATTGACCATAGGATCTAAATTGATCCAACGGCAGAGCCAGATCCCGACGCTGGAACTTAGGGACCGAACTCGGCCCGAACTCTGTTAGGGGCAGAGTTCGGCCCGAGTTCTGGATCAGTGGTCCAGAACTAAAAGCAGGCTGAAAAGATAGAAAAATTGATTAAGTGTTGAACAAAAGGGATTTTGAGGATAAAAGTTTAATGAAAACAATGAAGTACATAGAGAGGTACACAAAGGTCAGAATGAACTTTAGGAAAGATCAATTAGGCAATAATAAATCGGAACAAACCATATAATAAACAAGGAAATATATTGTAATTCATATTTCAAATTTGCCATGGGTTAGCTGCAGGGGCCGGATCCCAGCTAGCGGTAGTCCTGAGGACTAGTGCACCGTGTCGCTTAGGCTTTTACGCCTTTTTGTCAGAAGGACCCTTTCGGCTTGTACCCATAATAAATTTGTCATAAAAGAATCAAAATATACTCGACATTTACGCAAGTAAGTCTCAACTTATAACTGCTTCATCTAAAATTCCGAGTTCACGACAAAGATAATTGAAGCGCTCTTCGGATAATGGCTTAGTAAAGAAATCTGCTAGCTGATGATCAGTGTCAATAAATTCTAAGTTAATCGTGCCATTTTGCTGATGATCACGCAAAAAGTGGTGTCTGATCTCAATGTGTTTAGTGCGTGAGTGGCAGACAGGGTTCTTAGTCAAATTGATGGCACTAGTATTGTCACAGAATATAGGAATATGCATGAAAGATAACTTATAGTCTTCAAGGGTTTGCTTCATCTACAGAATTTGTGCACAACAACGCCCAGCTGCTATGTATTCAGCTTCTGTTGTGGATAGTGCGACAGAGTTCTGCTTCTTGCTAAACCATGAGACTAAAGCCTTTCCTAATAAATGACACGTGCCGCTCGTACTTTTACGGTCGACCTTGCATCCAGCAAAGTCAGCATCAGAGTAACCGATGAGGTCAAATGATGTTGACTTGGGATACCATAGGCCCACTGTAACCGTACCCTTAAGGTATCGAAAGATACGCTTAACCGCGGTCATGTGAGATTCCTTAGGATTTGCTTGATATCTAGCACATAGGCAAATACTAAACATGATATCGGGGCGACTAGCAGTTAAATAAAGTAAGCTGCCTATCATACCTCGATACTTACGTTGATCAACGGGTTTGCCGCTCTTATCTGGTTCGAGTTTGGTTGAAGTAGCCATTGGAGTGCTGATTGGTTTGATGTTGTCAAGATCGAACTTCTTCAGCATGTCCTTGGTATACTTCGATTGACAGATGAAAGTTCCATTAGCCATTTGTTTCACTTGCAGACCAAGAAAATAGTTGAGCTCTCCCATCATGCTCATCTCAAATTCTGTCTGCATACACTTGGCAAATTCTTGACAGAGGGTTTCATCAGTAGAACCAAAAATGATATCATCAACATAAATTTGAATCAACAGAGTGGTGTCTTTAAAAGATTTTATAAACAGTGTAGTGTCAATTTTCCCCTTTGAAAAACCTTTCTCAAGTATGAAGCTACTTAGCCTTTCATACCAAGCTCTGGGGGCTTGTTTGAGGCCATAAAGTGCTTTCTTTAGCTTGAACACGTGGTTGGAAAATTTGTGATTTTCAAAGCCAGGAGGTTGTTTCACATAAACTTCCTCCTTAATAAAACCATTTAGGAAAGCACTTTTCACATCCATTTGAAATAATTTAAAGTTTTGAAAATTAGCAAAAGCACAAAGCATCCGAATGGATTCTAGTCTAGCAACAGGAGCATACGTCTCATCGTAGTCGATACCTTCCTCTTGGTTGTATCCTTGAGCTACTAGACGAGCTTTGTTACGTGTGACTGAACCATCTTCATTTACTTTGTTTCTAAAAACCCATTTAGTACCAATTATCGAGTGATTAACCGGTCTAGGAACGAGTTCCCATACTTGGCTTCTCTCGAATTGGTTGAGTTCTTCTTGCATAGCAGAAATCCAAAATTCATCATTAAAAGCTTCAGAAATGTTTTTAGGCTCTACTTGTGAAATGAAGGCAGTGCTAGCAACGGAGTCTCTTAGTGATGATCTAGTAGTTACTCCACGTGAAACTTCTTCTATAACTAAATTTTCTGGATGAGAAGGTTTGAAAGAGAATTTCTTAGGCAAACCCTCCAGAGAATTAGTTTCGGTTGAAGTATTCATTGGAGTAGAAGTTGATGGCTCAACGTCATCATCAAGAGTACTTGCTGCACTGTTGTCTTCATCAAAAGTCACATTTGTTGACTCTTCCACAATAAGTGAGCGTTTATTAAAAACTCTATATCCCTTACTCTTGGCGGCATAACCAAGAAAGATACCATCGTCAGCTTTGGCATCAAATTTGCCTAAGTTGTCTTTGGTGTTAAGGATAAAACATCTACAACCAAAAACTTTAAAATAAGAAACATTGGGGGTTCTCCCAAACCAAAGCTCATAGGGTGTTTTCTTCGTAATGGGACGAATCAGCACCCTATTCAAAATGTGGCATGCTGTACTAACAGCTTCTGCCCAAAAATATTTTGGAAGTGAAAATTTATTCAACATGACTCTGGCCATATCGTCGAGAGTTCTATTCTTCCGCTCCACAACACCATTTTGTTGAGGAGTTCTAGGACAAGAAAATTCATGATCAAAGCCATTTGCATTACAAAAACTTTCAAAATCATAATTTACGAATTCGCCTCCATGATCACTTCGAATTCGAGTAATCATGTAGCCTTTTTCGTTTTGAACTTTCTTTACAAAAATTTTGAAAGCAGAAATAGCATCGCTCTTATTAGCGAGAAAGAAAACCCAAGTAAATCTCGAAAAATCATCAACAATAATAAATGCATAAAGTTTGCCCCCAAGGCTAGCTATTCTACTAGGACCAAATAAATCAATATGAAGTAATTGCAAGGGTCTAGTAGTACTTACAGAGTTGATGGAATGAAACGAGGATTTAGTTGCCTTGTTTAGTTCACATTCGGCACATACCATGTCCTTTTTGAATGTGATGTCAGGCAATCCTCTCACTAGCTTCTTGGTAGAAAGCCTGGATATAGCATCCATGTTGGCATGACCAAGACGCTGGTGCCAAAGTAGTCGTTCGTCTTTGTGGGCATATAGACATCTACCTGCATTGTTAGTTTTTATAGAAAGATAGAAAATATAGATGTTGTCCTCTCTTTTTCCTTCAAAAGCAATGTCTCCTGTTGACCTATCATAGATGTAGCAACTATTTTGTCCAAAGTTAATATCATATCCATGATCAGCAAGATGACTAATGCTGAGCAGGTTATGCTTTAACTCGGTCACTAGGCAGACATCCTTTATTACAGGAGAAGGAGGATGACCAATGACACCATTACCTATAATGTGCCCTTTGAGATTGTTACCGAAGGATACGTATCCTTCTCTCTTCATCGATAGTGATGCAAAAAGATTTACGTCTCCCGTCATATGTCACGAGCATCCACTATCGAGAATCCACTTACATTCAGTTGAGGAGGGAAGGTCCACCTACATCAAGCGTAGATGTGACCTTTGGTACCCGAGTTCTTGAGGGTCCTGAAAAGTTAGTCTTTGGAAACCAAGCATATATCTTTTTATCTACAAGTCTTCTAACTCTGCACTGTGGTGAGATGTGTCCATGTGATCCACAATAAGTACAGATAGCATTCTTATTTATACTAGGAGCATGAGAATAATATCTGTAAGCAACAGGATGAGGATGGACATGATGTGAAGAGTTAGCATGGTGAAGATGATTATGCATGGAATAAGTGGCATGTTGATGGTGTCTATGAGGCATAGAATGATGGTATTGTCTATGATGTGTGACATGCTGATATTGTCTAGATGGCATGGCATGATGATTTTGTCTATATTGCATGACATGATGATTTTGTCTATATGGTATATGAGGACCTTGTCTATATGGCATTGCATGATGATTTTGTCTATATGGCATGGCATGATGATTTTTATGTGTGGAGTGATGTTGATTGTGTCTTTGTGCATGATGAGTGTATACTGAGTGAGAATTGTTCTTACGTACATGTGGTTTGTGAAAGTTTGTCTATATAAATGTATGGTTATGTGCTGCATGAGAATGACGTGGTTGACTAGCATGAGTGGTGTTGTGCCCATGTGATTGGGTTTGAGGTTGAACAACCTGTTTACCCAATTTGGTTTCTAATCTTTTAGAAACAGCTTGCAGTTCATCAACCTTAATATTTAAGCCATAAATCTTAGTCATGGAAATCTTGTGTCTACTCTTTTCTTCAGCAAGCAACGTGTTGAGAGTAGTAATTTCTTGAGTTTGTTGCTCAATACGTGCTTCAGCATCATGTAAGCTTAATTTAAGCTTGGATACTTCATCAGTGTCATTAGTGGGTGATGTGTTTCTAACATTATCAAGAAATAAAGAAATTCTTTGTATCTCATCTTCTAGACTTTTGATTTTGTCCTTGGCATGTTTATATTTACCGATGACCTTTTTATGATCATCGAGTAAATCAGTGAAAGCATCGCCAAGTTCATCAAAAGAGAAGTCATCCAGAGTTTCGTTAGATACCTTGTTGGAAGTTGCCATCAGGCACACATTTGCTGTATCTTGAGGAGAGTCCTTTTCTTCCTCAGAGTCACTCGCTTCACTTTCATGCCAAATGCCTGTGTTGGCATATTTCTTTGATGAGTTCCTTTTGTATGGCTTCTCATAGCGGTTGCTCTTCTTCAGGAATGGGCAGTCTTTTCGGACATGTCCAGTTTTCTTGCAACCGTAACAAGTTGGTTCTTCTTCATCGTCTTCTTGAGATTCTTTCTTCCTTCGATTGAAGCGAAGGAATTTCCTGAAGTTGCGAACCATGAGAGCTTGGTCTTCATCATCCGAATTATCTTCTTCGGTCTCATCATGATTAGCTCTTCGTTGATGAGCTTTGAGTGCGATCTCCCTGGTCTTCGGAGCAGGCTCTTTGAAGTCCTTGAGGTCAAGCTCGTGAGTCATAAGCTTACCCATCAAGGTCTCCATTGACATTGTTGTGAGATCGTTTCCTTCTATGATGGCTGTCACCTTAGGGTTCCAAATCTTTGGTAGCCCTCTGAGCAGCTTACGAATCTTCTCGTGGTTTGAGTACTGCTTTCCAAGCGAGGATAGAGGATTGATGATGTCGAGGAATCTTGTGAACATTTGAGTGATCGTCTCATTTGGCTTCATCTTGAAAGCTTAGTATTCTTGAGTGAGACGGCTTATTTTGGATTCCTTGACCTGTGTGGTTCCTTCATGCGTCACTTCTAGAAGTCTCCATACTTCATGAGCAGTGGTGCATGTAGAGACCCTGTTGAACTCATTCCTGTCTATAGCACAGAATAAAGCATTAATAGCCCTAGCATCTAGACTTGCCTGTTTCTTCTCCTCGACAGAATATTTGTCGTGTGGTTTCTCAATGAGGTCACCATCGACAACTATTCTGGCGGGCTTTTTGTAACCGTCAGTGACGACAGTCCACAGGTCAAAGTCTAGAGACTTAAGATAGAAGCTCATCCTTGTTTTCCAATATGTGTAGTTAGTCCCATCAAATAGGGGTGGCCTATGAGTGGACTGACCTTCACCATGAATGGAAATCAAGGATTGTGTGGTTGCCATGGATCAGCTCTTAGGATGTTAGTCCTTGTAAAGAGAACAGAGCTCTGATACCAATTGAAGAACAGTTTGGCAACTCTAGAGGGGGGTGAATAGAGTTTATATAGAAAAATAGCCAATTAAAAATAACTCTTTCACCAACAATAACTAATCAGAGTAAAGTGCGGAAAATAAATGAAGAGCAGAAGAGCATACGGAAACACAACGATTTTAACCTGGTTTCCCTCGTGGAGGACTAGTCCAGGCCTGAGAACTCTAGCTCAGGATTAAATCCACTATTTATGAAATAGTAGTTTACAACCCGTGCCTTTTCTTCAGAAGAGCACGTCAACTTCTAACAGAGGATCGCAGTGGCGATTTGCTTGGAATTGTCCAAGCGACTTCTTCGACTCTTGCACAAGAATCCTAACTGAGAGATGCTGAGAACTCGAGACTTAGGAGGCTTGTGGCTAGTAGATGGGAAGGATATAGCTTATTGAGCTTATAAGAGAGAAGAGAAGAGAAGATTGGATGATTTGAAATGAGAGAATTCATGCCCTATTTATAGTGTTTTTATAGGTTCGGCCAGAATTCGGGTAGGAAAATTCAAAAATTTGGCCGTTGGACAACTAGCAACCAGCTAACCCTAAAATTAGGGTTCCTGATTTCTAGGGGACAGAGTTCGGCCCGAACTCTGTGTGGAGGCAGAGTTCGGCCCGAACTCTGTCTCCAGAGCACAGTGTGGTTCAAAGGGGCTTTTTGGGCAGTATTTGGTTCAGTGGAGCTAGGGATTTTGGGTAGGTTATAGACTAAGTTCCAAGAGCTCAGCATGACTCAGAGTACACAAGTCTAGACTCAATGAAATTATAAAATACAGACTCCAGAACACACTGAGAGCCGGAGACTGAGCTGTCATCTGTCTTGAACTGAATGCAGTCGTCGTGTGTCGTATTGAATTAATACAAATATTATTTAGTCAATGTAGTCAATATTTGGTTGACTGTGACTTTGTGTCAACAGTGTCAACCTGCCAGACTATCGTCACAAGAGTCGTAGTGATCGTGTATTGTTGTTGACAACTGGTAGACAGGATATTTAAGCTATGGTATTGGCTAAGCCAGTGACTGTGGTGTTCCAACACTAGTTATGTCTTAATAATAAAATTTACATAACTAGAGTAATATTTGTTGGAAACCAATCTTGGGATGAGTGTCACGGTAAATGATTACCCTATTGTCCACTCATCTCATGTCTAACTGTGGCTTCGGTCGAGGAAGGGTTGCTAGTTAAGGCAAGCTTCCAGCAAATAATTAGAGACTCGCAACCTTTGGTCTCTAAATGATAGGTAGTTTCCTAGGTAGGCATTCGACTAAGGGTAAAACCCTAATTATTCTTAAATTCGAATGGCTAGAAGGTCTCAATAGTAGTTTGAGGGTCGAGAGGAGAACGAGTAACTCAGTCATATGACTAGCCGATGGTAGCTATACTTGTGTATACCACTATCATAGCTATAGGGATACTCTAAATCTCTCTACCATCATGAGCTTTCGTCTTTCCAAATCGGTGAAAGACAAAAACAATAAGAAATTCAATGGAGATGTTACTGAATACAATTTCGTGATTCAAGGGCGAACATATAACTCAAGAGGAATTGTCAATGCAGTCGCGGATGAAATCTTAGATACCTATATATCTCCATCCACGTAGTGTAATTAAACGAAGAGCGAACCAAATGCATCATGGTTGATCAGACCATAATACACTGATTCTGATTAGACAATAAGTTAGCAGGCGTCCCCACTAAATATATGCCTCGAATCAAGCTCGAGAACAGAGTGAGCTTACAAAACTAAGCTGTAATAGCAGCGTTTGTTAAGATAGTCGAATACAATTATGCGAGATTTTTGAAAGAAGGCACAAGTAGTTCGAGTTTTGTGAGAATCAAATCTTATCCGGTGTTCTTGACTATACAGTCTTTCTACTATCTTCTTATCTATAAAGCCTTGGTCAACCAATGGGTTATGAACTTCTAAATTCCATATTCCAGGTAAACCTATTAGTGTCAGTCAATCACCTCGTCAATAGGTCACAAGGACCGCGGAATGCTAGGTTGGGAGACATGCTACCCAACTTACATAACTTCTACTAGTATTGGATTTGGATCTTATGGGTCACACAGGGCATTGTCCTATCCTCTATAGTATCCTTAACTCGTAATCACGTCTGAAGTCATTTCACCGAGGACTACGCCTCGCCCGTAAAATCGGACTGTGGTAAACCCTTGGTTTCGTAACTCAAATATGACACAAATCGAACATTACTTAACTCTATCCAATATTGGCTCAAGGGTAACTACGATCAGGAGTGGGCCACTAGTCATAGTTTCAGGAATGTTCTATAACCTATATACTTTCTTAAACTAATTTCACCTCTACGGGTTATGCCTTGCCAGTGCGCTACTGGCTGCAGGAAATCCAGAGTCTTCATAATTTAAATAAATAGCGACAGTGCGCTGCTGTCCTGCCATTATGAGTTAACTAACCTTCCTTTAACTATATATATAAAAAAAACTCATGAGCTTCTAGAGATTAAAACAAGTCGACTATGTAATAAGGCATAAATATTGTCCTATCAGTCACAATCTTTTAAAATAAAAGATTGAACAGGGAGGGGATAGCTGAAGACAAAGAAATACAACCATTCTAGTACCTATTCTGTGTGTATTCGAACCTTTGAGGAAAACTTTGAATCGAAACTAACTTGAGGTTCATCTATGGATATCATAAAATAATAACTCTTAGGGCAAAAATAGGAATTAAATAGGCAATTGTCTAAGATATGAGGATGATATCTAAGAGGCAAAGAGAAGGAAGTAAATAATTCATCTAGGTTAGATTATCAATTCTATGAAGTCCTGTCTCATCAAGTGAATAATCTATCCACATTGGATCACATCGTCATATCAAGAGATAATAATGTACCTATGGGGATCAGATAAACTATCAAAATTAATAACTCCTTATCTACGTTACATGGCCTCGACTACCTATCGGTAAATTTGTGTAAGGGACTCCTAGTCCTAGTCATTCCCGTAAATTAAATTAATTTCTAATTCGTGAATGAGCATTTTTAGTCGCAGGCTCGCAATAGTACAACTAACTTAAGTACTATCACGAGTTCGCGTGATTTGCGAAGACTGACCTGCATGGGCCACCACAAAAACTTGTCACGACCCGTACCCGTTTCTTTTTTAAACGGATACGAGACGTGTCCAAGCCAGCCTACGTCGTAGTATCGGCGGTAGTACGCTGTCACGGCCATGACGATCCAAAATCACAAACAATGCTCATTTACATAATTAATTTAACTTATGATATTCACAAGTTTTACATTTGCAGGGAAAATATAAACTTGTACAAATAAATGAATGACTACAACTCAACTATCTAGCTAGTCTCTAGGCTTTGTCTGCAAGTATTTCCGTCACTCCCCAAGCTATGTGAATCCACGGCTAACCTAAAAATGTTGGTTTCCAATCAGGAATGGAACGAGCACAATTCACTGAATGCAATTTCAAATAAAGAAAATGACTATAAAACAAAGGTTAGACATCAATCATGAGTTTTGAAAATAAACAGGAAGTACAGAAAACCAATAGCAATAAATAGAAACGAAATACTTTTCCAACTGTTAGAAGTACCGTTGATATGTGATCAGTCAGGGATACTACACCGCACGGTCTACGAGATCTACTTGCAGAAAATAAGCACTGTCTACGAAGATCTACTTGTAGAATTTAAACAATGTCTACGAGATCTACTGCATAAAAGTAAACGAGGTCTACGAGATCTACTGCATAAAAGTAAATAATGTCTACGAGATCTACTGCATAAAAGTAAACACTGTCTACGAGATCTACTACATGAAAATAAACACTGTCTACGAGATCTACTGCATGAAAATAAACACTGTCTACGGTCGGATCACACATCCTTGGTACTTCTCATTCCCGACTCAATAATTTATAATAGAGCATAAAAATCACATAACCAATGACTAATCAATAAAATATAGTAAAAAATCAATACCGAAATACAGACAATAAACTGTACTCACCTGTGGTCCTTTGCTGGTGAAACCGACAATCCAAACCAATCAGTGTGCCACAAAAGTTAAAACCCATACAAAAGTCTCCAGATGCTGAAATAGACATTACCAATAATATCAGAATAGTCAAATTAGCTAGGATTGCCTGTCCTTAAGTCCAATTCTGGACACAGGGGCAAAACGGTAATTTCGGGTCAAAACGGTGTCCGTCGTTGGACCCGCTTTGCACCGAAAAGTGTGCCAGAGTCAACGATATCTAAAGTCGTCAAACTACATGTCTACGGATCCAATTTTTCGATACGAACCCAACCGTATGTCCAGAGTTGGATTCCGGCAGGCCGTGCACCAAATCGCCTGTTGAGTGGGACCGTAGGGCCCGCAAAACGACGTTCGATTCAACTGTCTCAGAATTGGACCAAACTTGGCATACAGGACCAGAAAAATAATATGGTCCTGCTGGCGTAAGTTTTGTCTTGATCTGATGAGCGTGCACAAATTAATTGAGAAATTTGCAAAGTGTACGATACGGTGAATTTCGACGGATACGTATCAAATTCGTCGCGCACACGCGACCAATTTGAATTCCGTCAAAGCCCACACGATGACGAAGCTGATATACAGCTTTTGATGCTTATGGTGCACGACCATGTCGCCCGGTTTGGCGGGACGCACGTCGTGTGGATGATTTTTATGTTTTCGAAAACAGGTTTTTTGTCAACTTCACCCTAATTTTAAACAGCAATTAATCAACAAGAATTAATTCTAAAAATAGCGTTTCCATCCTGGTTAGGTTGTCTAGAAGTCTGTTCAAGCAGTTTTATGAGATCTCATACTATTCTGTTTAGAAAGTGTCCGTCAAGTTGGGTGATTGGACTGTTAGATGTCCTGTTTCGGGACAGGTTTTTTCTCGACTTTGGGTCGGTTTTTCGGGAACCCTAGGGCGGCTAAAATCAAAATAACTGAAGGGACTAGGAGTTGGTTATGTCGGGATCATACCGGAGAAAACGGTTCGCAACGACGCCGAGCGTGGATGAGGAATTCCCATCGCGAACTTGCCTTCGTTGCAGCAACTGCTGCTGTTGTTGCTGTCGCCCTCCGCGCGCGTGCGTGCATTTTCCGGCAGCTCGGCCGACCGGCGGCGGCCCTGTGGGCGCGCGCGGCCACGCTCTGGCTGTGGGAGGTCATCGGGGCTGTGGTGTCGGTGCAGCTAGGGTTTGGTTTAAGGTTTTGATGATTTTTAACGATCTCGATCCCCTCTCTATTGCTCGGTATATATATATATAGTAGATGTAACGAGAGAGCAGTGCTCTCGGGCTCACTGCTTTGGGGGGGGGTCGGGCTATACAAGCTGTGTGGGGCCTTGGGTTCTGGGTGTGTTTGGTTTAGCCCGAGGGAGCTGGCCTAGCAGGAAGGCCGGGCTAAGGACTTATATATAAGTATTTTAGCCTCAAGTATATTTATCCATATATATATATTTCTATATATATAATCCATATAAATATTTCTATATATATACCATACCTTATATGCTATTGAACATATTTTATACATCCATATATATTTTTCTAGACATGTAATATATATACACCTATACACGTAATATAGTATATATTTATATATATATATATATATATATATATATATATATATATATATATATATATATATATATATATATACAAGGTATTAGATATAGGGCTACGAACTGAGCCTGCGTGGAAGGGAAAGAAGAAATATATATATTTTATATATATATATATATATATATATATATATATATATATATATATATATATATATATATATATATATATATATATATATATATATATATATATATATATATTTTATATATATATATATATATATATATATATATATATATATATATATATATATACAAGGTATTATATGTATTCATACATACACATTCACACCTATTGTAATATTTGTATTCACAAACACATAGACGTTATATTATATATATTTATGTATATACATGCACATACACACGCATAATTTACAAATCACATTATAAAAATTTAATATAACAAATAAATATAATAACTAATTATTTATAAAATCTAAAAAATCACCATTTAATTAAATAAGTAAAAAATAGAATATTTCAGAATTTTCGGGAAGGGGAGCTACACTTGGCTATGCAACGGCTTGCTCGAAGTCCCGCTCGGTCGAGGCAACTCCTCGTTCAAGTGGGTGGCTTTGATGAACTTGTCTCTGCTTGGCCTTCATACTAATAAATTAGATGTTTTGAATGCACTGAGTAGGTTTTCTAATAAAAGAGACATACCCACATAGCTAAGAAAATAATCCCACTCTGAAACATATTTCATTGAACATAGAAAATATGGAAAGTTGATGCTTAGATAAGCATGCCACGTTGGATTTTCAAATTGTCACTTGATCTTTCGATCTAATGACTTGCTTCGATCCCACGACTTGGGCAAAAGTAACGTTCTTGTGTTGACACAAAGATTATTAAATTGCTTGACATGGTAAGCTCGACCCTACGATTTCATTGTCACGTTTCTATGGTTTCAAAGACTTGTCATATGGATTATGACTTGATTGGTGGCACGACACGAAACATGGTTGGTTCAAGTTGAATATGCAAAAGGCTAACAAGTATTCATTCCTGACTTGAGTCAAAGGTATGGTAACATAAATGAAAAGTTTTCGGAATTGTAGCATGTCAAGGCACTTCCTGAAACAATAAGAGCACACCGAGACAATCCCTAAAGCAACGAAAACTCGTCGAGGCAGACCCTAAAATAATGGATGATGTGAAAAGGAAATAAAAGCATGAAAACACTGTGAATGAGTAATGACTATTAATGATGGTAAGTTGAGTTGAGTCTTGCATGGTCATTGGACAACTTGTGCACATGGAACGGCTCCCCGAACGGTAACCCGGAGACGGTGCCGACCTTGGCCTGGGAGGAGAAAAAGAAAATAATCATGTTGGCATACAACACTCAGATGGATTATTCGAAAACTTTCAACGGGGCTCGCTACTCACATTAAAAGGGTCGTTGTCTAAAACCCGACTATTGTCCACGATAGCTTGTGATGCTAGTAACCCCTTTCATATAGATGAGTCGGCAGATTACCGGCTATACGCGTACATGCCTTTGGGATCGAGTCAAGTTATGTGTGTATGATACAAATGAGTCTAGTAAAGTGTGTGCATGGTACAAATGAGTTAAAAAGTATATGTACGGTATGAATGAGTCAATAAATGTGTACATGGTACACAACATGAGTTTGGAGCCTAAGATTTGACTATAACAGAAATATATACTTTAGCACGAGAAGTGGTGTCATGAATTAAGTCGTTGACACTAAGTTCATAAGTCTATGATTAAGCCATTTCCACAACAAAATGGATAAAAGGCCACTAAGTTTACAAGTCTATAATTTAAGCCATTTCCATGACGAAATGGGAAAAAGGTCGTAGGACAAGTATTAAGTAAAAATACACTATGTTGCGAGGCACGGCCTTGATGATAATACACGAATGGATCTTATAGCACGACTATGATGTTGGCACAAATGAGTTTTGTAGCACGGTCACAAGGTCTTGGAGCACGACCACGATATTGCAAAACGACTAGACTTTTATGCAATAAACTGATCCTAAGGCAAGATTAGAAAGACAACCAAAATCATATGGTGCACTCACTAAATGAACATGTTAATTTTGTTTGGGTGGGCGAGGTGCTCACTCACCAGTACGATTGTATACTGACACCCACTAGTTTTTATGCACATGTAACAGGTACTCGCTCGTTCGGGACGGAGCTTACTTGGACGCACTGAGGCATGGAGTTCTTTGGCATTTTGAGGCATCCGGTTGCGTTGAAGACTTCACCTACACAGGACATAATGTATGGACATCGCCTTCTGAAGCATCCGTAAATGGCAAGCCTTGAACTTTTGTACTAAGAGAAGAGTGAAAGAGCTGAGTGATTATATTCAGAGTAAAAGTGAGCTTGAGCGACTTGTAATCTTGGCTTCGTGCCCTTATAATTTTATTTTCAATATTAATAAAGAGTATTATTTTGTACCTATAAATAAGATTTTGTTTCCTGTATATTTTGTGTTATTCAACTTCTCTACTTGGGACTTCTGTACGACGACCCCATAGCAAACTTCTATAATCAGTCGTTATAGAATCCACCCGAGCATAACCTAGGCTCGTACGGCATTACATCCTAGCAAGGACGATCAATTCTTTGGAACCGGGGTGTGACAGATTGCTTGCAGGATGCAGGTAATAGTTTGCTTGTGGTAGAGCTTCGCTTGGACGTGCTGAGGCATGGAATACCATAGTGTTTGAAGCGTGCGACCGCATTGACGCTCAAACTTGCAACAAGATGATGCGGTTGAGATATAGAAGACAAGATGTATGGAACGATGATATCCTTTGTGGGCTAGAGAGATCATGAGTATTAGAAGCCAATCTGGCAGATTCATTTGAGCTATTAAAAGCCTTTATAATACTACTGCTTATAAAGAGAATTGTTTCGTATACTCTGTGTAACTTCGATATGACTTTGTTTTCTTCCACTGTAAATATTAAATTGAGATAACCATTTTAAAGATTTGAATCATTTAGCCTTATACGAGTGCAACTCCAAACTCGTACGGCATCACGCCCCAACGAGAATGATCAATTCGGCTAAATCAATACGAGGATGAATGATTCAGTGGCTCGGGGCGTGACAAAGTGGTGTCAGAGCTCTAGGTTCAATTTTTTTACGACACTTTATTTTGTTTCAATTCCAAAAGTTGCCTACTACGATCAAATGACTCTTGACTCTATACTCGATGCCACACTGGATGTTTCATACAATAAATCTAATACAATATTGTGTATTTTGCTGTAAATGTTTCAAAAATTTACATGATGTTGCGATTAAAGTAAGAAAATATTTGTTGCATTAAGTGCAACGAGCCGTAAAATATTTGTTGCTTCAAGTGCAGCAAGCCGTGAGATATGAATTGAAATGTTTATTGTTTCAATGCAACAAGTCAATATGAGAAGTGTTGGTTGCATCAATATAGCAAAGTCGTAAAATATCTGTTGCATCAAGTACAACGAGTTGAATTATGATTTATACTTTGCATATGAACATGCAAGTTGATATCGAATGTGTTGAACGGATTCGAGTATTGGCTTTGAATGCCAAAAATAAAACGTTGTACGAAATGCAACGAATGGAAATGAAAAACGTAAAAAGATAGGAATGAACTGGTTCGATTGTGCGCCAAACTTGAGTTGGCGAATGTATACATTGGCCGAGTTGTGCCGAATTTGATCAAATCAAAATTTAAGTTTGTGATCGGTATGATCACCGGGGATTGTTTGTTGGAAATAAATATGGATAGATACCGAGTAGGATGGGAGAGAAATGGCTCAATTTTGAGTGGTAAATGACATACCACTTATGCGATGAATGGCTCGATTTTGAGTTGTATATGTCAAACCACTTAGGCGATAGATTGCATCGACACGTTGTGTGAATTGCGGAAGGTTTTTCCGCAATAGACGGGATAGTACCGAGACTCGATTGGAATTTTGTATGACGGTATGTTGATACAAGTGTCCTTCGATAATCGGTTAGAATGATCAGGCGTGGACTTGTATCAATGAATGATACGTCGGGCAAAAAATTATAAGTTGGTCGAATGAATGAGACTAGCGAAATGATTATGCTTGGAGGCAATAATCAGATCGGCATGATAGGAAACTTGAAGTTATAATCGGGTCATACGAATTGCGAGCTCGATGAAATGTTGGTTGATGCAGATAATCGCGCCTAAGAAAGGTAGTTGGTTATGTTGAGTCGAAACTCATTTGAGCACCCCTGAATCGCATGAAACTTAGAGGGTACGATCGTATAACTAAAGGGTTCGATGTTGGACAATCGGTAACTCGGTTACGCGATCGTAGTATAGTGGGATGCGACGAATCGAAAAATGATGTGATAGGTATATAAAATTTTGTTGTGAACTTGGATATATACAATGCGAGTTAAGTTGACGTTGATACAGATTCAAAGTTGACCATCGCGCTGTCAAAATTGATAACAAAAAATCGTAAGCACAATGTGAGAATACAAAACGGAACGGACCTACGATATCAAGATTTTTGTAAATAGCAATACGAGAATATCGAACTAGTTAATCGTAAACTTTGTGATTGATCAGGACAAGATTATAAAGTCATCGATGGTTGTTTCAATGCGTATAGCATCTCGGGTGTCGATCGTGGGTAGATAGACTCGAACTCGATAAGATTAGATGTTTCATAAATTGCAGAATCATCGACGGTAGTGCATGAATTATTCGGAGGATAGTTGCGCTCAGTTACGCAGATAAAAATAATTATGTTTGGATTTGGGTATAGTCCCATAGAATTTGTCGAAACATAATTTGGCTCCGAAATAAGATATAGTATGATTTGTACTAACTGTTCCTTGTTGATGATCTACAATTATCGTGCGTAGCTTTGGGGCAGCTGACCCTTGAAGACTTGACCACCAAATCAAAGTGAATGTTGCAAACCTATAAGATAACCCATTTGATACCGTATGAAAAATTTGCATCGAGGATGCGTATAGTGTGTTATATGTTGAGGATTAGTCTAGGCGATCGAATATGTTTTTTGAAATTTGATGAAATAGCTTTCGGCTGGCAATGATATGGACAAATTTTGATGATTGGTCGAACGAATACTCGAATGAGTATGTTGGTCGAGGATCGACATAGAAATTTACAAATGAACTTAGCGATGCGAATAGATGATTTGGAGAATCATGCTATGTGCGAGAGCACAAGATAAGGGGATGATGTTCGGATTTCGTGGTTAAATTTGGATTGGAAATTTGGCTAAGAATTTCCTACTAGATAGGAATCGAACATAAGATGCATTGTAGAGACCTTTGTGTCAAAGTGATTGTTGCCTTTGAACATCGTCGAATACAATTGAACTTTTGTGTCAGATAGATTATTGTCTTTGTGCAACATCAATTTAAAAGTTGCGTCGGAAGAATTTAAGCATGATGTCTGGGTAAGTTGCCTAGCGGGGGTAGTTCCAGATATTGATGCGATATTATTTCAACAGAAAGGATTATCATATCGAGATGAATTGCGAAGTGGGGCGTCAGAAATAGTTGGGCAGCAACTTCGAACACAACGGCGCTGCGGAGACTATTGCGGTCGGATTTGCAATGACTTAACGCAATTCATAGATTTGATGGCCAGTGCAAAACTTATGAAAATAAGAAATGCAATTTTGAATTGCGTTGCATGTTGCATGTGACTTTTATTGGATGATCACATATGTATCGAACATGCATATGTGATAAAATCGTGAGAACGAACGCTAGGGATTAAGTCCGATCGAGAGTACGAGATGGCAAGTATTCGAGGATTGAAGTTATATCTGTTAGCTTTGTTCCAATTCTTTACCATTGGGCTTGGCTGAAATGCATATATTTCTGAAACGCCTAAAATATATGTACGATCTAAACCAAATTGTATACAAAATTCAAATCGAGCTACAGGAAAAGATTATGGTATGTTAATGAATGTTTGAAAGGGAACAACTGTAGTGGGATGAAATCATAAGACGATCAAAAGAAACGCGTAGATTGAGTGTTGGTTTCGGTTCGAGGACGAACCTTATTTTTAGTGGTATATTATGTAATATCCCGTATTGCAAGATGCATTACGATGAGTCATTGACTCAAAGAGTTAAGTTGACCCGATGAAATATCGATGTGAATCAAAGCAAGTGCTAAGTTGATCCGAAGAGATGATAAGTTTGATTTGAATAAGTATTAATTTTAGGTGCTTTCATGTGCAGGCTAAACTTTTATGCTGAATTATATAAGATTGACATTTTACCTTATTTAGAACGGAGTCCGCAGAAGTTCAAAGTATCGCCTCGCAATGGACTGAGGCATAGGCATGGTAGGCCGAATCAGTCGGGTAGTTCAACGGAGCACGAAGTGCTTGGATGGCTAAGTCAAATGAGTTGGTCGTGTAAAGAAGTTAAAGAATCGAGCCGCAATGACTCGACGAAACGAATGGGTAAATCAGCTAAGGTGGGAGGACTTGACCCTTCTTTCCTACTCCGTCATGCCTAATTAAAATGTACTTTTGTATGCTAAGTTATCGAGTCCACAGGCGTAGCTTGCATAAGAGAAATTATAGTGCATGACGATCACTAAGATAGAACATTGAGACGAACGTGCATCAAGTGCACAAGTCGGAAATGAACATCGAAATATCGTAACGATCGAGTGCCTCGATATGCAAGTCACAAGAGCATAGGATAACTGCATCGACGAGTGCCTTAGGACATGAGCCATAGAACATTGAATACTTTATCGAGACGTGCTTCAGTGCACGAGTTAGAGAGAATGAACATAATCTAGCATATTGAAAGATCGTGTCGAGACGTGCATCAAATACACGAGTAGGATAACATTGAACACTAAGACATAGAACACGAAAATACGGCATCGTGGCGTGCATAAATTGTATGAGTTGAAGAATAAAGAATAACTGTGTCAAGCATGCATATGTGCACGAGACTTATAAAAGGATGGCTTCGTTGCAAAGAGGATAGTTGTGGCATGAATGTGATAGAACTGTTGAATGTGGCATGGTGCCTCGGAATGTTTGGGACCTTTGGGTCATTCGTTTGATGAACATTGAGTTGGGACATGGTGCCATGAAACATTGAAATAAAGTATGGAACACAGAGATGCAATAATAGTAAAGTGAGATGATGCGAAGTCTGGGTTTCATACCCAGACTATGTTTGATTGTATGAGTTAGACGCATATTGCATGGTCAAATAGACTTGGATATAGCCCGTACATGGCTTTTGTTATCCCTCGAACGAGTTACGCCAGGGCACCGGGACCGTTCGGTCTAGAAGGGAATTGAGATAGGTATTATGTAGGATATTTCATTTGGGAGGCTTGTAACCTACTATTGAAAATGGTGTACCATAAATACCGGTAAGTTCAGAGACCTTCAGAAATGGGGTTAACAATCTGTACTAGAGTAATCGCCGAGAATATAGTTCATTCTGGCACCATGAATGCCAGTGACCTTCATATATATAGGGACCGGTGGACTGAATGGTGCAGGTGCACAGATCATGCACAAAGATCACTTATAACTTGACAGGAAAAGATGGTAGGAATATTTACCTTGCATCAGTGCAAAGATGAGTGCTTCGATGTTGATAAGAAGTCGCCATGAAACTATATGCGTTATATTAATGTTGCCTACTTGCTTACGTGAATCAACAATAACATGTTTGCCA
The DNA here is from genome assembly GCA_029216955.1 of Iris pallida. Taxonomy (NCBI): domain Eukaryota; kingdom Viridiplantae; phylum Streptophyta; class Magnoliopsida; order Asparagales; family Iridaceae; genus Iris; species Iris pallida. The sequence continues at coordinate 25,632 of JANAVB010021791.1, read as the reverse complement.
TGAAATATATGCTTTATTGCTTTCGAATATGCCATAAAATCGATCATGAGGCAGAGATAAGCTACATGATTTATAAATTTACTTAATGTCGGTTTTGTAGAATGGATATTATCAGTACGCAAGAGGATTAGTACTGATCCCCGACTAGATTGCTTACAGGATGCAGGTAATAGTTTGCTCACGACGGAGCTTCGCTTGGATGTGTTAAGACATGGAATGACAAAGCATTTTAAAGCGTGCGACCGCATTGATGCTCAGACTTGTAATATGATGATGCGACCGAGATATAGAAGACATGCTGTATGGTACGATGAAAGCCTTTGTGGATGAAAGAGATCATGAGTACTGTAATCCAATCTGGCATATTCATTTGGGCCATTGAAAGCCTTTGTAATTCTGTTGCTTATTGAATAAAAAAAAATTCGTATACTCTGTGTAACTTCATGGTGACTTTGTTTCTTCCCATGCGAATATTGAATTGAGATAACCATTTTAAAGATTTGAATCATCTAGCCTTGTACAAGTGCAACTTCAGACTCGTACGGTATCACGCCCAAGCGAGGACAATCGATTCGGCTTAATCGACACGAGGATGAACGATTCAGCGGGTCGGGGCATGACAGAAAGTACTTGATATTCTTCACCATTGTCAGAATAAAGCATGGTGATTTTTTTTATCGAAATAGTTCTCTACGAGTGATTTAAAGCGGATAAAAATGTCATAGACATCAAATTTTCTTTTAAGTATATAAAGCCATATGTATTTTATAAAATGGTCGACAAAAATAACATAATATTTGAAATCATCACTCGAATATACGGAAGAGGTCCACACATCGAAAAATATAATTTCTAGCGGAGAAGTTGAAACAAGAGTGAAAACAAAGAAATGTCACTTGTGACTTTATTGCATTGGCATGCATTGCAACTGAAATTCAAAGATGATAGACTTGATACTTCTAATTGAAAGTCAAACATAATATGTCTAAGGATTGTCGATGATGGATGACCTAAGCAATAATGTCGCTCAGACGAAATGGTTTTGAAACTGGAGGAAGATACCAATAGAGAAGACTTGACTGAACTGACTGGTCATTCATACACACCATCCTTAATGCGAATATCCTTACACAAAATGAAGATGGTAAGAATTTGATGTATGTGTCGTTAGATTTGTAAAATTAAGAAATAGAAATAAGATTTTTATGCATGGTAGGAACACAAAGCACATTCTGAAGTGAGAAATTATGTGAACGCGTATGTAGAGATGTAGAACCAATATGCAAAAAATAAAGATACGTGTCATCGCTAATCACAACGTCGTGAGTCCCTGAATAATGAGCATGAGGTCGGTAGTAACAAGGTGCGATGCACCTCTATCAAGGAGCCAATTGGTGCTTTCAAAGTTGTCCGTTATTATAAGATTAGCACGCTGATGCCATGGAGTTGGAGGCTGAGTTTGTCATTATCGAAATGCACGTTGTTGTAGATTAGAATACATATTTGTAGGTATAAAGTGAAATATAGGACATTAATGAACCGTGCGTCCTTGAGCACCACACCCTTGACACTTTTCAAGATATGGACGAGGAGAGGGACAATCAGTCCGCATATTGGAGTTGGTTGGTGTGCGTCCGGACGGTCATTGGATTCTTGATCCATTCGGTGAAGAAGATGGCTCTAATACCATGATAAATTTGAGAGAGAGTAATATTGGAGAATTATGACATATTCATTATGTTGAATCAAACTGAATATATATAATACAACCAATCTAGAATAGATAACTACCAATATATAGTAGGTAATTATTCTCCTACAATAATGCCTCTAGAATAGGTAATTACCAATATAGTAGATAATTAATTTTCTACAAATCTCCTACGGTTAGGCAATACTCCAAATCAGGATCCTATTGATTACAATATAATAAATTTCAAGATATTGACATTTATGGTCGAATATCTTTATCAAAATCTTCTTCCTCCATCTTCTCTATCTTTTCATTTGGTACTATAATTTTTCATTTCTTTTTAACAATTTTTTTTCATAATCCTTATTATAACTTAATATCATAATATAGTATCATAATGTAGATTTTGGATGAACTATTATCGTGGTTTTGATTATTTATTTTTTGATTTTTGAGTTGGATTTTTGCCACAGCCACGGGATGGAAGAACACAGGTCTGTAGAAAAATTTTAGTCGTGTATGTTGTTAGGACTGTAGAAAATTTACTACTAAAATATGCTATATTAGCGACGTTGATTAGCGACGGAACAAAATACCGTCGCTAAATATGTAATATAGCGACGCCCTTCTATTGACTCGCAAATCGTCGCTGAATAGCGACATTCAGTGACAGTATATAAAGTACGTCGCAGAATAGCGACGTTCAGCGACATATTATTAAAATATGTCGCCATATATTAAAAGGTTGCGACGTTTAGCGACGTCAACTGTTGACGTCGCTAATTTTTTTACTTAGGACACAGTTCTGTTTCCTTTTTCCCCCTTACTCAAAAATTTCATATTTTTCGACTCCCTCCTCCTCTCGGCGACTCCCTCCCCCCTCCGGCGACTCTCTTCCCCCCGACGACTCCCTCCTCCCCCGGTGACCCCAACCCCCCCCTCCGAGCTCCTCCTCCTCGAGCTCCTCCTCCCCCAATCCGAGCTGCTCCTCATTCTCTCCGGTAAACCCTAACACTCCTCCTCCTCCTCCTTATCTCCCCCCCCACACACACAGAGACACACACACATACACACGGACACACGGACACACACACACACACGGACACACACACACACACAGACACATATGGACACACACACAGCTATTGTGTGTGTTTTGAATCCATAGGTTCGATTTTGAGGCTCTTTTGAGTCCTCATTAGGAAGTTAGGATGGGTTTGATATCACCCATGGAGAAATTCCGAGAGTGGCTAGGATGGGTTTATGCCCAATAGGATTAGTAGAGGGATACTAACATACTGCTAGTGCAATAGGCAGCGGCAGCGGCAGCGACAGCGGATGTTACATATGTAACAAATACATGTATCACATAGGAAGAGAGTGTGAGAAGTGTAAATGTATAGGAGAGTTACATGTGTTAATAGGCAGCAACTTAATGCCAGGATGGGGTATGACAGGTTTAGGGGCCATTAGACCTGTGCATTGGATGCACATGAGAGTGCCCCATGGTCGAGTGCAGGTGTTTAGATGGGTTGGTTTATAGGAAACCATATGCATGTGTGGCCTGCAATGCTTGGGTTGGCATGGTTTGTCTTGACAGATTTTGGCTTAGGCATTTGCCTTATATTTTCTAGTAGCCACAGAGCAGTGGCCTTGGCTAGGCACTGCAGACAATAGGCATGAGGCAAGGAAAAGTAGAGTTTGCTTTGGCTACTGCATTGCCCTCGGCTCTGCCACAGAGCAGTGACAGTAGCAGGGAACACCCTCCTTTTTGGTGATTGCCCAAGTCGCCATTGACTCGCGACACTAGGCCATAGGCATGGGGGTTAGCCTTAGTATCATGTAGCAGAGGGTCTAATCTATAGGGTGTCTAGTATGTATCAGAGGCTTTGGGTCACTTGGTTAGTTGTATCAGAGTTTAGGGTATGGGTTGTAACCACAGGTGAATAGGGAGTTTTTGAGATACTCACTTGAGTATCAGTAAGTTTGGTATCCTTGTATGTTAGGATATTAGTAAGGGATATGCATATCAGGATAATACGGTATCAAATAATAGAATGTTAGTCTAGGTTCATGTAAGTGTTGATGTGAGTGTTAGATTAGTGTAGTAGAGTTCAGAAGCCATGAAGGCAGCAGGACAGTAGCTTACCTTGGCTACAACTCATGGAGAGATGTATGTCTCACTATATGTATCAAATGAAGGAATATGTATGTGATAGGTAATTGCATATGTTTAATTCTTGAAGACAAATACATGTACCATATATTCCAATTCATAGCGGGATACTAATAGTATGTTAGTGCAATAGGCAGCAGCAGCGGCTAGTTCCTATATATGTGTTAGAGATAGATGTTAGGATATCTAGGATACATAAGATGTTAGAGGATACGTTTAGCATCCTAAGTTAGCCAGTTAATATGTTAGAGTTAAGATAGTATCCTAGGATTCTAAGTAGTATCTTAGGATATTGGTTGATATTATATTCAAGTCTTGTCAATAATGTCTTTGACTTTGTCATGGGGTCTTAGATATCGGTTGTAGGTGACATTATATATATATATGGTCTGGCGATATCGAAACGAGGTGACATTATATTTATGGGGTCTACTTGACTTTGTCATGGGGTCTTAGATATCGGTTGTAGGTAACATTATATTCAAGTCTTGAAAATTGATATTAATTAAGACGATTTTCAACTTGACCCTGGCGATATCGAAACAAATCTAGTGTGTCTGAAAGAGATTGGCATCAGTAAGAATCGATAGCGTATGTATACATGTTGGATGCATAAGAACTTATGTGCCATATAGCATGGTTATTAGTAACTGTCTGCTACTAATGTGTGTCCCATAATAAGACATAATATACGAATTTGTGCCTATTGGATAATGTGTGTCCATTTTTGCAAAATTATTTCCAAATGGATATGAATTACTACTTGTGGAATCGTTCATGGATGTACAATCGTCGTCCTGATGATATGTGTGGTGTGCGGGATGAATACATAGCGGGAGTAGAGCAGTTCCTGTAGTTTGCTAAGGCGTTCCCTCAGTACATGGACGGCACCAAAATTAAGTGTTCGTGTGTAAAATGTCATAACGTGAAATATTATCCAGAAGTGGAAGTGACATATCATTTGTACTCGAGGGGTTTCACGCCTAATTACTATCAGTAGACCGTACACGGAGAACTTGTGTCTTTAGCATCAGAGCCGGAGCCTTATGTTGAGCCGTATATGCATGCGGGACCTAATTTTGTTTCAGATAATCATGCATACGACGACGGGTGCGTGAACATGGTTTTCGACGCTGTAGGGCCTAGTTTCGTTCATGATACAGCTGAGAAGGCACCGAATGTCGATGCTGTAAAGTTCATGGAGTTGCTAGAGAATGCAAGGACTCTATTATATCCTGGTTGTGAGGATCATTCACCGTTGGAGATGGTTACAAGACTGTTGAGCATTAAGTCAGATTTTAACATGTCGCAAGAATGCTACAACCGAGTGTTGGAGTTGATTATAGAGATCTTGCAGCGGGTGCTTAGTTACCTAAAGACTTCTATCGGTCTAAGAGGATGGTGAGATCGCTCTGGATGGGATACGAGAAAATCGATTCTTGTCGCAATGGGTGCATGCTGCACTACAAAGACGACAAGGCTGTAGATGTGTGCAGATTTTGTGGTGCTGATCGCTATAAGACAACTAGTACAGAAAAGTCTACCGGTGCAAGAAGACCGACCGATTCAATGCACTACTTGCCTTTAACGTCGCGGTTGTAAAGATTATTTATGGTGAAAGAGACGGCCGAAAATATGAGTTGGCACATGCGAGAACAGATTGAAGGAGTGTTGGATCACCTATCCGATGGAGAAGCGTGGAAGCACTTTGATCGAGTGTATCCTGATTTTGCTTCAGATCAGCGTAATGTCAGGTTGGGGCTATCTTCTGACGGTTTTACTCCTTTTAGTCTTTCGGGATCCCAGTATTCGTGCTGGCCTGTGATTGTCACTCCGTATAACCTACCGCCTTGGATGTGCATGAAGACTCAGTACATGTTTCTAACCGTTATAATTCCTGGTCCGAACAATCCTAAGAGGAACATTGATATGTACTTACAGCCTTTGATAGATGAGTTGAATCAGTTATGGGAAGTAGGAGCTAACACGTACGATGTTTCCAGGAAGCAGAATTTTCAGATGAAGGCAACCCTTATGTGGACCATCAACGACTTTCTGGCCTATGGAATGTTATATGCATGGAGCACTCATGGCCGTCTCTCATGTCCGTATTGCATGGACCATAGTAAGGCTTTTCGCTTGAAACACGGAGGAAAATTGTGCTTCTTTGATTGTCATCGGCAATTTCTGCCAAAAGATCATCCGTTCAGAAGGAACAGAAATGCATTCTGTGCCGGCGTTGTAGAGAAGGGTGATCCACCGCCAAGGTGGTACGGAGCCATGATATGGGAGGAGGTTAGAGATTTTTCAAGTGGTATCGAAGATCCTACAACTGGGTACAAGTGCGATAGATTTGGTAGGAGATCATAACTGGACATAGAGGAGCATATTCTGGGATCTGCCATACTGGAGTACCAATCTGATCAGACATAATCTTGATGTCATGTATATTGAGAAGAATGTGTTTGATAACATAATTAATACTGTGATGGACGTAAAGGGAAAAACGAAAGACAATCCCAAGGCCAGGTTGGACTTAGAAAAAATATGCAAATGCCCTGCGTTGCATTTGATAGAGCAGACTGGAAAACAGTTCCTGCCGAAGTCAATTTTCTTGCTGGACAAGGAGGATAAAGTGAGACTTTATCGGTGGATCCAGGGCCTAAAATTTCCAGACGGATATGTGTCAAATCTTAGAAGATGTGTCGATCCAAAGAAAAACAAATTGACGGGTATGAAGAGCCACGACTGTCACGTATTCATGGAGAGGTTAATTCTGATTGCATTTCGGGAATTCTTACCGCAGGCAGTTTGGGATCCATTGACGGAGCTTAGCATATTCTTCAGGGATCTTTGTTCTAAGAAATTGCTCATTGATCGTCTAGAAAAACAAGAGAAGGACATTGGGGTAACACTGTGTAAGCTAGAGAGGATGTTTCCTCCTGGATTCTTCGACTCTATGGAGCATTTGTCGATTCATCTATCCTATGAGGCACGTGTTGGTGGACCCGTCGAATATCGATGGATGTACCCCCTTCGAACGAAATTTGAATCACCTAAAAAAAAGGTAAAAAATAAGGCACGGGTCGAGGGTTCTATTTGGGAAGCCTATGTTCTCGAGGAGATTACAAACTTTTGTTCGATGTATTTCAAGCCTCATGTTGCAACTAATAGAACGAAAGCTTCCAGAAACGACGACGGAGATCATGAATGTAATAATACAATACTGAAGATATTCAATGCTCCAGGAAAGCCATCGGGTAAAATAAAGAAGATATATCTGAACGATGAGGAGCTAAGGGCTGCTCAGGTGTATGTATTACTCAACTGCGACGAGGAGGAAATAGAGAAACTAGAGGGGTAAGTAATTAATACGTCTATATTATTTTAATAGTGTTGATTATTATACTATTACATTAATTGAACGTTGTTGTTTTCAGCATATTTAATGATGATGTGAGGTCAGGTAGGCCACATATAACAGAAGAAGAACTAGAACAAGAAATGAGGCATTATTTTCCATCATAGTTGAGTGCATATGTAAGACTTGAGAACTCTGTAATTACCTTTCTGTATATGCACTTGATTGAGAATGAGCTTAATTTCTTTTTTCGTGGTATTTAGGTCGATCGTCCATATGCAAGACTTGAGAATATGTCTATTAAAACGCTAGCCAAGGGACCAATTTATGCTACAAAAATATGGCCAAGCTACTGTGTTAATGGGTTTAGGTTCAAGTCAACAACTTGTCCGATCAGAGACAACTTTGTGGATCTCGACTCCACCAAAAACAGCTGTTTGTGTATCAGATCTTCGAACTACAAAGATGTTGATGCGGGCAACGATTTCTATGGCGTGCTACGGGAGATCGTGGAGCTGACATATAGTTATGGAATAGAGCCTGCTAAGATTGTGTTATTCAGGTGTGATTGGTTCGATCCGATTGAAGGTCAAGGTTGGAAAGTAGACAAGCACGGTCTTGTGGATATAAACTATCTGCGTCGATATCAAGCCTATGAACCATTTGTCCTATCAAGTCAGGCTCAGCTCGTGTACTTCACAAGTTATCCTAAACGGGAAACAACAAGGTCGGACTGGTGGGCAGTATGTAAGACCAAAGCTAGAAATACCATTGAGGTTGACGATATAGCTTATCAAGAGGATGAACTACCTCTTGTAACAAATATTATAGAAGTGGACACGACGGAAGTTCCTCATTACACATCTAATTGTGTAGAAGAAGTAGAATTATCTGAAGAGGAAGATACAGATGAAAGTGAAGATGTAGAGGAAGAAGAAGAAGAAGAAGAGCTAAACGAATTAGATGAATTTTTAGAAGAGGATTAAATCTGTACGTTTGTTTTATCATCATATTTGACACTTTAGTGACACTTTTATCATATAAATATGTGACACTTTAGTGACACTTTTATCTGTGACTATGATATTTTTCAAAAATCTGTGATGTCTATCATATAAATATGTATTTTTGTTTTATTGTCATATGTTATTATCAGGTATGACTAGACCATCTGGACGACGCGGAGGATTTTATATTAGGCAGTCCCGTCTGCCTTGGGCTGGGGATGGAGATTCCGTACCCTCATCCTCATCTCCGAGTACGCCATTATTCCGTTCTGTTCCCGGTCCATTACCGGGACAGGGCAGTTCCAGCAGGTTGGCGACTCCTCCCTCGTCGTCCAGCGTTCTTGATCCCGCATCCAGCATTCCTGATCCCGCGTCCAGCATTCATGATCCCGCATCCAGCATTCCTTATGCCGACGGCTCCATGGGGGGAGCCGACGTCGAGCATATGGAAGACGACGATCAGACTGATCCTTTCCAGGCAGGAGGTGAGAGCGACCCTCCATGCGCTCCCCCGGGCGAGACACGTATGGAGATTTGGATGGACGGGCCTACGAAGTAAGTTAATTAGTTAATATATATTTCTCAAATGATTATATGTATATATATATTCATGAAAATTATTATTGTATAGATATCGGCCTCCTGCAGTATAGAGACAGCTGGGGATATTTCTGAGGCAGAACTATGGTGGGCCTTGGATTAACTACTCAGATGCTCCCGCAGATAGGAAGGCCTTTTGGTTCGCCCACTTCAAGGTAAAAAATTTGTTTATTTTTAAATTTTAATAATCATTTGTGTATATTATACAACTTTTCTATTTTACTTCTTTTAGAGGACCTATTTCTATCCACCACACCAGGCGGCGAAGATCGAGGCCCAATTTTCTGCCGTCGCAGGAAAGCTCATCCGTGATGCGATCCACGACCAGAAGTCTCGTGATCGTTCCGGAAAGTCGATCCATGGTTGGATCATGCCAGAGCAGTGGACTGCAATGAAGGCTAGATTCGGTGAGCCCAGGTACCAGGAGCGGTCTGACAAGGCCAAGGTGGTACGGTCGAGCGCCGGTAAGTAGTGTGGTGGCTCCATTTCGATAACAGAGCATTTTCGTCGTCTGGTACGTTTCCTATGACGGACATTATTTTATATATAGTTGGATAGAATGTTTAATACTAATAATAGATAATATATTTTAACAGGTAAAAAAGGGTGAGGACCCCAACATGGTGACCGTCTTCCTGGTCACCCATTGGAGGGCTGGGGAGTTCATTGACAAGAGGGCGACACAGGTATATGTACATTCTATTCTTTATATTAATTTACTATAATTTAGAAAACAGAAAAATAGATATCAATATAGACTTTAGCAAACACTTATACGTTAGCAAATATCGTTCTAGGTCGAGTTTGTTCGGCTACAAGAGGAGGCGGCTGCTGCTGCTAGTGCGCCAGCAGAGGGAGGGGCTGGTACTTCCTCCCAGCCTCCTACAGCTCCATCGTCGAACGAGCTCTGGATGACCGCCGTTGGCGGTCTTCAGAAGGGTACGTACTACGGTACGAGATCCTACGGCGCCTATTTGGCTTCAGAGTCATCCCGGGCCCCCTCTGTCAGTGTGCAGTCTCCATCCTCGCAGGCATCATCACGAGCACAGGATGTGTGCAGACAGCTCCACGAGCTGCGTCGCGAGTTGCAGCAGCAGATTTCTGAGGCAGTTGGGGTAAAGCGATGATCCGACGATCCGATGATCACCGAACGATTTGATGTGGTCGAGCGCAGTATACAGGAGTTGATGAGTCCGCGGCAGGCTACAGCTGCCAGCTTGTACACGCTCACCGAGTCTACGCAGCGCACAGAGCGTAGACAGGTCGAGCTGGAGGGATCGTAGAGGACCGTGGCTGCCTCACTCACCCAGCTACATACTTCTCTTGAGGAGAGTACTCAGAGGATGGTGAGTACCCTTGCTGTGCATGGTGATCGACTGCGAGAGCTGGAGCAGATACGTCCTCCAGGTCCATCGACGGCGCCGACTCCAGACATTACACTGCCTCATACTGTCCCTACGGTGCAGCTCACACAGGCGCAGTATGGGTACATGCTATCCCAGATGCGCGGCAGGGGTCCTCAGTGATCCAGTAGATTTTTTATCATCTTTGTATGTATTGGCCCTATGGGCCCATTGACCATTCTGTACACTGATTTTCATTCTTATTTGCCCTCCATTATGGACATGTATGTTTGTTGGATATTTACTTCATGATATTTACTTTGTTGGTATTTTCATTATGATATTTACTTTGTGATATTTACTTTGTGATATCTGCGACGGGGATGACAAATATACCTACGCTGGGTTATAAACGATGATCTGATATACAAAGGAGGTGCTGCCCAAATTTTAAAAAAATATTATGTGTATTTTTGTGATGATATGTGTCTGTGTTTACAGTGTATGTGAAATGCAGTATTCGGAACCATCGATAGTTTCGATTACTGTTGTATGTTTTATCTTGGACAGAAAGAGCAACTGTTCAGGGTGTACTTCTGAGAGCTTCATTTTCACATCATTCACTCTCTCGGGACGTCGTACAGGATCCCGAGAAGGTGAAGGACGTGAAGAGGAAGCTCTGAGAAGTGTACCCTGAACTGTTGCTCTTTTTATCCAAGATAAAACATAGAACAGTAAGCGAAACTGTCGATGGTTCGAACATTGCACTTCACACACACTGTAAACACAGACACACAACATAACAAAAATACACATTATATTTTTTTAAATATTTTTTTTATTATTCTGCGACGTATAGCGACGGATAGCGACGTATAGGTACGTCGCTAAATAGTGGTGTGGCGTCGCTAACCGTCGCAATCCGTCGCTTTACTGTAGAATACTGACGTCGCTAATACGTCGTTGTACGTCGCTAAGATGCTGACGTGGCAGGCATGCCATGTCATCACATAAATATAACTGGACGTCACTAATACGTCGTACTATGTCGCTAATTTTGCGACGTCATTGTTCGTCGCCCTATGTCGCTAATTTTGCGACGACACAGCGACATAGTTGTTACGTCGCAAACAGCGACGTAGAGCGACGAATGTGTCATCTGCGACTAGGTTTTTCGCGACCTTCATTTTCCGTCGCTAAATACGTCGCTAAATAACTTTAGCGACGTATATGCCTTAATTAGCGACGTATCTGGACGTCGCTAATTTGGCTTATTTTTGTAGTAATTTCTATTATCCTGAGAACATATAAGACTGTAGAAATTTTCTACAGTCCTGTGTTATTCCATTCAAGACTGTATAAATTTTCTACAATCTGTATGTTAAATTTAATTTTGTTAATTTACTTGAAATATTTATTTATTTTATAGTCGCGACCCGAAGAAGAAGGACCTTGACGTATGTACTAAAAGTACTGCATCAGAGTGCAAGGCACGCCAAGTTTAGAGAGTTATTGAGAAACCAATAACTATCAGAGAACCAGTGGCACTTTTTCAAGCCTTGTAGCAATCATCCGATGCGAATTTTTTCGTATCTTTCAGAAATGTATAATTGTCACGACCTACACCCGCTGTAAGGGCACGTGTGCGTAACAACGTCCAGCCCACACCGTAAAAACGGCGTGGAACGCTGTAGGTTTTCTACTCTAACAACTGTTTATATATAATATCAAACCTGTCGAGAATATGGTCAACTCCGAACGGAGGACAAGCAATGATAATATATGAGTACTCAATCACAATTCTAAGATAAGCAAAGACTGAAAGATAAAGACAACAAGACTATAAAATATAACCTGTCGAGTCCAAACACAAATAATAAATAAGTCTAAGTCCCAGTCTCTAATACAATCCAAGATATAATATAATAACATAAGTAGCAAGCTGGAGACAAGGTCCAGTCCAAAATGTCTAGTCTAACTAAACTAAGCTAGAGGCTCGTCGGGCGGAGCTAAGCCCTGCTGAACCAAGGTCTCCAAGTCTACGCCCACTACGTCAACCGGACCGTAGTAGGTAGGACAATCCTCCTCGCCACAATCTGTAAAATTTTGTCAACATATCCAGTCAGGATGGAACGAGCACAAATCTCAATAACAGTTCTAGTTAGACGATATTGAAAATGTAGCAGTAAATAGAGAGAATCTACGAAGTAAATAAGGTGTACATGAATCATGGTAAGGCATGTCAAGGCTGTAATCTGAATGTAAGAACAGAAAAATAGTATAAATCATGTATAACAATCTGGAACTATATCTATGTGAGTTTAGTATTAGTTTCAACATGTGATCGACTTAGAACTTGATACAATATTTGGCCTGGCTAATCATACGTGAGTGTATGATTAACACTATACAATGAGAATACTATAGTGATACAATGAGGATACAATATAATACTATGGGATATTGATCACATATCTACGCTAACACCCCCATCTCTGACTAATATAGTAGATCCAGTCATGACACGTCATGATACGTATTCTCTGAGGAGGTCGCGAGCCTACGTAGGAATCGTATCTATACAATGAACAATAAGCAATGAAGACTTGCCCAATGTATACCATATATAAGAGGAATAACATCTTATGACGGGATCCAGACAAATATCAATTCGTGTGAACAATGTGTCAAGAGAACAAGGATAATCTCCACTAAATACTAGAAACAAAGACGATATCATAAAACAGAAATATTATCAGAGAATGTACTCGCCTGTACTATGATGGATAAATCGACTGAGTCCAAGATCAGTGCCTTGAGGACCTATAGATGGAATACTGTATCAATATAATGGTTTGGAAGTGAAATTAAGTCATACTGAGTCAAAAATAGGTCAAGACACGTCAAACTAAGTCAGTCTAGATCAAACAAGGTCAAACTAGATGGTATAGGATTAATCTAAGTCATATTAGGCCTAACAAAGTCATACTAGGTCAAGATAGGTCTAGTTAGGTCAACCTTGGTCATAGGAGGACATTGGAAGTCGATCCGAATCAAACTAGGTCGAAAGTTGACTTACAGTTGACTTTTGGTCATCGGGTCAACTCTGGTCAACTCTAGGTCAACTCTAGGTCAACCCTAGGTCAATGGTGACTAATAGTTGACTTTTGGTCAACTGCTCAAGTTTAATGGAATTTGGAACTAAATTGAGTAAAGTGTTGACCCATAGTTGACTTTTGGTCTAAAAAGTCAACCGTGATCAACCGGGATCAAGAATATGTCTAGGCGACTATTTCTAAACATTACCAACCTCTACAACCTATATCCAAGTCCATCTTGGACTTCGAAACTCAAATCTTGGCCGTAGGCCAATATCCTATTTTACCCTTAAAAATGGTAAAATTCTAACTTAGGCAATTATCAAGTTAGCCTACCTACGCTTGGTATTTTGACCCGATCTCCCTAGGGTAGTAAGATACTAACCTATACATACATTACCTACCAAAATACCTAGGTAAAGTGGACATCCAGTCCATGATACGGCTCATTGCCGGTATCTTGAATATTTTAAGATACGCAATGGTACGGTGCGATACCGGCGCCCTACGACCCCGATTTCCACTCGGGAGCCTACCCGCAAAATCTAATTCATATAGTCTTGGCCTACGCCAAGTTTCATCGCGTTCCGATACTCGGAGCTCGATTTCACCTTCTAACTCGATTTCCCCTATATTGCATTCTATACTTCTACTTCTCCTTCCTCTTCTAAGTTTTACCCTTCAAATTCTTCTCCTTCTAACTCTTCTTCTAGTCTCCTTATTCAAAATCTTCTTATTCTTTTCCTTCTTTCTATTCTTTCTTTCTCTCATCCTTTTCTAATCTCATCTAATTCCTAATCTCATTCTCTTCCTCACTTCCTCTCATTCTTCTCCTATTCTAATTCTTCTTCTTAAATCTTTTCTAACTTCCTCTTCAAGTCTCCTTCTAACTCTCTAGTTATCTATCTATATACATATATGTATATACACATATATACGTATCTATATATACCTATATGTATATATATATATATGGGGGGGTTATATGGGATTAAAGGGGGCAAAATGGGGCTCAAAAATGGGGGTGGGGGGGGAGACTGCTGTAGCTGCTGCTACAGCAGCTACTCCTGTTGTGGCTGCTGTTTTCCTTCTTCTTATTCTTCTCTAATTCTTCTATATATCCCATCTCCTACTCTCTCTCTCTCTCTCTCTATGTCACGCTCCAGTAACGAAATACGGGGACGGACTAGGCCAGCTACTCCATATGAGGTACGTAACGTCATACGGCGATCGTGGCTGTCGAGAGACTAGGGGGTACATGCTACAATCAAGTCTCCTATGGTCCCACAGAGTTCTATGTCTCAATCAATTAAGTCAAATCAGCAATTAAATGAACATTAAAGATAAAGCAGTAAGGCGTCCCTGACGTTTCATCAAAATGATCATGAGAGACTAGCTTTATAATTTAGCTATCTCAGAGAGTCAGGAGTACAAAATTATACACAGCTGCAGTCTGTTTAATTACAATTATGCACTGACACAAAATATCAAGTAATCCGGCTAACAGGTGCCGGTGGCTAAACGCCGCAAAAGTATAAGCAGGAGTGGTGGAGAAGAAACCCACTCGAGTCCCCGAACCGCCATGCTCCTAGTATGCACCATGGATGTCAGGGAGGAAGATCGTGTCCTCTGGCTCTGCTACGAGATCTGGCCCCCGAATAGCAAGTACCGCCAAAGGGGCACAAGAGTTAAGATTAAAAACCCAACTAATAGAATGACTGATAATAGTAATACTTATGCTACTATTATAGGGTAGCGCAACATCCTCGAACCCATATGGCACCCTTACAACCAAACAAGGACAAAAGGTGCCGCATGAAGTCGGGACGTGTCGTACTCTATAACTTTCACATAAGTTAAAAAGGTATAAACCATAAAATCTCCTGATCGTGACTTCGGTCGATAGCCTATCGCAGCACAATAACCAACCCAACAATCAAACAAGAACATGGGTTGGATCATGTACCATGATAGACCATGTTCCTCAGTCATTCACAGAAGTAGCACTTCACAACCAGAATAAGTCTTCCGTTCATAACTTCGGTCCACAGCCTGTCATAGTACGATAACCAACCCAACAATCAAACAAGAACATGGGTTGGATCACGCACCATGACAGTCCGCTTCCCTCAGTTATTCACGGAAGGTAAATAGGAAACATGCAAGTCGTTTTCACGGCCAATCAAGTCTACGAGTTTCTAGTGGAACGAGGTTATCCTCGCGTCGTGTTATTAGAAAATCCTCAGATCGTATCTTTCCAGCAAGGCTAGCCAACCCAGGGGTTCGCGTAGACAGGTGTCATGGAGCACAGGTCCCTCGTGAGGCCACCTTGCCAAGACATGTAATATATAGCAGGAATTAATCGGATACAGTCATCCACTCGTTGCGGATGACACAGTATCCGTGGAGACCAGCCGGCGCGCCAAGACAATATCTCAGGGCGACTGGTGTAACACGATCTCGGGATTTTGCCCTCCCCATGCATCTAGTATATTTAGTTGCCTAATTTAACCCTAGGTAAAATCTTGGACTCACATGCTGTGGCCTGCATGATCATCCTCCTAAAGTCGTACTCAAGTACGAGTACCCCAAAGAGGATCCATGTCAATCAGTATGTCAACATGTTCTACCCTCCTTAGTGTAATGCATCATTACAAATACGCCACGTGGAGTTACGAGTCATTTGTCGAGCATGAACAAGAACTGGGACATTCAGGTACATGTATCAGGTAGGAACACTTTGTTCACCGGGGTCACATTAGTGCTCATATCATGCTCAGGACAAAAGGCGTAAGGATATAAAATGGGCATATAATATCTAATAAATTATCAAAAGCATACGCACAACAAGGCAGCGTGCGTGAAAAGTCACGCAGGCTCAAGGGAAAGAGCAGCGTGAAAAGTCACGCAAGCTCAAGGGAAAGAGCTGCGTGAAAAGTCACGCAAGCTCAAGGGGAGAGCTGTGGGAAAAGTCACGCAAGCTCAAGGGAAAGAGCTGCGTGAAAAGTCACGCAAGCTCAAGGGGAGAGCTGTGTGAAAAGTCACGCAAGCTCAAGGGAAAGAGCTGCGTGAAAAGTCACGCAAGCTCAAGGGAAAGAGCTGCGTGAAAAGTCACGCAAGCTCAAGGGGAGAGCTGCGTGAAAAGTCACGCAAGCTCAAGGGAAAGAGCTGCGTGAAAAGTCACGCAAGCTCAAGGGGAGACACGCTTCCAACAGGAAGCGTGCTCAAACAGGAGCATACTGTTCACTGTCTTCTCCAAAACAGCAAGAACACCATGGCTGAACCCAAGCTTCAAAGTATCATAACTTGGCCATCCGAACTCCAAATCCAGATTTCCCAAGCTCCAACTTGGGTGAAACTGAATGTTCTTCCACATAGAAGCATCAAAAACCCATAAAATCCAACTAAAGTAGATCAAACCATGCAAATCCGAAAATGATTAAAACTTAGATCTACAAAAATCAAAGCTTCAAAATAGAAATTTCCAAGTTCTAAACTAGTATAGATTGAGGAGAAGAACATGTTTTGGCAAATAGTTTTGTAAGAATCATTAACAAAATAATGGATCCTTCTCTTGAGCAAGTTGGTACTTGCCTTGGTTGGTGGAGGAAGTAAATGAGAAGAAGTAAAATGAGAGGAGAGAGAAGGAGATGAGTTATATATATAGATCTTGGACCCATGGGTTCATGATGAACCAAAGGGTTCATGATGAACCATGGGTGAACCAAGAATAGGTTACCCAAATGAGCCAAAACTGTAGGCCCAAATGCAGAAAATAAATTAGGAAATAATATTTTGTCGGATATTTTTGGGAAATGCATGAAGAAATACTGCATAATAAATATCGTATAAATTCAAGGTAAATACAATTTATCGATTTACGTATTAAAATACGTATTCCAGGATTGGGGAGTGACACTCTCTATATATATATATATATATATATATATATATATATATATATATATATATATATATATATATATATATATATATATATATATACAAACACACACACTCTCACTACCACTCTCACATACCACCACCACCACTCTCATGACAACACCACCACCACTCTTATTCCTCTACACACACACTCACAAATATATATATATATATATATATATATATATATATATATATATATATATATATATATATATATATATATATATATATATATATTGCAAATGACCTCTAGTCTAGTGGTTAAGAGAGATGCATGCGGTCCAAGTGGTCGGGAGTTCGAGCCCCAGTGGAGGCGAGTTCGCCACAATTACCCGTTGCTTCAAAAAATATATATATATATATATACCATTCTATATATATAAATCCCTAATAATCCTTAACCTAGATTTTCTAGGAAAAACCTACAAATTCATGGGCAAATGGTGGAGAATCTTCTCCTCTACAATAATGGTGAAGACAATAAATGGAGAAGAGTAATTAATAAAGAATAAATGACATACCTAAAATGGTTTTCTTGTAGGAAGGAAGAGCTTGGGAAGGAGAAGGAAATTTAGAGAGAGAGAGAGTGTTTGACTTAATTAAGAAGAAAAGGGGGGGTGATGGTCTTGGCCGGCCATGTGTGGGGGGGAGGGGGGGAATGGGTTTGGGTGTGATCCAATAAGCCCCAAACCCATTAGACTTAGTTTGGGTTCGGTTTGTTTCGGGTTGGTTCGGTTTGAATTCTAAATACTAATTAAGCCTCTAAAATGACTAATTAAGCCATGGAAATAGGGTTTATGGTTTCTAACCTAATTAGGATGGTATGTGGGCCAAGTCCAGCTAGTATGTGGGTCCCACTAGGGTCCAGGCTACCCGGGTCTCCAACTTGAGTCCGAATTGGATAAAATCCAAACCAAACCAAACAAATCCCTAAAAATCATATAAAATCAAATAAAATTCCTAAAAAATTATAAAACTTGAAAATGACGAAAATACTCCTAATTCGAAAACTGGGGGTGACAATAATACTTACATACTTTTGAAAGATTCGAAATAGTATGCGAATTTTAAGCATATGAAGTTTTAAACGTGTTTCGTATTAACTATTGACAAATTTGACAAAAAAAGTGGCGGCAACATGTTTAATTAACCAAATTTGACCACCTGTTTAAGTATATGAAGTTTCTAACTTCAATATTTTTTTGTTTGATAAATATTTGATAGAATATTTTAACGTATTTTATTTGTAGTTTGTCGATTTATACTTGTACTTTTGTCGACCTAGATTTTTTCTGTTTGCCGAATTGCTAACAAAGCTCTCAAGTTGAAGTACCGGAATCTCGACCGTTCGGTGATTACCTTACAATTTGGAGTAGGTGAAAAAGTGAAGACCGATATCTCGATCCCTCGCTGTTGAGAAACTTTGATTTTGGAACTATGATGTTTCGTAATATACTAAATTGTCAAATTGTTGACATGAATTTTTGATCTAACGTAAAATTGTTCATCGATCAATCTTGAATTAATGACAATAACTATGTTATATAATATTGTTCTTGTTATGTTATATTGATTGTCGTCACACGTTGGTAGTAAGATGTTGATCGATCTTGCCATTTGAGAAAGTCCTTCAAAAGAAAACGAAAAGCTTCAGTAGAGCTTCAAAGTTTGACAGGTCCAACTTTATTTAATACAGAGCTAAATAGATGTACCCTCCTATAGCTTGTATGCATTTTGGTAACTGCCATCTTTGTTTTAAAAATAAAAAATATCTCATGGATTATAGAGTTAATTAGTTGTACCCCCTGGTGCATAAAAGAAAGTGAGTGAAAATTTAAACATCCAAGAGATGTTCTTTGTTTTTAAAATAACAAAAATAGTTACCAAAATACGTACAAACTATAGGAGTACAACTAATTAACTCTTTAATACATGAAAATATGGCATCAATATGAATATAAAATCCATCATTTATTTACTCTTCACCAATTAGAAGACCGTTTCAGGTCCAAGTTTGACAGGTCCTCGTTTCACGGCCTTAGGTCATTGTATAAAGTTACTTGTCTAGACAACTGTAAACTATAGCAATTTTACACAGGTTCCTTGATTTGAGAGACTTCCCTTGCTTCTTTGCTTTCAACCTGAAGATTTTAGGACTATCAATTTTGACACTCCTTTCGACTGGTAGGAATATTAAAAAATTGAGAGTTCTAAATAAAACAACATGTTTTATTTAGAACTGTCAAAAGTTTTTGATAATTCTTCTAATTGACAGGATTGTCAAAAAAAATTTGACAATCATAAATTAAACATGTTGTTCGTTGAACCGCATGTTTATTTAGGACTGTCAAATTTTTTGACAGTCCTACCAATTGGAAGGACTGTCAAATTTTAACAGTCCTAAAGAAAATATGTTGTTGAATAATTACTGTCAAAAAATTTAACAGTCCTTCCAATTATTAGGACATTCAAAAAATTTGACAGTCTATCATCATCACCGTCGCAGCTGTAGGAGAATTTTTGAAGTTCGAAACCCTAAAATTGGTTCGAAACTTTGTCCAAAATGAATCATAAACCAAAATTTACTTACTAGAAGATAAAATTTAGGCATGAACATGTATTGAGAAAAATATTTAAAATTTAGGAGAGGAAGGGAGAAAAAAATGAAAGAGAAAAAAACAAAAAAGATTGGCTTTTATACTATGTAGTGGGCAGCCCTTAGCAATTTTTTAGTGACAAACTTATAAATTAAAAAGAAAAAATGGGATAGCTCTGAGTAAGTTTTTTTTTGAAATCACACTCACACACACAATTGGGAGGCTTGAACCTTGCCGGCCCCTCCGGGTGTCCGCTCTAATACCACTAGGCTAGAGAGCTCGGACCTCTGAGTAAGTTTTGATGTGCCTTTATAATTTGTCTTTATATATCTTTAACTGGGTCAGGCTTGACCAACTTGGGCCTGATTTGATCAAATCTAGAAAGTAAGTAGTAAAAAAAGAAATTTTGACTTTCGTCCCACATACTAATAAGAATTTGTACTTACATTCCACTTTTTGTGTTTATTAGACTTACAGTCCACTTTTTATCACGAAAAATATTTGACTATTGTTTATCTTGACAAAAAATGGGATGTAATTCTAATAAACACAAAAAATTGTTACGAAAAATATTTGACGACTGTTTTTTCATGATAAAATAAATATTTTTGTGATAAAAAGTGAAATGTAAGTCTAGTAAACAAAAAAATTTAAGATGTAAGTAAAAAGATTTATTAATAAGTGGGACGAAAGTCAGAAAATTCTAGTACTATGAATTTGGCAATTTCCAAAAGGTATTAATTAGGCTGATTCCAAATTTAACCGGGCCGAACCCAGCCACTCCGGTCTTGAGCAGTGGATGGGCCAGATCGGACCTGAGATTAATATTCCAAATCTAGTATGGACCCAGACCGTGGTAGCTTGAAATCCGGTCGTTGGGCTAACATGAAAACCGGCCACCAACTTCGAAAAAAAAAAAAGAAAAAAAAGCAAATAGGACCCACCAATTTCAAAATAAAAATAAAAACAAGCAAATAAGAATGGACAGGACATGAGATAGAATAATATGGACAACTGATTATAAGAATGGACAGGACATGAGACAGAATAATATGGACAACTGATCTGCTTCCCTGCTAGGAAGCTCTTTGAAGTAACGACCTCGTTTGGTTCCCATAATCACAATTCTGTGAAAGAAAAATTGTTATTTTTCTTTGGGCTAATTAGTGTTTAGACCTTGAATTTTATATCAGTTTAGAGTTTAAGTCCTGACATATCCAATTGGAGAGTTTAGTCCCTAAAATTATATTGTTGTTTCTTTTTTTTCCATTATACCCTTCTTTTCATGTTTTTTTTTTCCATGTATGATAATGAAAATTTCTTATATAGGTTAGAGAGGGTAAAATGGGAAAAAGCAAACCAAATTTAAATATCCAAGGTCCAACTATCTAATTGGACATGTCAAGACTTAAAGTCTAAATTGGTATAAAATCCAGGGTCTAAACTCTAATTAGCCCTTTTTTGTGACTGTATTTGGATAGTTTCGGAGTGTTTGGTTCAAGTTTTGGAAGCTAAGAAATGAATTTTGGATTACTTACCCATATTTAATATGTTTAGAATTGAAAATTGGAGGAGAATACGAGGGACTTCATATTTCCATTATTGTGGAAAGTAAACCCCAATCCCCCCTTGGGAATAATTTTGTTTTTCTTGGAAATGTTATTTGAATATTTTATTTGGACGGTAATACCCTCATTTTATTTTCAAAATTCTAACTTATATTACAAATATATAGAAATATTATAAAATTAATGAAAGAATATTTATGAAAAACTAAACCAATTGAGATTCTTATTTATGTCTTAACCAAGACATCGGAATGAAAAATTTAAAAAAGTTTCAGCGTATTCCCAACCCAACAAAATATGGATATGGGAATATTGAATTCTTTTTCCATGGAAAATTAATTTCTAAGACAATTTTCCAGTATCATTTGTAACCGCAGATGCATGATTCTTTCTGTAGCTTCGGATTTTTTTTTTTTCTTTATGATTGATTCATTTCATGCAGATAACATTTTCTAGACAACCAATCTGAAGCCATCTAAATATCCACACACTACATATTCAGATAACAGTGTTAGCTGATGCGATGTACTTACAGAATATAGCACAACATGCAGATAACATTTTTGTGGTGGCTATGTTAATTATATATGTCATAAGAACACATGAAAACACATAGATAAATATGTATTTTACATGAATACTCCCACCAGTAGGGCTGCAAACGAGCCAAGCCGAGCCAACCTTTGTAAGCTTGAGCTTGGCTTGACTAGAATTAATCGAGCTCGAGCTCAATAAGTTTTTTATTTTAGAGCTTGAGCTTGGCTCGAGCTTGTTTATATTAAGCTTGAGCTTGGCTTGGTTTTAGCTCGAGCTTGGCTTGATAAGCAAGCTTGATAAACAAGCTCAATACGTTCAAAATCAAGCTCAATAAACATGATTTCAAGCTCACTCAACTTTATTTCAAGCTCATTAAGCTTGATTTCAAGCTTAACGAGCTCGATTTCAAGCTAGTTAGATTTGAATTCAAGTATCTGTAATAGTAACAATTTATTTATAAAAACTAGCATACGTGCACGTGTCTTGCACGTATTTTAACATTTCTTAATTAGTTTAGGAAGACTCTTTAGGAAGACCAAAGGGTAGTCTTCCTAATTACTAAGTTGTCCTTATTAAAATTAATGAATTATTTTTAATTAGTATAAGTATGTAAGGATATTTTCGGAATTCAAAAGTTTCACCATCTAAGTTTTCCTATTATATAGTAGAATAGATTAATTAAAGAAGTTTCTTAATACCAATTATTAAGGACGGGTAAAGTGTATTTAAATCCTCCTTAGATTTGCCTCGTTCGCAAAATAAGAACCGTTAGAAAACTTAAGTAGTTTGGCCCACCTTAGATTGCCTGCGTGAGCAAGAAAGTCCCTACCGTCTATTAGCCGTTAAAAATAGCTGTTATGACTTAATTTTTTTTTTTACCTAAACTAACCCCCCCCCCCCCCCCCCCCCCCCCCCCACCCTTCCTTACCCCCCTCCCCCACCCACCATCCTTACCCCCTCCCTCCGCCGGCCAACCCCCGCACCCCGACCGTCCCCCCCCCCCTCCCTCCGCCAGCCCCCGCCACCCGAACGTCCCCCCCCCCCTCCCCTCCCTCCCTCCGCCAGCCCCCGTCCCCCGACCGTCCCCCCACCCTCCTCCCTCGGTCGGCTAGCCCTCGCCCCCCGACCCCCCCCCCCTCCTCCTCCTTCCGCCGGCCAGCCCCCGCCACCCGCCCCCACCACCGGAGAGAGAGATGGGAGGGGGGGAGTGTGGGAGGGGTAAAATCGTCTTTTAAGACGATTTTTAACGGTTGTTAACGGCGGGGGGCTAAATTGAACGTAATTAAAACATATTGAATTTTTCAAATCAGGGAATCTTTAATTACAATTTTATAACATCTAAGGAGAGTTTAAATGCACTTTACCCTATTAAGGACATATAAATATATAATGCACACAACCATATATATATATATATATATATATATATATATATATATATATATATATATATATATATATATATTTAACCATATATAAAATTCAAAAAAAGAACAAACAAGCTCCTAAACGAGCTAGCTCGCAAGCTAATAAACGAGCCAGCTTGCGAGCTTAAACGAGCCGAATACTTCTAAGCTTGAGCTGGCTCATTTATTAAACGAGCTCGAAAATGAAGCTCGAGCGCAACTTGTTTACTAAACAAACCGAGCTCAAACGAGCTTTTATCGAGCTGAACTTCGAGCAGCTTACGAACGGCTTGGCTCATTTGCAGCCCTACCCACCAGCACATTAAATAAAATAATATTTCAGTTAAAATATGCATTTATCAATATAAAATATATATTTATTAGTATTATTTTATATACATTTATCAATGTGCTGGTGAAAGTACCATTATAAAAATGCACATTTATCAATGTGTTACATGTCCCCCATATGGCACGTGTTTACATATTCATTTTAGAAAAAACTTCTCCCAATGGTGGTTTCTATCATCATTTCTATCCTATGTGACAATAATGTAGGATGAAAACTTTCTAAGAGGATTTCTACATGTGGAAACTCTCATAGAAATTCTCCTATCTCTCATGACAATTATTATTGGGCCCCACACCATTAAATTGCTCATTTTACTATGTGACACATAGGATAGAAATAGATAACCATTGGAGAGCATTTTGTATGTGTACAATTTCTATGTAGAAACTCTTACAACTGGGATAAAAATCTCCTAAGGCCTCGTTTGGTTACCGGAATTTGAGCTTGGGAACGGAAAGTGATTCCTTTCCTATGTTTGGGAGCCAAAGGAAAGTTGTTGGAAAGGAAAAATGATTCCCAAGAGGTAGCAAAATAGGAGGGAAAGTAGTTCCTCCCATTTATCTAAGGAATCACTTTCCCTCCAACTTTTCCGCATTTATTACAAAAAGTTTTGACCAAAATATCCATGTTCATAATATTATTTACCATTTTTATCCATAATATATTTTAGACAAAAATATTTCCGAGTAATAATTATTTTTATTAGCACGAGGGTATTTTTGGAAAATTGATTTAATTTTGTTTCCTTTCCTTACAAACACCAAACACTATAATGGAAATTAAAGATATATTCCGACTATAATCCCGATCTTTCCAAACACCGGAAAGGAAAGTTTATAGGAATTATAATTTCCTAAAGGAAAGGAAATACCAAGGAATCAGTTTCCTTTCCTTTCCATTCCGCGAACCAAACGAGGTCTTAAAGTACAATGCCAAGTAGGATAAGAACTCAATTTTAGAAATCACCATTGGAGATGGTCTTTTATAACCATCTTTTACCGTCTTTGAAGACCCAAGAGCATATACCAGTTCCAACACAGACATCCATTCTTGGTGCTTGTTTACTGATTAACATCTATCACCTTTAGACATTAAGCATCATCTCAATGTGGCAACCTTTACAATCTACAAATTGAGTCAATGATCCCGACACTTCTGACACAAACCTTTACAAAAAAAATGGACACTGTAGGTATTTACAGATACAGGAAACTGCGCTTTTCA
This sequence comes from Iris pallida, assembly GCA_029216955.1. Lineage (NCBI taxonomy): Eukaryota > Viridiplantae > Streptophyta > Magnoliopsida > Asparagales > Iridaceae > Iris > Iris pallida. Next base: position 722 of record JANAVB010021791.1, on the reverse strand, counting down.
AATAAAAAAATCAAGAGACTGATGAATATTTGGATTGGTAGATACCATATTCCACCTGGATTTTACTGGGTATTCACTAGCAGGGGGGAAGAAAGAAGCCCCGTATATCTTGCTACTTCCACACCTTGATAGCACCATCTCGGCTGCTGGATATCAGTAGCCTCTGGTTCAACTTGACAGAGGCAAGCGAGAGCACAGCATCGCGATGACACCCTGTTGTATCGGTGGCAGCCATAGCAAGTAGAGCCTTCTGGTTTAACATGGGAGCCGCGGGTCTCCTGTTCATCTCCTGTTGGTTACATAATCGATAATTAGTGTTATTTGTGATAGTGTGGGAAAGATACAAAGAGAGAAGCATAGCCACGTATATTGGAATTAAACGACAACAAAGACTTTATTCCAGTTTTTTGGATAGCATGTTAAGATAAGTATAAAATTAATAAGAATTTAAAATATTTTCTTATGTGCAAGTAAAAAAAATTTAAACATGTATTAGGTTATATCATTGGCAAAGCCACTATCTTCCATCCAATTTCTATATATTAGCTATGTGCAAGTATCCTTCATATAGAGTTCTATAAATATTATCTCAAAAATATCAGGAAACAAAACTGTAGATTAATAACTTTATTGAAAATATATGGCTATGACAAATGCTTTATGAAAAGAATATAAGGAAAAAAAATACAAAAACATATTTCTACATCTTTGAAAAAGTTTAT
>JANAVB010021790.1:0-25741 GCA_029216955.1 Iris pallida | reverse complement strand
AGTTACAATCTCTAGAAGCAGACCCTAGTCAGGTTTTAAGTTTATTAATTAATCTACCGGAAATTGTCTAACGTCGCAATCTACGTTCGTTATATTTTTAATAATACGTCGTTATTGATTAATTGGAAAAATGCAATTACCGGTTAATTTGGCAAAACTTTGTATTTTAAAATATATATATAACTACATTTTTCTTTTAGTGATAAAACATGGACTTCGTTAACTTACTAATATTTTATTCAAGTAATTTATCGTGAAAAACCTTATTAATTTTTATACAAAATAATTAATACCCAAGTTATAATTACGCGTCTAATAACGAAACCAACTCAGAAAAGAAAGTAAAAACTAACTACACCATACAGGGTCACAGCGAAATAAAAAGAAAACTGGGCTTATGCCCTTTACAAATTTTTACATAAATCGAATTTAATAATAATAATAAAACTCAGGTGAATCCTGAACGCCGGGAAGCGTCCATTCAGCAGGCCGAGGCCCTGCACCATAACTGCTAAAAAGCAGTACCAGTTCCAAAATATAATATAATATAATATAATATTAAAGAGTCTCAGATTTGGTCCAAAATATCACTTCGCATCTAGCTAATGCCTCAACGTCCGGAATGGCCGGTTTTGTTTGCATTTCGCTAGGGCCCATAGACCGAATTTGGTCGTCGTCCGGAAAAAGGTAATCGAAAACCAAAACAACAAATCTTTTGCAAAAGCCGGTTTTGGAAATTAGAATTTATAGAAATCCCTTTTTTAAAAATATTTTCTAAAAATTCGGCAACATCCCCTCTGTAATTGGGACAACCCAATACTGGAAAAATGCCAAAAACCAATAACTGTCCCAAACCAGGGACTCCAATTATCAAAACTACAAATATTCCACCCCAGGAATAATATTAAATCCGAAATCGAAACCGAAACAGAAGTACTATTAAACCCGATATCTAAACTCGGAAATTCCGAAATCCCACAGAACCAAAAACCAACAGAAGAACTTATCACTCAAAACTAATATTCCAAACCACAGCACAAAAGTCAAGCCAGCACCATTCCGAGATGGACTTCGGAAAACCCAAATTATCTAAGCCGAATCCCTTAACGGGATCGGGGGCCGAATCATCATCGACATACTGAAAAAGGACACGAAGAATACGGAAATATACCTCGGGTGCTCGGCTAGAGCTCTCAGATGTAGTTATTGGAAGAAAAATCCAACTTACCGGACTCGAAATAACCCAAAATCAACGACAGCAAGATCAGGACAATGGCGGAGACCTCTCGGGTCAGAATCAGCGCCGGGGGGCAGGGCTGGCCGGAGGGGAACTTGGCTCCGGCGGGTCGGTCAGGACAGGGGCTCTCGAATCTCGGAAAGAGGCCGAAGTGGGTGGCGCCAGGGGCCTGGAGGCGCGCGGACGGGCGCTGGTTGGATGGCCGCCGGGGTCGCTTCTGGGCGCCGGAGGAGGCAGGGCGCGGGCTGGGGTCGAGGGCGGCCGGCGTGGGCGGCCGGGAAGCCGGGGCGAGCGGGAGAGGCTCGGGCGCCGGGATGGAACGGGGTCGGCCGGAGGGCTCGGGTGGAGCCGAGCTCTGAGAGGGGGAGGAAAAAACTTGTGAAGAATGATAATGAAGGGGAAGATGTTGGTGGTGAGTGATTGAGGTGGTGGAGTGTTATATATGGGAGAGTGGGAGAAAGTTGTGTGGAGAGGTGAGAAGGAGGGAGCAGTTAGAGGAGAAATAAGGGTGCTGGCTTGGTCGTGGGAGACCAAGCCAATCCGTGAGAATTTTATGTTTTTTATAACAATATATAATAAATATAAGGATTTTAAAAGAGTTAAAAGAATGGGTTCGGAACGGGATTGGGTTTCGGGAAACCGGGTTCGAACTCGGGGTCGGACTCAGGTCACGGGATCGGGGACAGGGCCACAATAAAAAATCAACGATTATTTTAAAAATATTTTTTTTTCCTAATTCCGACTATAATAATAATAATAATAATAATAATAATAATAATAATAATAATAATAATAATAATAATATAATAATAAAATAATAATAATAAACTATAACTATTAATTAAAAAATCCCATAATTTACCTAGGTCCAGAAAGCGGTTTCACAACCCAAATGAGTCTAAATACATTCGAAGTCTGTACGAGTCATATCGGACTTGCTTCATGGCCTTGGGTCCCGTATCTGGACTTCGGTTCAATTTCGTGTACGTGGATAAATATATTTGATAAATAATTATTTATTTTCAGAATATGTATTTTACTGTATTTGAATTTTTAGACAGCTTTTAAGTACTATATAAATTCTAGAAAAAATTATAATTAAATACTATGTTAATTTAGCTAATTTAATATAATTTTTTCAGCATTTAATTTACATATTTCCACTGTACAAAATAGGGAAACAGACTCATTTTTAAAGTATATATGTAAATAATTTTTTTATAAATATCTACATTAGTTTATAAATTCCAAAAAAATTATAATAAATTACTATAATTGACAAGGATCATTTTGGTACTTTATTTCATATTATTGGGACATTATAACTATTTTAGTAATTGTTGGAACACAATGCACAGTCTAAATTATTAATTGAATAATATTGCCCTGTGTGTTAATATGGGATTTTGGGATATTTTAGTATTAGGACCTTACCCTACCTTAGTATAGAGACCCTAAGTGTTGGGTTAGATGTTGTATCACCCCATATTGGACTTCTACGCTAGAGCATCACTTAGCTAGTGTCCAGTTAGGAGCCGTGTCACACCGCTAGTGTAAAATTTTGAACATAGCTTAGAGACTGAGATTGTGTATCATTTGGACAGGACACCAGAAATCTATAGCTTCGTATTCATATCCTTGCTTTGCACGAGGCAAGTACCCCTACAAACTTTATTAACTGCATATGATGATGAACTGTGAATGAACAAATATTAACTTAGAGATTTTGCAATGGAAATCATATCTCACATGTTTCTTACATGCTCGACATACTTTATACTGTTCTTGTATATCTCACATGATGGTTACTGGGGCATGGGGGAAACTTATAGTTGAGTACGTGATCATGCCCCCTTCTTCCCGTACGTATGTATCGAGCAAGGCCGCATTACATGCTACATTGTCGTAGACATATCTCGTATTTTTGTACGTATACACCTATGCTTGTAGACTTGTATGTACGTACATTTAACATTTTATTGCACGTAGACTTATATACCGGCACATTTTATACCTATTGACGATCATATACATGCTCCAGTTTTAAACTCTAGATATACATGTGTCGCCATGACAAATATATCATTTATATGATAGACTGTGATATGCCATGATTTTCTGTTATTACATCTTTTTTCATTCCATGCTCAGTATGTTTAGTTTGTAGAACCAGTACTTGCTCCCGTCCTGACAGGATAACGTTGTAGGCATACTTTCGGAGGAAGAATTGCTCTGTGATCTTTACTATGGGCCCACTGCAGAGGACTAGGCCATTGCTCCCGAGGAAGTCCTCGCAGGGAACCTCGCTTGGTATTTCACTTAGTTTTCTTTTGGCTTAGTTGTTGAACTGTTTAGACTCTATCTTGTGGTCACTGGACTTTGTCTCCAGTTTAATTTTGGAAGTGTATTAAGTAAAATATGAACTTGTTTGCTTTCGCTTATTAGATGTTGTATGGTGATGAACTTTAAAATGTGATATCAGAACTGTTAGTATCTTAGATTCATTACTGTCTTTACTTAGAACAGCTTACTGTGCTTTAACCAAGTGTAGGCTGGACATGGCTCGGTCCGGCCCAACAATTTGGGTAGCAGATCATGATATATTTTTAGTGGTGGCCTATGCAGGTCGAGACTAAAGTTGTTTGGTCACGTTATTGTACCAAGCTTGTTGCAATTAGGATTTTAGGACAACTTTATACTACTAGGAACAACATTTAGAACACCTAGAGGATTACTAGGATTACAACATAGGGAGAACTTATCACAGCATAGGACCGTTGACTATAATTAGCCACTTGTTTGAAATTCAATGGGTTACAATTTTGACCAAGATAGTACCTTTGGGATGACCCCTGAGAATCTTACCTCGAAATCTGTTTTCGCTTGTTTCCATTTACTCTTCCTTAATTCGTTATTGAATTTGATTTCTGATATTCGTTATTGACTTTGATTTTGCATCAAGATAAATTTTATGGATTGAGTTAAGGTGTATTCTGATAACATATTTGATGATGACAGTGTGAACGGTAAATGTCTGCTTTATTTATGGAGTTTAGAATTTATCGCAGCCATACGAGCTAGCATGGCAAGGACATAGAGCCTGATTTTTGATATACTTATCCTAGTTATGGAATTTAGATTTTCTTGCAGCCATACCGGTTGGCGTGGTGAGAATTCTAGATAACATGATTAACGAATATATACCTTAGTTATGGACTCTATCGTTTATTGCAGTTATACTTACCGACGTGGCAAAAATTTCTGACAACATGAATTTCAGGAAGATATACATGGTTATCAGATCATATCTTAAATCGGTTCACTTCATTATGACCGGATGAGCAAGAACAAATTTCTATCATTATTTCTTTTATCTTATCCATTATTTCTTCATCTTAATTAATCCTTGTCCTAATTATATCTAAATTATCTCGTATCTACTTCGGTCAGTTACACTTTGAAATCTTTTCGAATTTTCATATTTCTTACTTGGAAAAGGTCGAAGAAGTATCGTAAATCATCTAGCTCGGAAAGGACGTAAGTTGTTATCTTATGGTAATCTTGGTGGGAATATAAAATATTGGACATTCAGATAAAATTATGGAAGAAAGCTATGACTGAAATTAGAAACAGAAAAAGATCAGTAGTATCGACTTAGAAATGATTACACTAGAGAATTATTTTGAGGATGAATTATTTAGAAAGAACATAGGAAAATTTTGAATAAGAAAAGCAGTAGAATATACATTAATGGTTAGAACATTAATATTTCGTAGATGTATTTTAGAACTGACAAGGATATTCAAGGTCGAAATGTTTTTGAGAACTTGGATGATTTTAGGTTACTGATTCTCGAGATATTTCATTTTGAGGTTATGATACCAATTTAGGAATTTAAATAATGGGAAAGAGACTTTAACCGCATGTTGTGATTATATGAAATTGAACAACGATTGGTAAGGAAATGACTAGAAACAGGAAGAACACTACGTTATTGCGTTAAACCCTTAGAGAATTTAGTAAGAATTCTGAATTTAATTAGGATAATGTTTAAAGGTATAAGTTGAAAGGATTGTGAACTGATTTTATAATGAAGGATAAAATTTTATATGGTAATAGTGACGTTAGACTTGGGTAATACAAGAATATCAATTGGAAAAACGATTAAGGATTTCTGATCCTTGATTCAAGAATTTCGGATCTAGGTTAAAGGTAAGACGAAGGAATTTCGACTTCAGAATAACTAAATGGAGAATGAACTGCAAAATTTAGGAGGGTAAAATTTTTGAGAAGCTCTAACAAGAACATACTTTACGGGTTAGTAACCTTGGAATACAGGTCAAGTCTATAGTATTATGGCAGGGTTCAATCTTCATGACTGAAGGTTATATTTTTGTTAGTAGTCATATAAGGGTTTGATTTTCATATTGGGACTTGTGAGATAAATGTATGATTAGCAAATGATGATCAAATAAACTTGGTAGTAGCAAAGTGAGATGATTACCTTGACTTTCCTATGAAATATTGCGTTTTGATTTCCCTATCATAATGGAAGGAATTTGATATTTTCCTATCCTTTAATCATTCTTTAAGTTTCAATATCGCTAATTTCTAAAACCCTTTGATCTCGACCATTCGACTTTTGGTCATCTCCTTTATCGTACCAATATTCTTAATCCTTGATCAGTACTTAATTGATTTAAATCCCATCGTGACCTAGTTCTCTATCAACATGTTGCTCGTACTTGGACTACGATTATATTCATCATCATGGCTAAATACTGTTTGACCAAGGTTAGATTGACCTTATCTTTGATTGTGTCGAAAATTTCGATTATGATCATATTTGGATTTAGATACCTTTACCACTCGTGCCTAAGCCTTCGATTTTAAATTCTTAATAATGACTAGTTCCGTGCTAACCATGATTTGATTTAAGCCATTATCCTTCATGTTGGTCGTGCCTATATGACCTGGCACGATTAGACGACTTTGAAACCCATGATCGTGATTTTAACGATCATGACTATACGTACTAAAATTGCCTCTGTAATCATGCCTAAAATTTTGGTCTTTGACCGCATCTGAGTAATTTTCTATTGCGTCAAATTTCGATTCTCTAGTCACTAGTACTCAGATTTCATTCCTGATCATGACTAGGTTTAAAATTTTGTCGCTCCATCCTAAATCGAACCTAAGCGATTTGAGTCAATTCGAAATCCTTCGGCATGTCCGAATCTTAATTTTACTCGTGACCAGATGGTTTGATCCTTGGTCACCGATCGTGCCGAACATTTTATTATTCCTAGCGACGCCCAATCGCATCATCTTCATATTTGAACATGCCTATATAACCTTGAAATCGAACCTTATCGAGCCTGAATCACCTTGATCACTCTATACTTAGACCTGATTTCAATTTGATCGTAATTGAACGATTTTGATTTTTCGTAATCATATCTTAGATCATGCCAAGTGGATTTACATCACTTCCAAATTTTAATCACGTCCGAGCTCAGATCATATTTCATGACTTAATCATACTCATTAAATTTTCAATCGCGGCCTATAGGACCTTATTTTCGAAATCTTGATAATGCCTAAATCTTATATTGATCGTAATTAAGTTTAGACTTAATCGTGCCTGTGCGACTTTGAGCCTGATTTTTTTTACTCGAACCTAAACTACTGATCATTCCACTGCTCGAATTTCGATTCCAACTTCGATTTTCCAGACCATGACTGAAGATCAGGTCCGAATGACTTAAGTTTATTTTCTAAATCGCGTCCATATAATTTCGTTCATATTTCGATTCTATCGTAGCCAAAATCACTAATCGTGTCAAAGTTATTTTGAACTTGATTATTGTAATTGTGTCAAGTCGTCGTTCTTTGATCGTGCCTAAGTTATCGACTAAACTCTTAATCGTGTCTTGATCCCCCTGCCAGCCTTAAATTTCGAGCACGAATTTTTTTTAAGGAGGGTAAATTTGTAAGCCCATGAAATTAATTTATATTTAAATTAGGGATTTTTAACCACAAATGACAATTTTAGCCTTAAAATAATTTAATATAATTATTAGATTTTTTTTAGAATTTTTAAATGATTTTTAAAGCTTAAAATAACAATTTGCAATTTTTAAATTAATTTTTAAATTAATTAGAATGTTTAAAAGTCGGGTTGTAATATTAGAATTGTCTGTGCAAATTTATATTTGCACAGAACGCAGCGAGGGTGAATTTGCAAATTAGGTTATTTGCATATTGGAAGGTGGTGGATGCATTTGTAATTTTTCAAAGTCGAGGGACTTTTCTGCAAAGTCACCCACGACGCCAGAACTGTAGCTTGTCGTCTTCCCACGACCGCCCCCAAAAACCCAAACCCTAATTCCTAATTTCTAGACGAAAATCCCTAATTGACCCCCCCAAATCGACCCTATAAACCCCCCACCTAAACCCTAACATTAATCCTCTCCCCAACCACCCTAGCCGCCGCCATAGCTCAAAACCCCCATATAGTTTGCCGGAATTGGATCTAGGCGTCGCTCCAGGCAGCGTGACGGCCAGCCACCACCGCCGTTGGGTTCGCCACGATGCGGCGAACACCGATCCTATTTTTCTCGACCTCGACGTCGACTCCTCCGCCGCGTAGCAGCCCCAATTTCTAATCCTAAGTCAGACACGTACGTGTCACGTTCCCCTTTTTATTATTCGTGTCTCGTATTCACATATGCAAGTCGTCTCGTGTCGTGGGTCTTCGTGGTGTGCTTGGACACAAAAGATTCGTGTCGTATTTTCTGTTCTAGCCTCGGACACGAAACACGGTGTCAGATTCTATCACTCGTGTCCCTAACTGTCAGGACACGGGTTTAACATTTGGGTTTCGGGTTTGGATATGTGCTATCGGGTTTTAAACCCATTAACTATTGGGTTTGGGTTACTGTGCTGTTCGGGTTTGGGCTCGGCCCGTTGGGCTTTGGGCTATATATAACTGTTATATATATATATATTTACAGTATAAGCATACTGTATTAAATACTGTATTAATGTTTTATATATATATATATATATATATATATATATATATATATATATATATATATATATATATATATTTTAAACCAAACCCCCTCAATTTATTAATCAAGGCTCAAAATGCCGAAGCCTGAAACGTATACAAGGCACAAAAAGATGACGCCTATACAAGTATACCACCAAAAGAAAAGAGGGAGGAACGACACAAACGGCCAGAGTTAGGGGAGGAGCGAGGACAAGAATGCTCTCGGGTTGTGGGAGCACAGGGTGCTCCGTTTACGGCATTGGCGAAAGACTTCCTGAATGAGCTGGTCGGCAGAGAAAAGGTGACCTTCGTATCTCGCTTTGTTGCGATTCTTCCAAATCGCCCACGTGACGGCCGCTGCGACGATTTGGTGTCCGTGGGAGGCATCACCCCAAGAGGCCGCTAGATCGTGGAAGCGTCCGTCACTCGGATCATTACCGAAGCACTGGTTAAGGGTCCTCCAGATACCTCTAGGCAGGTTCATATATATATATATATATATATATATATATATATATATATATATATATATATATATATATATATAATTTTTTTTTCCAGCACGTGCGAGCTGAGTTAAATCGTGTGTCTCTCCACACATGATTTTTAGCCGGTCGTCATGTCGCTTCGGACTCTTCGTGCGGATTATGTCCGCACTAGCTTTTTCATCATCACCCAATACGTACGCCTCGCACACTCCGCGCGCTCCAGTGCCTCACGGGACGGCCAACGTCTTTCAACGCCGACAACTCAACACCACGCTTCGTCCACGACGCCGAAGGCGCCCCCGACGTCTTCACGACGCCTACGACAGTCGATGCCGCCCAGCCACCCGTTCTATGCGTACGACACCCTTATGACGTCTTCCCGACGCTCATAGGGTACCGCACGGCGGGCCACGTGGTCAGCCGTCGGTTGTACCCATGGTAGAATAGTGCCGGTCCTCGACCGCCCGTGCGACGCCCTAGCCGATGAGTTTTCATGCACGGGGCGCCCCATTCTGTCCCACGCCAGCTCAGATCGAGGCCATTTTTCGTCAGTCCTCCGACGTTGTGGATGCCCCGCATCGCACAGGCTAGGCTCATCATCGCCATATATATATATATATATATATATATATATATATATATATATATATATATATATATTAAATATATATATATATGTATATTTTACTGTATTAAAATATTATTATATTAATGCTCTATGCATATTTACATATATGTCTAATTTCATATTTTTTACGTATTTTATTAATGTGGCTATTTGAGACCAAGCCTAGCTTGGATTTTGTGGATCTAAATGAGTCTAAATATATTCAAAGTCTGTACGAGTCATATCGGACTTGATTCATGGTCTTGGGTCCCGTATCTGGACTTCGATTCAATTTCTTATACGTGGATAAATACATTAGATAAATAATTATTTATTTTCAGAATATGTACTTTACTGTATTTGAATTTTTAGACATTTTAAGTATTGTATAAGTTCTAGAAAAAAAATTAATACTATGTTAATTTAGCTACTTTAATATAATTTTTTCAGCATTTAATTTGCATATTTTCCACTGTCCAAAAATAGGAAAACAGAACTCATTTTTAAAGCATATATGTAAACTGATTTTTTTATAAATATCTACAGTAGTTTATAAATTCCAAAAAATTTATAATAAATTAATATAATTAACAAGGATCATTTTGGTACTTTATTTCATATATATTGGAGTATTATAACTATTTTAATAATTGTTGGAACACAATGTACAGTCTGAATTATTAATTGAATAATATTGCCTTGTGTGTTAATATGGGATTTTGGGATATTTTAGTATTGGGACCTTACCCTACCTTAGTGTAGAGATCCTAAGTATTGGGTTAGATGTTGTATCACCCCACATTGGACTTCTACGCTAGAGCATCACTTAGCTAATGTCCAGTTAGGAGCTGTGTCACACCGCTAGTGTAAAATCTTGAACATAGCTTAGAGACTGAGATTGTGTATCATTTTGACATGACACCGGATATCTATAGCTTTATATTCATATCCTTGCTTTGCAAGAGGCAAGTACCCCTACAAACTTTATTTACTGCATATGATGATGAACTGTGAATGAACAAATGTTAACTTAGAGATTTTGCAATGGAAATCATATCTCACATGTTTCTTACAAGCTCGACATGCTTTATACTGTTCTTGTATATCTCACATGATGGTTACTAGGGCATGGGAGAAACTGATAGTTGAGTACGTGATCATGCCACCTTCTTTCGTATGTATGTACCGAGCAAGGCCGCATTACATGCTACCTTGTCGTAGGCGTATCCCACATTTTTGTACGTATGTACACCTATGCTTGTAGACTTGTACGTACGTACATTTTATTGCACGTAGACTTGTACACCGTTACATTTTATATCTATTAACGATCACGTACCTGCTCCAGTTTTAAACTCTAGATATACATGTGTCGCCATGACAAATGTATCCTTTACATGATAGACTGTGATATGTCATGATTTTCTGTTATTACATCTTTTTTTATTTCATGCTCAGTATGTTTAGTTTATAGAATCAGTACTTGCTCCCATCCTGAGAGGATAACGTTGTAGGCATACTTTCAGAGAAAGATTTGCTCAGTGATATTTACTATAGGCCCACTGCAGAGGACCAGGCCATTGCTCCCGAAGAAGTCCCGCGGGGAACCTCGCTTGGTAGTCTCGCTTAGTTTTCTTTTGGCTTAGTTATTGAACTGTTTAGACTCTATCTTTTGGCCACTGGACTTTGTCTCCAGTTTAATACTTTGGAAGTGTAATAACTAAAATCTGAACTTGTTTGCTTTCGCTTATTAGTTGTTGTGTGATGATGAACTTTAAAATGTGATATCAGAACTGTTAGTATCTTAGATTCATTTTGTCTTTACCTTAGAACATTTTATTGCGTTTTAACCAAGCGTAGGCTGGACATGGCTCGGCCCGGCCCAACAATTTGGGTAGCGGATCGTGACACCGGGACCATTAGTATATCACTTGTTATAGAAGAAAGTATAGAATACATTTTTTCGTGTCTTTTTCACCATTCTAAAATTGAAAAAGTACGATGCTGATTCATCTACATCATAGGAATTTAAATATAAGGACAATTCTTGAGTTTATATGGAATATTGTTTTTATTTCTTCCTTTGCAGTACACATTTAGTATATGATAATTTACCCATAAAATCGGAGCGGTCACTTTTTTATTTATATAATAAAGACAATTTTAATTTGTTATGAAGTTCATGTAATAAAAAAAATAAAAAAATCTATTTGAGATTAAGCTTACAAAGCTGAATTTTTGTTTGGATAAAGCTCATATGCTAGTCATGGCCGGTCCTGACTCCTGAGCTCATGGGAACTTTAGAGGTTTTACATATCGCCGCCCCCATCTCGAACAGAATTTTTGCATAAAAAGCTATGTAAAATAAAATCTAGTAACAATAGATAACGTCAATGGGGATGTAGCTCAGATGGTAGAGCGCTCGCTTAGCATGCGAGAGGTACGGGGATCGATACCCGCATCTCCAATATTATTTTTAATTTGTTTTCGTCGTGTCCTTATTTTTTGCATCGTGTCCATATTTTTGCACCAAATTCTGATTAGTTCAGCAGATGTAGTCATATGGACTAATTGTTTAAATATAAAGTGATACGTGCACATGGCAGTGGAAAATTCATACCACTGGGAGCAAGCATGAACGGATGGCATTGCTTGATTTGTTTTTTTGATTATTTTTTTTGTAAAGTAGTTTTGGAAAGTTACTTTATAATAACTTATTAAAAAAACTAAAATGTTAATTTAATTTTGGAGTTGTCTTTGAAAACAGTTGGAAACCTATTATTAAAAGTTATTTATGTTGTCATTTAAAAAAAAAAATACCCAAGGATGGAACCATGATTAAACTTGGGGGGGTACACTCGTTGGTCTAGCATTATGGAATTACCTATTTGAGTCCTTAAATGAATGATATGTTAAGAAAAACCCCAAATTGCATTTGGCACTAAACAAAATCACGTATGAAATGTAACTATAATCAAAACTGCCAAAACTTACAATCAACATGTAAGTAGTTACCCTAAATTATTATAAAAGAAATTATAGAAAATCTATTATTATTTTCAATTTTTTCATATTACCTCCTATTGTTATTTTCTCTCTCTCTCTCTAACTCTCCCCAGCCATTCGATCTGGACTGGTTCATCAACAAGGTCGAGGTAAACAACAGGATCAGTCGATTAGCGCTGTTGCCTATGCCGCTATCTCTACCACCGGTGCCTTTTTTGCTAATGGTGCTCCCCTCGTCATTTGTTTCTTAACTAAACCGTTCACTTGGGGGCTGCCATAGGCCTTTGCAATAATAAAAAATTGCTCTTCGCGACCAACTGCGGTCCTTTGCAGCAACGAGAACACTAAAAATAAATAAATCTTGAGGTCCAAACTTATAATAAAAAATAAATATAAAATATTTGGATTTGTACCAGAATAGCAAAAAGTAAATTTGAGATCCAAGTAAGATGAGTGGATGTTGACACATGTATATCTTTCTTATTTCTTTTTTCAAAAAATAATATAAATCTAGAAAATGAGATTCCAAATTGATTCTTACTATTCTACAAAATGAGTTCCTACATTCTAAAGGTAGAAAATTATGAGGCCCACACTATAGTTCCTATGGCTAGGACGGACCATCATGAGGTTCCAATTAAGCCTTACTATTCAACAAAATAAGCTCATATATTCTCAATCTAGAATACGGAAGTTGGGTTGTGCCTTAATATTGATGCTTTAACAGCATCATTAGTAGATTGGACTGAAAATTACATATTGAGGTCCAAATTTGTAACAAAAAAATAAATGTACAATGTATTGGGTTTGTATGAGAATAGCGGAAAATAATAAAATGACATTTGGTGGCAAAAATTGTGTGGTTAAAAAAATAATGTAAAACCTAGAATATAAAATTTTGGGCTCAAAATTGAGGCTTAATATATATTTTACAAAATGAGTTCCTACATTTTGAATGTAGAAATTCGCAAGCCCAAGCTATAGCTCATGTGGCTGGAATAAAATCATTATGGAGCTTCAACTGAACCTTACTATTCTACAAATAAGCTCTTACATTCTACATTCTGAATCTAGAAAAAGTATTTAACGGGGCATTACAAAACTTTTTCGGAGCTAGCCCAGTATCGGGACTAGCCCATTTTTGTAGAACTTTTACTTAGGGTAGTAAAAAACTTATTAGGACCTGTTCCCTACCCAAACCCACCCCAAATCCAAACCCAAACATTCTAACTTTTACTCTCTCTCTCTCTCTCTCTCTCTCTCTCTCTCTCTCTCTCTCTTCAAAATTCTTTCATTTCTTCCTTCAATTCAAAATCCTAAAAAAATTCCCAATCCTTGTCAATGTCCAAATATTATAGTGTAGTAACATAAGAAAATCTAGTAACAATAAAAAGCCTCAATGGGGATGTAGCTTAGATGTTAGAGCGCTTGCTTAGCATGCGAGAGGTACGGGGATCGATACCCCGCATCTCTAATTTTATTTTTTTACTTCCCATTGTTTTGCACGCATTCTGCTGATTAATTCAGCAGATGTGTGGGACTCATATGGACTAATTGATTAAATATAGAGTGAAACAGTTCACATGGCAGTGTAAATTCCATAGAGTGAAACAGTTCACATGGCAGTGTAAATTCCATACCACTGGGAGCAACCATGAACCACTTTCATTTGCATGCAAGGTTGGGTTTTGAAAAGTAGTCTAAAAATTCCTTTATACTAACTTATTAAAAAAATTAGGACCTTATTTTAATTAGGAAAAATTTATGAAATGTTCAAAAATTGCAAAAAATTTATGAAAAATCCACCGCAAAATAACATTTCATCGCATGCCCAGAATTAGCGAAAAATATATAAAGGGGGTTCTGAATGACCTTTTTGTCCTTCTAATTTATTGAAAACACCCTCGAACCATACTCTTCAAAAAAAATATTTCGATACGTTCTCTTCTTCCATATGCCACTCAGTTTCGAATCTAGATTTTCTCCTCCAAAGTCTTCAAACCTTACTTCAAAAACTCGTTGAAAATTTTTGGAAAGACGAACAAACGGTAAAACTGTTAAAACGGAGGTCCAAACATCATTTTTTTTCCGATTCTAAAATTTTGGAAGGCCGACTAACGGAGAAACGGTTAATCTCCGGCTCCTCGGAAATACGCTCCTTTTGCGACAAACCGGACCTCGTTTCGACCTCCCAGTCAAAAGTTATGGCCCTTAAAAGTTTCAACTGGACATAAAATGCAGGAGAATGATCAGTCTCCGTGGTAATATCACGGAGAATGGCCATTCTCCGTGCAAAAACCACAAAGAATGACCATTCTCCGTGCTAAAACCATGGAGAATGACCATTCTCCTTGTTAAATTGACAAAGAATTGCCATTCTCCATGTTAGAATGACGGAGAAGGCCATTCTCCGTCAATTTAACAAGAAGAATGGTTATTCTCCGTGGTTTTAGCACGGAGAATGACTATGCACGGAGAATGACTATTCTCCGTGCTAAAACCCCGAAGAATGACCATTCTTCTTGTTAAATTGATAAAGAATAGCCATTCTCCGTGTTAAAATGACGGATAATGACCATTCTCCGTCAATTTAACACGGAGAATGGCCATTCTCCGTCAATTTAACAAGGCCATTCTCCGTAGTTTTAGCACGAAAAATGGTCATTCTCCGTCATTTTAACCCAGAAAATGGTCATTTAATTTTCCGTGTTAAAATTACAGAGAATGATGGAGAACAGTCGACAGAAACCTAAAACCTTTTTTTGTGGAAAAAAATTTGTCAGGAACAAAAATTCAAGAGTTTTTGTTCTTCTTTCAAAACGATGCTAACTCTTATAGAAAAGAAGAAGAAAATCTTCTCTCTACAATTGACCTAATCGTCAAAAAACTTCAAATCTCTCCCCGATGATGATGATGATGATGATGAGCGATGATCGGAGTTTGACTGAAAAAAGCACAGTGAACTACGAACGATCTTTGCGATCTCTGCTGACGATGAGAGCAATGGAATTCAGATCTCTCGTGAAGAAGAAGAAGACGAAAATCGCAATCCAAATCTGAGTTTGTGCAAAGGGTAGTTATGGTATTATAAAGATGGCAATTTTGTAAATACATAACATCTAAATGGAATCTTAGAATATTTAACGTAGAAATATATAATTCTGGACATTTCATAAAACCCATCCTACTGGTGGATTTTTCATACAAACTAACCTCGAAATTGGATTTCTCAGCAATTTCCAGTTTTAATTATTTTTGTATTTGGGAAGAACAAAAAACATCATAATAGCGGACTATATTTTTTTTTTATATATATATAATTACCTAGCTGTCCTCATTAAATTTAATGAACAATTTAATTAGTAAAGCTAGGTAAGAACATGTTATTCCCGAGGCATAATATTCGATAGAAAATAGAAAATCGAAACAGTTGTCAAAATAGCAACAACGTTTCGTAGCAACACTTCAAAGAAGGTGCACAAAAGAGATCATTGGAGGATTTTGGACAACAAAAATCTAAAGAGATTTTGTTACAACAGCAAACGAATGTAGAGCTTCTTTTAGGAAGGTACAAATCGAGTTGCTAGCAGCTGCAGCGACAAAAGTCCACAAGAAGTTTCTGATTAGATCAGAGAAGAAGAGAATGAAAGAAAAAAGAGAAAGACAGCTTTGCTGGGGGGATCAGATCACCGTTGCTCAAAGAAAGAATCGCCTATATACGATTCGCTTCCAGGAACCAGCAAGTTCTAGAGAACTTCTGGAACGCTCGTCAGTCAATATTTGAGACTTGAACGGGCTTCCTGGACTTTACGGACTCCTTTAACTCTCTTCTTGGTACATCTTTCAAAGGAGGCCAAGGGGCTCTATTTATAGAGTGCAGTGAGACTTCGCCTCTTCTCCTATCCGATGTGGGACAAAAATACCAATCCACAAAAATAGAGTTTAATATTTTAGATCATCCCATAATCAGCATAGAAGTGTGCCGGTCCACGTCTACCCCCGAACACTCCCGTACATGCATGAGACATCCTGGAGTCTGTGTCCCAAAATACGTAGGACTAGGATACGTATACATGCCAACTACGTGTCGAGAGAACTCCAGCCCTGCTCAAATACGTATAAGCTGTCTGGTATTTCTAGATTAACTATATCTCAATCCACTAAATATCGATAACAATAACGAATCATGTGCAGTATGACTGATCAGACCATAATACACTGATTCTAGAATAGATAAATATGTTAGAGTGGATCCCCAATAACACATTAATCATGAACAAGCTAGATAAAAATGAATCTTGTAAAAGACTAGGCTATATTGTAGCAAGAATCAAATATAGGACAAATTCTAATTACGGAAGAGAAAGATAAAATATTAACTAAATATACCTGCAGTCTCGGTGTAGTAATCATCCTCCATCGGTATACCATACCTTCATCTAATACCTGGGAAGATCACCAGGTCCTCAGAGGACTAGCAAGACACATAATATACATGCCTACTTTGACAGTTTTAACATGCAAGAAAGGATATGAAATAGTACAAGAAATAAAGACTGCAGAGTAGTACAAGAATAAAATATAACGAAATGGCATGTCGTCGAGAATCATACTGATAAACATGACTAATGATGAATCGGAGTAAACCACAGCTCGGTGGGGACTCACGGTCATATAGATCACAAATCAGTGGGGGCTCACAACCTATAGTAGGTCTTTATCGCAGCTCGGTGGGGGCTCACAACAAAGAGTAGTCAAGTATAGTCATCGTCTATCACAAGGTCCTTGCCTAGAACTACGAGTCAAGTCAAGTCAAAATGTCAACAAGTCAAGTCCATCTCAATTATGTCAAAGGGACACGACAGAGGCTAAGCAATACTATCATTAGACATGAACACGATAGAAAATATATGGCAAGTAACAAGAGAAAAGAAAGAGTAATAATCTACGTGCACGTAAAACTAGAAAGTATCCATGATATGAAGCGAAAGAGAAATATATACCAAGTGAGACACAAAAGAATAGCAGTATAGAATAGCATGTAAGTACTGTAAAGTTTGGCAAGGTGTACTTGCCTGAGGGTTGCACGGAGAACCAACAATATATCGCCAATCAATAAGTCAGAAAGTTCAAGTCTCACAACTGCCTCCAGAAGCTGTAATAGACGTAACCAACATTTCCAGATTAGTCAATTTAGCTAGGATTGCCTGTTCTTAAGTCCAATTCTGGACACAAGGGCAAAACGATAATTTCGGATCAAAACGGTGTCCGCCGTTGGACCCGCTTTGCACCGAAAAGCGTGCCAAAGTCAATGGTCTCTAAAGTTGACAAACTACATATCTACGAATTTGTTTTGATGAGACAAACCCAACGGTATGTCCAATCGTACCTTAAAGTTGGCGCTCCCACGGTACCCTGCTGTCGCGACTGCTCTGCTTCGACGCGCGTGCGCGCGGCCCTGGCCGCCGGCGGTGGCCTCGCGGCGGCGCTGTGGTAGCTGGGGTACGGCGCTGGGTGTTGGGGTTCCAGGAGTTCTAGGGTTTTTAGCCGACTCGCATATATCTACGTATTTATGTACACTGGTTCTGAGTATTGGCCGAGCGGATGAAGGTCTCGGGCCTGCTCTGTTTGCTGTGGGGGAAAGGTTGGGTTGGGCTGGAATTGGGTTGTAGGGAGGGACTGTATTTGCTGGCTTTGCCTGGGCCCGCTTGTTGGGCTGGGCTGGGAACTCCTTTTGATTTCCTTGCATTTTTTTTCTTATATGAAAATAATTCACATATATAATTATATATATATACATATATGTATATACATACTAATATATATTAATATATATGCACATGCACGCATTTATATATATACACAAATACACATATATTATATATACATAACATATATATATATATATATATATATATATATATATATATATATATATATATGTATATATATATATTAATAAATTATAAATATAGTTACAAATCAATATATATATATATATATCCTGGATACATATTTATATATACCTATACCACAAATTCTATATAGGCAATACAATATTTTAAATATAATCAATAATAATAAAATAATATTATATAATAATAATCTCAATAGTATTGATAATAAAAACAATAATAATAATAATAATAACAATAACGAATTACAATATCCCATAATCGGTATTGCATCTACTTAAAAATATGTCTACATGGAATCTTTGGTCCTCTACATGCCTACATGGGCTTGGAATTAGTTTGGGTCCGGTTCGGGCTGATTGGGTACAACCGGATCATCTAAAAATCAATATATTAACTAATAACTAATTAAAATAAATTACCGGTGGGAGTTAAGTCGCAACTTGGACTGGTTTTCCTAGTTAGAACACACCTATGGCTCGGCCTTCCCTAACATGGCTAATAGACTAGTCAGAGTATACGACTACATTATCCGTGCTAAAATTCCTAGTCGATATGCATCTCTAACTTATCCATGATTAAGGCCATAAATAAATATGGTATTAGACTATTATAAATATAATCATATATATATATATAATTCTATATAAATCTATTTAACTGTATAAAAAATAAATCTATAATAATTATACTGTCATGGCACCCTAACATGGCTTTCTACCATGTAGGGTTGGCTAGGTTAGGGTCCAAATGTATTTTCTATTTTAATCGAACTCTAAAAGTCAACCAATAAGTTACTTGTGCCATTCGCAATTAAATAGCACATGGAGACTCGATTGAGTGGCACACCCTTGGCATGTGTGCCGTAGACTCAAAATGGGTCAAAACCATATATTGAGTCAACTGGTTTTTATTGATGTCGAGTCATGCACTCAAGTTGGAAGTTCGGTCTAGAATTACGGTAAATACTCAAATGGCCTAAATTGACCCAAAATTATGCAAAGCCAAAAGAATGCTAGGGAACAAGTATGGATGGGATATGATATACTAAATTGAAGGTCATCATGTCTACTACAAAACTTATGAAGGACATTTCGAGAGATGGGCAAGTCTTATGCTCCAAGAATCAAAGACACGGAAAAGTACATCTATAATTATAATTAATAAGAAAATACAATACAATAAATATACTATCATCTAATCGTATAAAATAAATAAAAAATCTCTAAAAATCAAGGTCTTTACATACACATTTGTCCGTTTCGCTAACCCTGTAGCCGTTTGATCTTATGACTTTATCAAACTTCTCATGCCACATCTTGGGAGCTTGCTTCAGACCATACAGAGATTTCACTAACTTAGAGACTTTGTCTTCGAAGCCCTTGACGACGAATCCTTTTGGTTGTTGCA
Organism: Iris pallida; assembly: GCA_029216955.1. Classification (NCBI taxonomy): domain Eukaryota; kingdom Viridiplantae; phylum Streptophyta; class Magnoliopsida; order Asparagales; family Iridaceae; genus Iris; species Iris pallida. The sequence continues at coordinate 6,018 of JANAVB010021790.1, read as the reverse complement.
TGTAAATCTCTCCAGTCAACTCACCATTCAGGAAAGCAGTTTTAACATCCATCGGATGAATAACTAGCTTGTGATTTGTACTTAAAGCAATCAACACCTTGATGATCGTCATCCGTGCTACTTGAGCATAAGTGTCAAAGTAATCAATCTTCTGCTTCTGAGAAAACTCCTTGGCTACCAACTTAGCCTTGAACTTATCAACAGTTCCATCAGTTTTCATCTTCTTCTTGAAGATCTATTTACATCCGATTGGTTTTGCTCCTTCTGGCAGATTAACTAACATCTATCTATAATTGGATGTTACAGAGTCAATCTTATCATTTACTCTTTCTTCCAGGAGATTGCATCTCTGGACTTTATCACCCTATCAGGCTGCACGTGATGGATGATAACATTTATCTCTGAAATCTTTCAGCATTCTCACTCGCTTTGCTTACTGTTTGGCGAATACTAGTTCAAGTGTTGTCATCAATGACAACCACCTTCTGGACTCCTACTTCTTTGAAAGTACTTGCTCCTTCGGTACCAACAATGTTCTCCAGAATATCTGTGAGAATAATGTTTTTGTCCCTAGCAATTGTCTTCAAAGAATTATGCCTCGCAAGACTCAATGATATGATTGATACAATATCAAGTGATCTCCGAGCATAGCTTACAACAGCTAATTCTAGAATTATTGTCTTGTTGGTCTTCATCCTTGACTTCTGAATCTTAATATCCGAAAGCTTCACGTACACTAGACACCCCCACACTTGAATGATATTTAAGTTAGGATTGTCCTTGAACCAGTGCTGATAAGAATCATAGTCAAATATACGAACGGTACTTTATTCAGAAGATAAATATAGCCGTACACGCAATCTATCCTCATAAGCATATTGGAAGATCCGCAGTATAGATATCATCATCTTTAACGGCATCCTGATCTTTTTTCTGACACTCCATGGATTATATATACTACAGAACATTTGTTTCATAGCCAATTCCATGTTCATAATAGAATGATGCGAATCCAACAAACGATACTCTCCGCCTTGATCAATCCTGAGTAGTTGTAGACCGGTTTAACATTCAGCTTCATCCGTGAAGTCCCTGACCTTTTCGAATGCTCCATTCTTCGACTTGAGAAGACATGCGAATGTGCACTTCGAAAAATACTTCAACCCGCCCTCCGTAAAGAATTGATAAAAGTCACAGATATCTGAGTGTACTAAATCCAGGAGATCTGTACTTTAGTTCAATCGTCTGAGCAGCTTTCTGACCTATCTTGTCTCTGTACAGACCTCAAATCCCTCAACCTCCTTACCCCTATATTCTGGAGATAAGGCTTAGATATGACATCTTGAGTCTGCTTCTATCATAGAACAACTCTCAGTCCATTCAATGAAGTAACTTCATCACCATCAACAGACGTTCGAACATCCCTTCAGTATCGAACATCTTTTCGAAGCATGTTTCTCTCCAAAAAATTTCCATCTGGCTAGTACGAATGTCCATCTTTTAAGTCTGTATCAGACAACAGACTTTCTGAGATCAGATCTCTGAAAATCTCTGGTACGTACAACACGCATTCCAGTATCCTTGTCGGTGGTTAATAAACACTGTCTCGATCTTCAGAACTTCTGCTAGGTATATGTTCGCCATCCAGACCTTCGTCATAACAAGGCTCATCCTCGGTGAACAAGGCCTTCGAGAGCACACGTGGTCAGATGCACTAGTGTCCGACCACTAGTCAGCTACCATACTAGATAACTTAACCTGTGCAACAATAGCAATCAAGTTAAGTAATCAAAACAACCAAGTTTAGCCATACCTACTATTTTGGTTTGGGCTTGGCCCTACAATCCTTCTTAAAGTGGCCCTTCTTGCCACAGTTGAAGTAAGCCCCATCGACCTTAGGCTTTGGCTTAAATTGAGCTGACTTTACCTTCAGCTTGTGAGAGTCCTTAGCTCTACTTCAATATGAATCTCTGTAAGAAACGTTCAAGATCCAACTTCATCTTCTTGCGATTCATGTCCGCGATAAAATTGCTCTACCCAGGTGGGAGCTTGGCGATAATGCCCCCAACGACAAATACATCGACCAAGGGCATGTCGTCATTCTCAAGTTTCTGACGTAACTTGAGAATTGAGAAACTCTTTGACATGAGGCAACATCGTCTTGTCGTCCTCAAATCGCATCTTCCAGACCTTTTCGGTCACGTGAATCTTGTTCCTGTTCTTATCTGCCTTATAGAAATTCTCTACAGACTCTCAGACGTCTTTAGCATATACCGTCTTGCTATATGACTCTGCCAGAGAGTCCTCCATAAAGTTTAAGATAAGCAACTTGTAAAGTTTGATATCTTTCCTCCACTTGGATTGCTGAGCAGTGGCCTCAACGACCATTCGAGCATTTTTACCTTCTAAAATTAAAGGCTCAGGATCTGTCAACACGTAGTCTACGCTTACGAGTTAAAGATTAAGGCTGACCTTTCTCTTCCAGATGTTGTAATTCTTCCCGTCAAACTTCTCAAGTTTGTTAAAACTTGTGTCGAAAAGGTTTGCACGATTGTTCTCCAACGAATCTAAATTTAACTTTGAGATTGTTATTTCCGAGGCATAATATTTGATGGAAAACAGTGAACAAAATAGTTGTCAAAATAGCAACAACCTTTCGTAGCAATACTTCAAAGAATGTGCACAACAGGGATCCTTGGAGGATTCTGGGTAACGAAAATCTAAAGAGATTTCGTTATAACAGCAAACGAATGTAGAGCTTCTTTTAGGAAGGTAAAAATCGAGTTGCTAGCAGCAGCAGCGACGAAAGTCCACAAGAAGTTTCTAATTAGATCAGAGAAGAAGAGAAGGAAAGAAGAAAGAGAAAGGCAGCTTTGCTGGGGTGATCAGATCACCATTGCTCAAAGCAAGATTCGCCTATATACGATCAGTTTCCAGGAACCAGCAAGTTCTAGAGAATTTCTGGAATGCTCGTTAGTCAATATTTGAGACTTAAACGGGCTTCCTGGACTTTACAGACTCATTTAACTCTCTTCTTGGTACATCTTTCAAAGGAGGCCAAGGGGCTCTATTTATAGAGTAGAGTGAGACTTCACCTCTTCTTCTATCCGATGTGGGACTAAAATACCAATACTTAAAAATAGGGTTTGATATTTTAGATCATCCCATAATCAGCATAGAAGTGTGTCCGTCCACGCCTACCCCCCGAACACTCTCGTGCATGTACGAGACATCCTGGAGTCCGTGTCCGAGTCCACACAACAAAAATCAACTTACATCTTTTTTGGAATTAATCATTTTTTCTTCTAGGAAAATACTTCCACATGACACAACTTGTGCCCCACTACACCTCATGTGCACACCTCAACACAAGCAATGCATTATATTGAGATACTCACCATTTGGTGTAGCCGATATGGGACTATCTTTCCTAATCTAAAGGCAAAAACACCAACAGAACATATTTGTAAGAGAAAAATTTACGATTAAGCCTACTTTCCTTATTATATAGTAGAATGCAGGGTCGTCCCTAAACTTATGGGAGTACAGGATGAACTTTTAAAATAAAGCTCCCATACGTAATATAAATAATATTTACAAAAAAATTTAACCAAAGATTGAACTTAGGAAGAACTATAGAACCGGCGCTGAAATGAATAATATGTTTGATAAACACCGATCTAAAAGATGACTTGTTTCTCTCTCCCATTACACTTGGTTGAATATAATCACGAATGAAATATAGCTGCAATCCAAAATGTCACAACTTGCAATCAACATGTAAATAGTCAACAAATGAATAATATTCTCTCTCTCAAACTCTCCACTTGTCATTTACTTCTTAACTAAACCATTAACTTGGTAACGTAAAATAATAGTTATACTTGTTACTTAAATTTTTTAGAATTAAAATTATGATAATAAAAAATAAAGAAGCAACTAATTCTTTAGTAGATTCTTGACCAATGAGTGGACGACCACCTCAAGGTGTGTAATGGGTCGGGCTGGCCCGCGGCCTGATTTGAATGGGTTCAAGTCGTGCCGGGCTTAGCCCGAGAGAGGAAGTGGGCCTGCCCGGGCTGGTCCAAAAAAGGAGCAAACCCAGTTCAAAATCGTAAATGATCGTGGACGGGCCGGGCTTAAACGGGCTTGGTCGGGGACGGTTCACGGCTGGGTTCGGGTCGGCCCAATTTATTTCCAAAAAAATGATAGAATTTTTTTTTAAGAATGAAAAATTGAATTTTTATTATTATTAATCTCATTATAGTTTATAACATTAACTAACAAAAAAACTGAAAGTTGAAAGTTTATATTTCATTTTCGTAAAATCTGTAATATAATGTACAAGTATTTTTTTCTTTTCAGTCATCCGTCGTCCGTCTTGTAAGTCCCTGAAATTAATTTATATTTAAATTAGGGATTTTTAACCACAAATGATAATTTTAGCTTTAAAATAATTTAATATAATTATTAGGAATTTTCTAGAATTTTTAAATAATTTTTAAAACTTAAAAATATTAATTTGCAAGTTTTAAATTAATTTTTAAATTAATTAGAATGATTTTAAGTCGGGTTGTAATATTAGAATTTTCTGTGCAAATTTATTTTTGCACAGAACGCAGCGGGGGTAAATTTGCAAATTAGGTTATTTGCATATTGAAAGGCGGTGGGTGTTTTTACAATTTTTCAAAGTCGAGAGACTTTTCTGCAAAGTCAGCCACGATTCCCGAACAGTGGCTTGTCGTCTTCCCACACCTGCCCCCACAAACACTAACCCTAATTCCTAATTTCTACACGAAAATCCTTAATTGACCCCCCAAATTGACCCTATAAACCCCTCCCCCACCTAAACCCTAACCCTATTCCTCCCCCCAACCACCCTAGCCGCCGCCACAGCTCAAAACCCCCATATAGCTCGCTGGAACCCTAGATTGGATCTAAACATCGCTCCACGCGACGTGACGGCCAGCCACCACCGTCGTTGGGTTAGCCACAATGCGGCGAACACCGATCCTATTTTTTTTTACCGCGACGTCGACTCCTCCGCCGGCCGATTTCTAATCTTAAGTCGGACACGTATGTGTCACGATGTGTCACGTTCCCCTTTTCATTATTCGTGTCTCGTATTCACGTATGCAAGTCGTCGTGGGTCGTGGGTCCTCGCGGTGTGCTAGGACACGCGAGATTTGTGTCGTGTTTGCTGTTCTAGCCAAGGACACGAAACACGGTGTCAGATTCTATCACTCGTGTCCCTAACTGTCAGAACATGGGTTTAACATTTGGGTTTCGGGTTTGGATATGTGCTATCGGGTTTCAAACCCATTAACGATTGGGTTTGGGTTACTGTGTTGTTCAGGTTTGGGCTCGGCCCATTGGGCTTTGGGCTATATAAAACTGTTATATATACATATTTACTGTATATGTATATTGTATATTGTATTAAATACTATATTTACGGTTTAATATATATATATATATATATATATATATATATATATATATATATATATATATATATATATATATATATAATATATATATATATATATATGGAACCAGGTAAATTATTTCTGGAATCGCTCCCACTAGGATTCGAACTCCTGACCAATCAGGCCGCATGCATCTCTCTTAACCACTAGGCTATATTATAATATATATATATATATTATTATATATATATATATTATATATATATATATTATATATACCCCTCGGGCTTTGTGCCCATACCCCCCCCCAACCGTTCGAGCAGACCCGTTATCAATTTCGAATTTTCAAAACCACCCGTTATCATTTTCGAATTACTTTTTATTTTCGAAATTTCGAAATTGCGGTTCCGTAATATCGTAATTTCGAATTTTAACCTTACGTTTTACTACCTGTCCATTGGGCCGTTTTGTTTTTCAAGGCCCAGCCCCAGTCTGTATCACTCCTTCGGAGCTACCCTTTATTTCAATAAAATTTCTTTTTTTATATATTCTTTTGTTATGTGTATATATTTTATATATAACAAAAGAA
>JANAVB010021789.1:0-34506 GCA_029216955.1 Iris pallida | reverse complement strand
GTCAGAGTTCGGGCCGAACTCGGGCCGAACTCGGCTGTGAGTTCTGTCAGGAGATTTAAAATTGTTTTCAAACAGTTTTTGGAAATTTGTAAAATCATTTAAAAGGAATATTTTCGAAATATAATTATGGAATATTTGTAATCGAAAATATTAGGGTAAAAGTAGATTTTGAAAAATGAGAATAATTTTTAACCCTAAGCCAGTAATACCATACTTGATTTTACAAAGAAATTCCTAGACTCAATAAATTGTAAAAACAGAATAAAAGTAGAAAAGGAGTCTTCAGAATTTTGATGACTTTGACGCTTGGAATTATGCAGTACATCGTCCGTTGAATAAGATTTCATGTATCCTGAAATAGTTAGCAACATTGTCTATATTTTGTATATGGACTAAAGTGTAAGTCGATTATCGAAATCGGGTGTGACCATGGAATGGGCCAACATTCTTGACATAGATGTTGCCCACTCGGCCTGTTGCAGTGGAGTTATGTCCCACTCCATCTTTCTGGGATAGCTCGCAAAAGCGTATCTGGACAGAGGAAGACATCTTGAGATCTCTGTCAGATATATTATTTTTTCGCCCCTTCGAAAGATTCTCTCCTCCATACGAGGCATCGGCTATGAATTCTTATCAAAAGCTTCACCGAACAAAATAGAGTTTTTTTTGTGTATGACAGTATCAGCAGTCTGTAGAGGTTGCCCGTTCATCAGACATAATAGAGTCTCATTAACTTGTGCAATCAAGATAGGCTGCCGAGATGATGGCAAAGAGTACTGAGAAAAGGAGACATGCGAAAGATCTTTCTTGAACTCTGACTCGGATAGAGTTTCGGCAAGAACTTCATAGTCTGGGTCTTCTCTAAGGTTAACTGTATTGATGAAGAGACAAACATCAGTATGTGCAAAAGAAATTAAAGTTTTCGAATGAATTACATACACAATTCATCCGATTGTGCTGCATGCACAATCTATCCGATTGCGCCAGCATAGCCTAGTTGCGCAAAACATCAGATTGTGCCAGCGACGTCTTGGTGCACAAATCGACAGATTGTGCTAAACACTCTCAGCACTCTCCAACCGATTGCACAATTAGAGCTAAGATACAATTTTTATAAAAAAAAAACTATTGTACATGCAGCCAAAACCCTAAACAGGGTGGCGCAAGTGGTTGAAAATACCATCAATCTCTAAAAAGAGAGGCATGAAGGGTCGAAATCATAAAAAAAACCTAAAAAGGGGTTTCGATCATTGTCCATCTTCACCTTGAAGAGCGGGGTGGCCTGTCTCATGGCAAGACACTCGCGGTGCAGCACGAGTTGAAGGTTCGGCAAGGCCTTTACCCTTCTCAGCGTGTAACACCCAGTTTTCCAGATAAGGATAATTTTGAAATTTTGTAATTATATTATTATTTATTGATATTTATTTCACATTATAATTTTTGGTAATTTTTAATCATTTTTAAACTATTTAAAAACTGCTCTAAGTCATGACTTGTGATTTTGATGTGCTGCTAGTGAAACCCTAGAGACTGCGTGACCTAGAGCCTAACCATGTCATTAGGATGATTTAATTATCATTTTAGCTTGAGGGTATTTTGTCATTTAGCGAAGTTTGAATTTATTCTTAATTTATTGAATTGGTGATTCATAGTTTGGGCTTTGACTATTAGAGACTTGTAGACTAGTCTAGAAGCTAACCCTAGCCATGGTGACCCTAGTCTAACTTAGGTTAACCTACTTTTAGTCATTAGAAACTAATTTTGGATTAGGAGGATTAGTTTAAGTGAAATTATTGCATGGTTTATAGTTTAATGAAATGACTTATGATTTAAGGACTCAATGACTTATGACTTAAGCCTATGGCCCATAACTAGAAGCCCTAACCCTAACCAAACCCTAAGTGATCAGCCAGATAGGGATCTCCACCCTATATAAATACTTATTCATTAGTTTGTGCCTCTTTTATATCATTTCAACACATAGGAAAAGAAAGGTTTGTCCATTCTTCCCCAATCCATAGATTTCTCATTTTAAATTCTTTTTAACTCTAGTTTCTTGCATTAGAACCTAATACTCTCTTATTTTCTGATTGTGGGGTTTAATTGCAGCTTTGGGATAATTTGGGAGCATTTGGCTAGCAAGGAAGAATCCCCCATTTGGAGCTTTTTTATGCTTTTTGCACCTATAGGTAAAACTCCACAAATTGATCTAAAATTCTATTTTCTTTATATTTAGGCTAAATCTAGGAGTCCCCTAGCTGTCCCTAAAATTTGGGTAGATTTCGTGTCCATTTGGTGTCCGTATCGGACACGTGTCATAGTGTATGTGTAGGTGTTTGATTAAATGCCACTTAGGAATTTATTTTTGGTTTTTGTAAAACCAATTACATGAATTTGTAGATCTAGATATTTATATTAACTTTTGTGAAGACTGATTTGATTTTCGTGTCGAAATTGGGTGCGGATACGCTGTACGACACGCGTGTGCACTGTCCTGCTACCCGTGTCCTATTTCTCCCTGGACACGACGTTTCGACACGCAAAACTTGGCATGAAGGTTGGGGCAGTGACTAACAAGTCACTTCCCAAGTTTTACGACAACTCGTTTCGTGTCGGACATGAAAACGAGCCCGCATTGATTTCTGCACTGCACTGCCCGCATGCAAAAACTGCGTCTGATACACGTTGTTTTCTCTGGACACGACTTGATTGGACACTATACTGACACTTGTTCACGAAGCCCTACTATGGGCGAACCCATATGCATGAGCTCGACCCACCTCGACCACTGTGTCGGCCCACGAAGGCTCGACATGGTTGCACGATGTTTATTTTTCCAGTTTTCTGAAGAATTTTGAAATTAGTTTGGACACTACGTGTCCCAATTCCTGGACACGAAGGACTCTCCCTGGACACGAGAGACATGTCCCAATGTCTGTACACCCCCTAACACGAATGTTAACTTGATTTTGTTGACAATTTGGGTTTGGTATCAGGATTTCTGATACACAGTTTATATTAGTTGATTCCTGAGTTTAATTTACACTTTTTACTGTTTTGTAATATTTTAATTACCATGTTAGCTTACCCACATATGTATTAGATTACTGGAAGGTTAATTTACGATTTGTGTTTGAAGGTTGAATTTGAGTGGGTTTTTAAACTGTCATTTCAGGTTGTGCTAACTATTTCAAACTGTCATTTGCCAAATTCTAAGAACTTAACCTATGAGTATACACAACACTGTATGGCACACATTACATTGATTTGATAGTATCACACACATCATTGATTTTCTAAGTTTGTAAACCTATCTACTAACTGTCATCTGAAAACAATATGAAATTCTGAGAAGTATGCACTGTTTGTTTACACACACTCATGCATTGACACATCCCCTTGACACTTGGACTCCCACTTGCCATGACACTCGACCACCCCTTTTTTTCTCAAATGCCTGTGATGTTAATATATATTCAGGTTGCACATGTATTAGAGATATGTAGATATGTATATCTGTAAAATCCCTAAATTTCTACTATTTTTTTATTATTTCTAAATTTGGTATTGATTTTTTTTATTTATTTTGTATTGTAGGTTGCGTAGTCGTATTGTACGTCGCGCACGAAATGTCGTTTTTCGTAATGGCTCAACGAGTGCGAATATGTGCGAGCATACATATTTTAGAAAAATGTTTTTCATTTTCAAAATCATATATATAATTACTTTGCTATCATACCAAAATTTCTAAGTTTGTTATTTTAAGCCTTTCATTTCTAACAGCCACTTATAATAAATAATATTTTTGTATGCAAGGAAAATATTTATGTAAATATTATTTGTGCATATTTCGTAATTATTTAATAGTTATTATAAATAAATAATGTAATTTTTGAAATTATTATATATGTAATTTTGGAAAATATATTTTTAATTTTTGTGGCAATTTAAATCTTTGATTAGATTTATGGATTTGATTTAAATAGTGTAAATCTAAAGGTAGAATTTATATGGAGATTTGATTATCTATATTTAAATTGAATTTGAATTTATATTTAATTTTATTGATTTAAATTAATAGATGAATTATCTAAATGGGGAATTTAAAATCCTAATCCTGATCTTAATGGGAATTTCCACATCCTATAAATAGGCAGGTACTCCTCCATAAATTTTTTTGATCATCCACAAATTCTCCACATACCCTAATCCCGTGCATCGTGTCCGTGTCCCTATTTTTTTTCCTTTTCACTATTTTATTTACATATACATTGTCACCATCTTCGTGTCCACACACGGACACGTCATCCTCCTTCTCCGACACCAAGTCCTAACTCTAAAACCTAACTCTAGAGAACCCACAACCTCGATCCTGGTGAGCACCCCGCCATCTCTCCACGAGCCCCAATACAGTCGTCATCCAATCCAGCCACAGATCATCACTACACCCATTGCCGCCCTGCCAATTCTCACCATTTTCTGTCACCACCACGACACATTGCCCGGCCAGTGGCACGATCACCCCGTCACCCCGACACACCCTCTCCTCCCAAGCCCCCCGCTCACAATATCCCAGAGTAGACCACTTCGAAACCACCACCACCATCTTGGCCCGACCAATAGTATTATTACTATTTATTTTTATTCTTATTAATATTATTATTAATAAGATATTAGCTACATTTAGATTTTCTTTATTCCATAATTGCATATAAAATTTTAGCTTGTTTTTACCAATGATTTTTGTATTACTAGCAAAATACAAATATTATATAGGGTTGACCCTATACTTATTTTCCAAAATTGGATTTCGAAACCCCTTGAGATATTATTTAATTATTTTCCTAGATAAAGTATATGGAAATATTTGATCAATAAAAAAAATTTACGAATTATAAAATAATTTTTGTTGGTATTTCTCAAATACTATCTAAAATATTTTTACTAAATAAATATTTTTAAATGATTATAATCAGTTTTCTCAAAATCGTATATATTATTTATCTCATCTCTTTCGAGTTTCCTCCAGCCCGTGACTAAGCCCTTCATTCCTAATCTCTTGACAAATTATGTACTTCTTCATATCAATCCTAACTAATCTGACCGTTCTGGACCCGATGGAATTGTCCGTACCACCATCAGAGGTCACCTTGTGTAGTTGTTACACCGAAATCGTAGTTCATTCCCTTGATCATTGCAGTACACCAGACGCCCTACCAGGCAAGACACCTTGCCTTTACTGTTTAAATTTCTTGCTCAATATCATGCATGTTTTATTTCTTATAAGTTGTTCTTTCAAAACAGTATGTAGTTATAAATTATTATATTATAGTTTTCTTTATACATTTGGCCTAGAGTTAAGGGACCGCCTTTGTTTGTGCCGCATTCATTGGCCGACATCTGTGTACCACGATGTCATATGTCTCATATAGATTCGAACTTGCGTACCGACCTTACATCAGTACGTACAGGACGAGCGTTAGGATATAATCGCTAATATAGTTGTTTAGAAGACTTAGCGGTTATTAGAAATATCGTGGTGTGGATTCAGCACGAGTAGTGCATGGGGAGGGGGAAGACAGTTATTAGGCGCATGGGCTTTCACACATTTACTTTTCTCTAGCTGCCATTTGTGACTCAGCCGAGAGCTAGTGCACCGTGCACTTATTTACTTTTCTCTAGATGCCACTAGTGCCTCGGTTGAAACACAAATGTGCCGTGCATTTACTTTCTTCTAGCTGCCGTTAGTGACTCATCCAAGAGCTAGTGGCCGTGCATTTATTTTTCTCTAGATACCCCTTAGCTCTCACTCGAGTGTTAATGGGCCGTGTATTTACTTTTCTCTAGACGCCACTAGTGCCTTGGTTGAAACGCTAACGCGCCGTGTTTCTAGTCTCGAGAGCCCTTGTGTGGAACGTTGTCTTCAAAATGCATTTACACATAGAATGGTTAAGGACCTTTATCTGTTTAGACATATACTTTTCTGTTGAGCTTTATTTATTCAGTTATTGGCATGATATTATGTGTCTTGTTACGTCCCCTGAGGACCTGGTTATCTCGCCAGGTGTGTGCTATTGTCTTTGCAGGTGTTCTAGCTCTAGCCGTGATCATCGCTCTCTTCGAAGATGATTGCACTTGGATCGCCTTCGCTTCGCTCGCCAAAACCATTTTTTCTCATGTATTTCCTTTACTTGTTGGTAGTAGATTTGTCTCCGTCCAACATATTGTATTAAGATAATTCATTATCATTATATATTTTCTTCTTATATTTTGTGGATGAGATTAGTTAGTCGTGGTTTACTGTGTTTTATAGCTTATGTATCCATACGAAGCCTATGTACTTCGTATGAATACAGCTGTCATGTCTACGTTCCTAGTCCTACGTATTTTGGGACTGGGACGTTACAATATCTGTTATGAGGGTATCAAGTGCTAGGATAGGGGTTAGGTTGGTTAGTACTTCGTTGTAGTTGAGGTTGTGAGTAAGGCTTGGGAGTTAGTGTCCTATTTTGGTCGAGTATCCGAGATTAGGATGGCTTAGAGTGTCCTTGAGTGTTCAGATATTTAGTATTAGCATTTCAGCAGCTAGCAGCAGTAGCAACATTGCAATTAGAGCAGTAGCAGTGGCATTACAGGCCGTAGGCACTGCTTGGTTGCCTTGCAGATGCTTGACTTGCATTTCAGTAGCCAGTAGGAGCAGTAGGAAGGGTATATAAGGGTTGGTTTTGGCAGGTTTTAGTTGACAGTAGAGGGGATAGGCTCGGGTTCAGTTCAGTCACTGAATAGGGTATCCATTATGATGAATAGATGAGTGAATAGCTCGAGTTGGTTATGGGTAGTTTCAGACCCTTGTATTTAATATCAGCCATTGACACTATGGTTCAATATCCCCACTTATTCCCTGATAATGACACATTAACACACACACACCAATTGTATGTCACACACCATTGCACAAATCCTGAGATATTTTATTGTTTTCTAACAGGTTACACACATAAACTTTCCTGCAAATATACATTTATCACACACCCAGATTCCTATCTAAACTGCCATGTATTTACACACACCACCTAACACTGATAACTGAGACCCCCCTTTCTTTGCTGAAAACAGAGAGTAATCCTGGGCCTCTAGTAAGGTCTCAGTTAGGTTAGATAGTGGCAACTATATGCACATATCTTAGTATATGGGGTTGAGGGATATGAGGTTGTATATGTGAATTATATATAGGCCTAAGGTCATGTTCGAATATGGTTGAGATATATATACATATATGAATGTGGGTATCATGTTAGGTATAAATAGGAATTCACGTTATTTATGTATATAATGTGATACATACAGTTTAAATATAATGCAATATATGAATTATGTATGCATGATGACATGTTAGGTATGTAATGTGTATAGACACTATATGAATGCTTGGATGAGTATATATTATATATATATATATATATATATTATATATTATATATATATTAAATATATATATATATATATATATATATATATATATATATATATATATATATATAATGTGTTTGCTCTGTGACTTTAGGATTGTGCTTGATTGCTGTACTAGGCTCGGTTAGGCCTAATGAGACTTGTTAGACTCGTTTGGGTTAGGACTTGACCTAGTTGAATTAGCCTTGACTAGTATAGTTGACTGGAGTTGACCAAGAGTTGACTTTGGTCTAGATTGACCTAGATTCATATAGAATGCATTGAATTGCATCTTATTATCATTTTAGACTTATAGTGACTTGTGCTGTTCTATAGGAGACAGACACCACTCCTCGGACAGTAGATATTCTTCAGATACTCAGGATACAGGCGAGTACATTCTCTGATCATTTCATATCCTGTTAGTATTATTCTCCTGCTTTAAATTACTTTACTTGATGCTGTCACGTTGGTCACACGGATTAGTACTATATGGATCCTTTCTTGAGATGTTATCCCCTCAGGGAGCATCGGATACTACATGTTCTGTGCATTTCACTTACATTGTGTATCACTATGCTTCATGGTTCATTGAATCACTTGTGACATGTACTCTCATGATCACAGAGTCTTTCTTAAATCCCCCATTTATGGGCTTTCCTAGAATTCCCATTTATGGGACTATCATGTACCACCCTTCGGGGGCCGTTACATGAATCATAACATAACCTGGCTGGATCCTTGTGTATTGATTGGGGGTACGGAGGAGTAGAAGTGGACATGTGAATAATATCCAAGTAGTGTAGCATCAGAATCCTTCCGTAGTGTAGCATCAGAATCGTCCTATGCCATTCACATGTCTATATTGTACTCTGACTCACTAGCCACTGTTAGTTCTCTATTTATAGTAGATATTTCCATTACAGCTATCTCCTTTACATTCTGTACTTTCTTGCAGTTTTCTGTATCTTACTTTACTGCATGATTATATTTTCTAACCTGCTATGATCTGTTGAGATATATTGTGCGCTCCGTCCTGATTGGGCACCGTTGATATATTTACAGAGGACGAGGATGAGGCTGGTGTTGACACTTTTATGGGACAGCTCTAGATGATGCATGTGATCCGAATTTCCAGCCGGATCCACTAGCTATAGGGACTGAGGCTCCCTAGTCTAGGTTTTACTATTTCTGTCATTTGAGATCTGGATTGTATATATTCTTTCACACTCTGTAGTTAAGACTTTATATTTCTGGATGTTTGCTGAGTTGTTATCTTAGACACTTAGACACTTCTGATCATCTGTTTTATTTTGAGTTCTATATCATATCGTGCTTCTTCTTTCTTAGTTGTAATTGAGTTTACATTCTGCTATGTCACCCCCATTCGGGGAGTATAAACTGTTTAGCCTTATACTGTTAGATGCATGAGACCTAGGACAACGTTCTACCGCCGACACTGCGGCGTAGGCTGGACGTACCCACGTCTCGTGCCCTTACTCTAGGGTGCGGGTCGTGACACGTTTTTAGTGGTGGTCCATGCAGGTCGAGTTTATGTAGTGATATTCGAACTAGAGTATCACTACAGCCTGTAGTAGGAATTAGAATATTTTTGAAGGTACTCAATCACACTAAAAAAACTCTTAATTAGATTCCTTTTATCAAAATTATTGCTTATTGACTTCCCTTGAATATAAACTATTTCCTTTTGAATTTTTGCTTCATTCTCAGAAATTGCTTCTTATTTTGATCTGTCTTCATGATGGTTATGAAGACACGATCTCATCGCTCCGGTCCGAGGAATACTATCGAGAGGCTGGCCACCTCTCGTCCTGTTCATCAGGGCCTCGAGACCGCAGCTCCTGTTGTGCCGACTCAGGTTGGCATTTCTGCTATATTGGAGGTGCACCTTCGTCTATACAGAGACCTTTTCCCGTCATTCCCGATTTCTCTCAGCAGCAGTGATTCATGCAGCATCAGCAGCAGACCAGAGAAAACCAGCAGGGGCGACCTATCGTCAGGACAGTCGAGGATGCACAAGCCATTGGAGATCTTACTGTAGGATTCCGATCTTCTCGATTCCATTTCCACAAATGCTTATAACTATCTTGAGATTCGATTCCATCTGTTCCTTGTTGACTGATCAATTTGTTCTGTTGTTCTTGTGTTATGTTGTTTTTTTCTTTTGAGAAAATCATATGGGCTAGGTCACCTCAATCATGGGATCTAGAATCTTCGATAGTCGTGTTAGCTGGCATAGTGAGGACATATAGTCAGATTTTGGACGTATTCTCGGGTGTGAAAATTTAAGGTTTTCGTCGTCGCATGCGGCAATGCAAAAATTTTAAATACCATGATTCAAGAGGTATGTGCCTTAGTCGAGGACTCTGTAATTGTCGTAGCCATGCTTACTATTATGACGAGGATTTAGAGTACCATGATTTTGGATAGACGCATATGATTATCAGATTGTACCTTAAATGCTCTAGAACAAGTTTTCTCTACTTTTGTTCAGTCTTTCAAAAAAAATTGTTTTGTTTCTCATTATTTAACTTAGGAGTAGGAGTAGCTTTAGCTGTATTATAAACCTTTGTGTAACTTCTTAATATGAATCTCTTCTTAAAATAATGAATCGATGATTTTACTAGACCTTATCTTGGATTTGATATTATAGCTCTGGTTTCAAAATGGTTCCTTCTTTTAAACAGATAAGCAGAACAGATTTTATTATTATTTTCTTCTTGCTATTTTTTCTATTAATAATAATAATAATAATAAAACTGTCTTGATTACATCAATAACCTACTTTGCAATCTTGGTAGGAATCTAAATGTTGGTCTTGATATAGAATTTGATTTTTATATTGGGACATAGGAAATATATAGTGGACACAGACACTTTTCCTGACATGCATTCATGCTACACTTGGATTACCAACCTATCTAAATACATATTAATATGTTGTTGATGTATAAATTCTCAAAACTCCAATATTTCTGATACAGTACAGTATCAGAGACTGGTTCTCTGTTTTTTCCAGTTTAAATTCGTAATACAAATATAAATTTTATGTTATTAGTTTTGTTTACATCACTGCACATGTATCTTATACACAAGGTTTCAATTCTTAAAGAAATTGGTTGAGTTTTGTGTTTGAACTTGTCAAATCTGCGACTGTGTGCATATTAACCCTTAATACTGGATTCTAAATATTTAGTTCAATTTCAGATTTAATATGTAATATTGAATGTATGTATAGCTAAATGTATGGATAGTATGTTAGGGTTTTATCTCTATAATGTTAGGATGTGTTGGGCATTGAGTTGTTTGTGATGTTTCCAACCCCTAAAATCTGAAACTGCATTATTAATATTACACTGGTTTAAATGTTAGCTTATTTTAGATTTTTGTATGTAATGCTGAACTAAAACTGTTTAACCTTTCATACTAAAGCGAACCCTGTACAAGGACACACCCTAACTTAGTCTATACACTGCCATGTAACCTAACCTTCCTCTCTATATTATGTTCATCTATCTATATAGATTATATAGAGTTTATACTGTAAATGTATATAGATACATAACTAATCTCTACCTTTTATATATATAAATATATATATATTATATATATAATATATATATATATATATATATGGTTAGCCATGCATGCTATGAGTAAATAGGTTGCGCATTGTAGATTGTTAACTAATATGCTATGAGTAGTGTAACTGGATAGCTATTGTCTTGAAACCCAAATCCTCATATACACTTTCATGTATATTTTACATACACACATGCCTACTATCTAACCATATGAACATGTCCACATACACCCATACACACACGAACCACATAACCTTTACATAATGCTAACTTTTCCCTCTCTTAACGCGCTCTCTCTCTCTCTCTCTCTCTCTATAATATATATATATATATATATATATATATTGTGATTGAATTTTATATATATATATGCAATTGACTTTCATTCTTTAACTTTTGATTTTGATTTTTCTTTGAATAGTACCCTTTTATAGATAATTGGTAGTTATCTTATTTTTTTTGATAAGTTCCAGTTTTATATAGGATGGTAGACTGCCTTACAGTTTTGATGATTTGTTATTTCTGTATCTTTTTCAGTTTAACATCCCTGATTGCTTGTATGTTTTGATACCCTATGACCGTTTTGGTTTAGCATGACCTGTATACCTAGATAAGACTTTCACTACCACCGTATGCCATGACCATGTATGTCATCCTTTTAAATCGTATGATTTGTTTAAGTTCTGAGACTTTGATTGTGGGGGTTTGACCTAGAAGGAGTATGAACATTTTAATTTCGAGGACGAAATTTTTCTAGGGAGGGTAGGATTGTAACACCCAATTTTCCAAATAAGGATAATTTTGAAATTTTGTAATTATATTATTATTTATTGATATTTATTTCATATTATGATTTTGGTAATTTTTAATCATTTTTAAACTATTTAAAAACTGCTCTAAGTCATGACTTATGATTTTGATGTGCTGCTAGTGAAACCCTAGAGACTGCATGACCTAGAGCCTAACCATGTCATTAGGATGATTTAATTATCATTTTAGCTTGAGGGTATTTTGTCATTTAGTGAAGTTTGAATTTATTCTTAATTTATTGAATTGGTGATTCATAGTTTGGGCTTTGACTGCGTCTGATACACGTTGATACACGTTGTTTCTCTGGACACGACTTGATTGGAAACTATACAGACACTTTTTCACGAAGCCCTACTATGGGCGAACCCATATGCATGAGCTCGACCCACATCGGGCACTGTGTCGAGCCCACGAAGGCTCGACATGGCTGTACGATATTTATTTTTCCAGTTTTCTGAAGAATTTCAAAATTAGTTTGGAGACTACGTGTCCCAATTCCTGGACTCGAGGGACTCTCCGTGGACACGACGGACATGTCCCAATGTCTGTACACCCCCTAACACGAATGTTAACTTGATTTTGTTGACAATTTGGGTTTGATATCAAGATTTCTGATACACAGTTTATATTAGTTGATTCCTGAGTTTAATTTACACTTTTACTCTTTTGTAATGTTTTAATTACCATGTTAGTTTACCCACACATGCATTAGATTACTGGAAGGTTAATTTACGATTTGTGTTTGAAGGTTGAATTCGAGTGGGTTTTTAAACTGTCATTTCAGGTTGTGCTAACTATTTCAAGCTGTCATTTGCCAAATTCTGAGAACTTAACCTATGAGTATACACAACACTGTATGGCACACATTACATTGATTTGATAGTATCACACACATCATTGATTTTCTAAGTTTGTAAACCTATCTACTAACTGTCATCTGAAAATAATGTGAAATTCTGAGAAGTATGCACTATTTGTTTACACACACTCATGCATTGACACATCCCCTTGACACTTGGACTCCCACTTGCCATGACACTCGACCACCCCCTTTTTTCTCAAATGCCTGTGATGTTATATATATATTTAGGTTGCACATGTATTAGAGATATATAGGTATGTATATCTGTTATGAGGGTATCAAGTGCTAGGATATGGGTTAGCTTGGTTAGTACTTCGTTGTATTAGAGGTTGTGAGTAAGGCTTGGGAGTTAGTGTCCTATTTTGGTCGAGTATCAGAGATTAGGATGGCTTAGAGTGTCCTTGAGTGTTCAGATATTTAGTGTTAGCATTTCAGCAGCTAGCAGCAGTAGCAACATTGCAATTAGAGCAGTAGCAGTGGCATTGCTGGCAGTTGGCACTGCTTGGTTGCCTTACAGATGCTTGGCTTGCATTTCAGTAGCCAGTAGGAGCAGTAGGCAGGGTATATAAGGGTTGGTTATGGCAGGTTTTAGTTGACAGTAGAGGGGATAGGCTCGGGTTCAGTTCAGTCACTGAATAGGGTATCCATCATGATGAATAGATAAGTGAATAGCTCGAGTTGGTTATGGGTAGTTTCAGTCCCTTGTATTTAATATCAGCCATTGATACTATGGTTCAATATCCCCACGTATTCCCTGATAATGACACATTAACACACACACACACACAATTGTATGTCACACACCATTGCACAAATCCTGAGATATTTTATTGTTTTCTAACAGGTTACACACACAAACTTTCCTGTCACAATATATACACTTTATCACACATCCAGATTCCTATCTAAACTGCCATGTATTTACACACACCACCTAACACTGATAACTGAGACCCCCCTTTTCTTTGCTGAAAACAGAGAGTAATCCTGGGCCTCTAGTAAGGTCTCAGTTAGGTTAGATAGTGGCAACTATATGCACATATCTTAGTATATGGGGTTGAGGGATATGAGGTTGTATATGTGAATTATATATATAGGCCTAAGGTCTGTTTGCCATGAAATATAAAAGAGCAAAATAATTATCGGAGGACTGGACTTTTACTTCACAATACAAACTCGCTCGTACAAAGAAAGCCTAGGGACGAAAACCTAGGTACAACAATCTAAGTACAATTGTTTATTTTAGATTCTAGGAGGTGACGGTAGAGGCTCGAAAAAGCGACGGCAGCTCTGCCTTACTCCTTGGACGATCGGGTGCAGCCTTGGCTCTGTAGAAGAACTGCTTGGCGTTGCTGAAAAAATGCTCTCCTTTCAGGCTCTGTATACTCTCGCTCTGGCTCTCTATGTCTCTCTCTTTTTTATCTGAGAATCTCCTCTCTCTCCGTATATCTCAGTGTATGTGTCTCTCTGTATATCCTCGCAAGGGAATGACACCTTGCTATTTATAAAAATGGGGGGCATCATTAGGGTTTGCAATGATTACCCATTCTTAAACGTCGGCGGCTAAGGATCACTGGATCTGGGTCATTCATCGAGATTTGAGCTATAAATATGATTGTATCAAATCTTTTGTGGGTAATTAATGATGATTGACATAAATTCTCCTGATTTGTCATGCCAACCTCGGATTTCTCGACACGTGTCATTAATTTGCTTATTTACAAATGATCTGATTTGATCCCAATATTTTATTGGGATTTGTTGAGGGATTTTGATCAATTTGATGCCACGTGTCCCGCTATCATGCCACGTGTCTTAACCGTGAGCCATTGCAGAAATCTGAGCCGCAGAGGGTTGCTCCTCATTGAGCCACATAAGGCTGGCCATGTGTCAAGGCTGCTTGAGAGTGGCCCTCTGAACATTTGGACCGCATGGTAATGATTTGAGCAACATGAGTGTGGATGACCGCATGATGGGTGCCTTCTTCGTGAACCGCATGAAGATAGTCTTCGTGAACCGCATGGGAATAGTCTTCGTGAGCCACATGGGGCTAGTCTTCGTGAGCCGCATGAGACAACTTCGGCCTGAGCCGCATGGGGTGGTCTCTACTTGAGCCGCATGCGACTGTCCACGTGTCAAGGCCGTATGGCAGTTTCTGGATCTCGGAGGATCGTGTCAGAGATTTTTTGTTTCCCTAGGATTCTACAATTATGACGGAGTCATAATTGTATTTTTGTGTCAGGGCTGTCACATGTTAGAGCTGTCAGCCGTCAAAGCATTTAATGCAGTAAAGGACAAAATGGAAGAGCTGTTTGCAGGCCACGTGGCTCCTCTCCGAGCCGCATAGAACTTATTTGAGCCACATAGATCCTTGATCCGTATAGATCTTTGAGCCGCATGAACTCTCTGAGCCGCATGGGGCTTCCTGGCCGCATGGACCTTTCTTTATTCTTTTTCATGCTTCTACAAGATCCCCTTCAAAGTTTTCAATTTACAAAATTGAAATACTTTGAATAAGAAGCATGGCCATATATGAATTCTTCTGGCCGCATATGATGCCCTGGCCGCATGGATGTCTCGACCGCATGGATGTCTGGCCGCATGGATGTTTCGGCTGCATGGATATCTCAGCTGTATTGAGTCAATCAGCCGCAGGGACTTTCGAGCCGCATAGCTCCTTGCCACGTGTGCGCGTCATTAGTTGCCTCAAATTCGTTTTAGTACCGCATTTTGGGGAAATCCCAAGGGTCAGCTCATTAAATCTTTGGATTTTATGCCCTGGGTGAATCTCCTTTATGAGAGAGGGGAAAAAATCCGAGGAGTCGGTTTCGTCTTTTCCGAGGCGGTTATTAGTCTATGTGTTCCCCCCTCTCTTGTCCTCCTATAAATAAGAGGAGCTTAAGAGAGAAAACTTCTTTACTTTCTCTTTTACTTTAAACTTTCCCTACCCCATTGTCATCCTCTTCTTCAATCACCAATGGCTCCCAAGAAGACCGTTACGACGAAGGGCAAGAAGGCGGCGTCTTCGTCGTCTACGACGGCGAAGGTCAAGACAACTGCCTCTACTGCGACTGCTCCTCCGCCGGCCGTCGTGCCCGCAGCTCACCCTGATGTTCATCCCCCTATTGCTGGTAAGGACTTTGTGTGGGTTTAAAGAACCCTAACTGCTATGGCTACGTCGCATGCTTTATACACGAGCCTTTATTTTCATGTGAGCCGCATGTTCGTCCTATGGCCGAGTCGCGAGCCGCAGAAGAATAGCCACTGTGGCCGCATACGCGCTTCGCCAACGAAGCCGCATAAGTTACACTGAGCCGCATAGATTCGCAGGCGTTTGTCTGTCACGTGGTCCGCACGAACTTATCCGATCCCTGCGGGCCTTATGTAAGCACTGTCGTATGACCCTTCACTAAATGGAGCCGCATGAATGTTCTTCTGAATTTGAGCCGCATGCGGCTTCAGTAAGTTAGAGCCGCATAAGTGTTCTCCTGAGCCGCATGGGGCTTCGTTAAGTTGGAACCGCATAAGCTCGAAAGCACCCATTAGTTCTTTTTTTGTCCATCTTTTTAACTTATCTTTTTCTGTCTTCTTCTCAGTGAATTTGTCGGTTAATGCTGCTAGAGAGCTCTTGGTAGGCAGTGCCCAAGCTGCTCTGGGCTATAGGTACGACCATATAGTTCAGCATATGGCGGACCAGTTTCCGAGTGACGAGCCTCCAGCGAGATTGAATGCCCTCAAGAACCAGTCTTTCTATTTTCTTAACGCTATGATGAACTCGGGGCGATTAGAAGGGGAATACTTGAAACCCGCATTCTTCTTTGGAGATGCCTTGACTGTGAAGAACAGTCAGATTCTGGAGGTGTCAGAGAACTGGAGTTTTGTTTCTAACGGGATGGTGATCCGCATCCCCCAGATGGAGCTTCACTTCCCTTTATCTTGGTTCAATATGCTCCCACTGGACCGGAAGATGGAAGATTCTTTAACTCCTACCCGAAGTAGGATGTTTGTGGGAGACATCCATTATAACAACAGTCTGAAGTCCGTGTATGCGGGCAAGGTGCACACCAGCCGTTCTGTAATGGGGTTGGCCCAGGGTACTTTCTTGAATGTACCGGGTCCTAATTTCACGTTTTCTACAGCCGACACTTTTATGAACCAACTCGCTCGGAAGGGCTTCTATCCCATTGGTCGGTTGATGCTCCCTAGCTGGATACATCCCATTCCCTCGTGGACCAATCTGTCTATTGTAGATTTTACGAAAGTATGAGGCCTTTCTGTGTGAGATTGGTCTTTACCATGCTATTTGGGGCACCAGCCATGGCTTGCCTATAAACAAGAGATTATTTATATCTCTGCTGGAGATGTATAACCGCCGTACGGAAACCTTCTATACACCCATAGGGAAAATAGGGCTTGCGCTCCACGAAATGCATGCGATCTCCAAGCTTCCTTGGGGGGACGAAGCTTTTGAGGCGTATACTCCTACGAATAAGGAGTTCGAAGAGTTAGAAAGACGGTATCCAGGCTTCGTAGCTCTTTATCAAGAGATATTGTGCCATTATAGGACATGTTATCAAATAGCCAAGAATGAGAGCAGCTCGAAAGGGAATGCCCCTCATACCAAGGACTGGGCGCACTATCTCTTCATGACGGATGCCTCAGGTCAAGTTACTCCCCGACGTCCTCAATCCTGGGAGGCGGTTAAAGCCTTAGTGTCGTCAGCTAAGAGGTTGGCCACCACCAGCGACAGATTCGGGAGTCAGACCGACTCTTTCGGTTATTTCTATCAGGACACCCAAGAGTTGTCAGAGAAGGCGCTTCTGGCGGGATTCTTGATGATATGCCTGCAAAATTGTGTAGTCTCGGAAGGAGCAGGTTCTATCGAGAGGATCAGTCACAATTTCATCCTTCCGACTATGAAGTTAGTTTTGTGAGTCCGGCTAGCTCTCCTCCCAGCTATGGTGTGCAGCAAACACCGTAGCCTTCGCACTTTCACATCCAAGGTCATTGCCCGCGATGTGACAAAAGATTTTGAACGGACCGAGCTGTCCTATCATTATTTGATGGGGTGGCTGTTGATGCATTATCCGTCTTTGATGAGACCGGGCTCTGAAGACGGCATAACTGATGACGACGCTTTTATCTTTCGTTATCGTAATGAGTCTTGGAAATTCGAGACCATGCGTGCTTGTCGGATGGCACTGGCGAGGGCAGACATATACAACATTTTCGTATCTGTCCCTCGTTTTACTGACGAGGAAATAGCGGTTGTCCATCTCGACGGTATTAGGCCCCCTCAACTTCTGGACGGCCAGATGCCTCTGTGGCTGCGTAACATCCGCCATGCTCATCTGGTATATTACAACCGTAACACTGTCTTCCTAGAGCCTTCCCTGCCTAGCAGGTTCACCCGACAATTTGGATATAGTCAGCTTTTTCTAGACAGCCCCAGCTCTTGTCTGGGTTTTGAAGGTAGCCTTCTTGACGGCATCAGAGCCTGGCATTACTATGACACATTTCATACCCGTACCGTCTTCTCAGTTCATGCTATCAAGGCGTCGATAGATATCTTGTATATGGCAGCTCTGTACCACGTCATGGCGAACAAGCCCCCTGTCGGTTTTAACCCGGGTACCAGTTTTATCGTTGGTACCGGCCTGGATGAGGGTTCCAGGGGGCCAAGACAAGGAAGAGGAAGAACAGAGTCGAAGTACCGGATTCGGACTCTGCTGCTACGGATAACGAAGGCGACGAGCATGATGGAGATGACTCTTCCCTTCCGGTGGCAGATGTAGGGGCGGATCAGCCGCCTGTTTTGCCAGATGAGATGGTGGTAGATCAGCCATCCGTTGCACCCGGCCCTGCACGAAAGCGTAGCAGGCAACTTTTTCCTGTTGGCGGCATTCCTCGCTCTCGAAAACTGGCTGTGACCAGACACCGCGGGCTAACTATAAAGAAAAGAGACGAAGAAGTTGACCCCGCATCAGAGGTAAATAAGTTACTACCGGTCCTTCCTTTCTTCTAGCTTTGATTTTAATCATCTTCCTTCCCTCTTGTAGGCGTCAGAAGAAGAGGACTCTCTAGTTGCCGAGGTCGTGACTCGGGATGACGGGGGGTCCGATGAGTCTACTCCTGAAATTGCTGAATTCCATCACGGTAATGCTAATCGAGTTGCCTCTCTCTCCGAGGTGGCTGGGTCAGAGGAGCCGGCCAGATTTAATTTGGAGATCGCGGGTGAGGAGACCCTGCTAGCTGCGAACGAGCTGCAGCCTCCATGCTCCTCTCCTGGTAAGATATGCCGAATCTTAACTTGCGAGGAGGCCTATCTGCTCTATCATCACATCATTCGGGTTACGTCGATTGATCATTGTCATGGACATGCAGGTCCTGCCTCTCCAGTGTCGAGGATGGACATTGTTGAGACAGACTCTGCCGAAGGGGCACTGGCGAAGAGGAGCGTACCTCCTCCCCTTCCGGCTCGTCTTGATGGGCCTCCTGTGGGCTCGAGTTTGGCAAGTCCGATGATGGGACAACCGGGGCAAGGGACGATGGTCCTTGGGTCTTCCTCTACTCGGGCGGCCCCGAGAGTCGACCTCTCCGTCCTGCCAAGTGTTCAGGCTCTTCGGCTGGCAGAGGAAGAGTTAGCCGCTATCCGTGCGTCGTTCTGCTCGAAAGTTGCCCCCTGGTGGCAAGTTCTAGCACAACTCCTTCGATGTTGCCGGCCACGCTTCCTCTGACGCCGTCCTCTACAGAGGTCCTGGACGAAGTGTTACAGGACGTGGTCGACAGCTTTTATCGTCACTTGAAAAGGGGGATAGAAGCTGCTGTGGAGAGAGGGACCTCTTTCGTCTTGGCCCGACAATGCACCCAGGGTCAAATTGATATCCTTAAGGCCCATCCTGGTGGGGCAGGGGTGGCTGCACTTCTGGATACAAAATTGCTGGAGAATGATCAGCTGGTGGCTCAGCTTCAGGTACTGCGGCAGGTTGATCTATCTGCTGCTATAGATCAGGAGCATGGCACCCTCACAACTGCTATAGAGAATACAAGGGCTGCTTAGGATAAAACCAGGCCGACCATACTGAAGGATCTCCGCACTCTGTCTGATCGATATGATCAATTGAGCCATGACAGTGAAGAGGTTACGGCTCGGAAAGCGACTGCCTCCTGCGGGATTACTGATACGCGGGAGCAGATCCTTGAACTTCAGCGAAAGTTAACTTTCTTTGAGTCTGAGCTTGAGGCTGCCTGGATCGACAGAGGGCTAATTATCTAGGAGGCTGACAAAGTCAATAAAGCTTCGACTGACTTGGAAGTGGCTCTGAAGAGGTTGGACGATGACTGGCGGGCACTCATGGACCTGGATAATGGGGCGCGGTTGTCCCAAGAGGCTGAACGCCGAGCTAGACGGAGGCTTGAGCAGGGTACTGCCTTAGTGAGAAACCGTCTCTTGGAGTTGTGTAATGCCGAACTATAGTCTGCATCTTTCTCGTTTTGTTCATGTTTTCCTTTTCTTTTCTTTTTGAGAGGGTCGTGGTCCCCAAAACATGTAATGCTTTTTCGACTTTCAAATAAAGAGTACTGTCCATTCTACCCTTCATTTGTATTGCTTGTTTGTGCCTGTGGTGTTGTAGCGGTGTTTGCCCCATATGGGGGACTTATTTGTGGACCTGTTACCCCTGGCATACCTTGGTTTTAGGTACGGATAACAAGTTTGATTGGGGATACCTAGAACAGTTCCACGGTAAGATGGTCGTGGGTGTTCGGGGTATCGGAAGATAGAATGCCATGGAGCAGCTGGGCTTCCGGGGCATGATGAGGAATGATGGACCTTTGCTGAGAAATTCAGCAGAGGATATTTGTGGGCCTATTATCCTTGGAGTACCCTAACTTAGGATACGAATAATAGGATGAAGGGGGACCAACATACATACTCAGAGGCAATGAGGACATGGCAAGTATGAGGGTTTTACCGTGGAGTCTTCCTACTCAGAGGTAATGAGGACATGGCAGGAGTGGACTCAACGGAGGATATTTGTGGTCAACAGAGGATATTTGTGGGCCTATTATCCTTGGCGTACCCTGGTTAAGGGTACGGATAATAAGACGAGAGAGAACCAACATACTTACTCAGAGGTAATGAGGACATGGTAAGTACGGAGGTTTTACCGTGGAGTCTTCCTACTCAGAGATAATGAGGACATGGCAGGAGTGGACTCAGCGGAGAATATTTGTGGACCTATTATCCTTGGCGTACTCCGGTTGTGGGTACGGATAATAAATCGAAAGGGAATCATCATACTTACTCAGAGGTAATGAGGACATGGCAAGCATGAAGGTTTCTTCGACGGAGCCTTCCCACTCAGAGGTGATGTGGACATGGTAGGAGTGGGCTCAATGAAGGAGGATACATAGAATGACTCAGAGGTAATGAGGACATGGAAGTTCTATGTAAAGGGGTGATTTATTTTTGGCGGAAGTGAAACGACTCAGAGGTAATGAGGACATGGCCGTTTTGAAAATTTATGGATTTGTTACCCTTTTTGTGCACTGGGAGTGCGGGTAGTGGATCATGAGGGAGGATCTCTTCCAGGATGAAAGTTCAGAGGTATGGTCAAACATGACTTTCTATCTGAAAGAGTGACCGAAATGTGAGTTCAGAGGCACCTGCGGGTACATAATTCGATAATCTGAAATTTGGAAATGTGAGTTTAGCGGCACCAGCGGGTACATGACTCGATAATCTAGAATTTGGAAATGTGAGTTCAGCGGTACCAGCGGGTACATAACTCAATGATCTGAAATGTTGTGGATGTGAGTTCAGCGGTACCAGCAGGTACATAACTCAATGATCTGGAATATTGTGGATGTGAGTTCAGCGGTACCAGTGGGTACATAACTCAATGATCTGGAATGTGTCATTTAGACGTAATATTTTTTCAGGAACTTACCGTTGACGGGCAACATGAGCAAGTCTCTATTTTGTTTTAAGAGGCGGTAAGCACCGTTGGAGAATACAGCCTCAATAATAAATGGACCTTCCCATTTGGGCTGGAATTTGCCGACGGTTTTGTGAGTCATGACCATCGGCCTCCGAACTGCCAGGACGAGATCGCCCACTTGGAATGTTCTGATTTTAACCTTCTTGTTGAAGGCTCCGGAGATGCGTGCTTGGTATAGCTCGATCCGTTGCTGAGCCAGGAGGCGCTTTTCATCTAAGGCCTCCAACTCTTGTAGTCGGAGACGGTAGTAATCGTGCATCGTCAATTGATAAGTGAGAGCGACGCGGAGCGAGGGTATTTGAGTCTCCAATGGGAGAACTGCCTCACTCCCGTACACCAGAGAGAATGGTATGTTCCCTGTAGCCGTTCGGACTGTAGTACGATACGCCCATAAGCATTCACCAAGCTTCTCGTTCCAGTCGCGTTTGTTGGACGATACGAACTTTTTGAGAAGTTTGATGATTATTTTGTTGAATGCTTCTGCCAACCCATTTGCTGCAGGGTTGTATGGCGTTGAAGCAATATTCTGGATGTGGTTCTTGTCGCAGAACCGATAAAAGGCGTAGCTTGCAAACTGCGGACCATTATCGTGGATGATCCTTCGGGACAGTCCGAAGCGATAGATGATGTGATGCTTAAGGAAGCTGATCACGTGTGAAGTCTTGACTTCTGCAAGCGGAACAACTTTCGCCTATTTAGAGAAGTAATCTGTGATGGCAAGTATAAAGCGATGTCATCGGAAAGAAGGTGGGGTGATCGGACCGATGATATCCATTTCCCATGCTTCGAATGGCTAGGACGCTGCTGTCGGATGTAGAAACTCGGATGGTTGGTAGATGAAGTCCGCATGGACTTGGCAGGCTTTGCACTTTCTTGCATAGTCTATCGCATCTGCTACCATCGTGGCCCCGTAGTAGCCCATTCGGCGAAGACGATCTTGCAATTTAGGGCCAGGCTGATGGGCCCCGCAGACACCGTCATGAGCTTCGCGTATGGCTTCTTTGGCTTCTGCGTTTGACAGACACCGAAGCAATAATTCGTCGTAGGATCGACGATACAGCATCTTAGTCTCTGTATCGTAGAAGAATCTGAGACAATGCCTTCTGATGGAAGTGGCTTCCTTCGGGTTCTCGGGCAGGATGTGGTAGACTACGAAGTCAATGAATGGTTGTCTCCAGTCCGGGACTTCGTCAATAGTCTGGGCGGAATAAGTCGCCACGAATTGCATATTGTTCTTGGGACAAACCAGTTTATGGCCTATCATATCCACTGATTGGCGAGCATAGTTCAAAACTACTAGGGAAGCAGTAAGGCCAGCTAGGGCATCGGCTTCAATATTTTGGAGTCTGGGAATGTGTTCGATGAAGAAGCCCTCGAACGGCGAGATGATGTCGATCGCTATTTGGTGATAGGAGATCACGTCTTCGTGGCGGACTTCGTATGAGCCCCGGATCTGATTGACGATTAACTGAGAATCGTCGTATGCTTCAAGATATTCTACCTCCAGCTCTCTTGCAAGTTGGAGGCCAATGACCAAAGCGTTGTACTCTGCCACATTGTTAGAGCAGGGTTCTGCGAGAGAATAAGTGCGATTGATCACCAATCCGGAGGGAGAAACCAGCACCACCCCGACTCCGACGACGATGTTGCCCTTGGGTCCAGTTCTTGAAGCACCGTCGAAGAACATCCGCCATATATCATTGTGAGAGGTTGCATGCGAGTCAGCGACCTCATCTGAGATTTCTTCATATATTCTGGATGACTTCGAGCCTGGGTGGGCTGCTAAAAAGCCTGCCAGAGCTTGACCTTTAACAGCCTTCTGCGGGACGAAGATCATATGATAGGGAGACAACAATATTGCCCATGTAGCGAGGCGAGAGCTGAGTTCCCCTGGTTTAGTTATGAGGACCCTGAGAGGGTTGACTCGTGAGATCACATGTATGGTTTGTCCCGTGACATAGTGTCGCATCTTCTGAATGACGAACACCAGGGCGAGGCATTCCTTCTCCACAGCGGTGTATCGATGCTCTGGCCCAATCATCATTCGACTGAGGTAATATATGGCTTGCTCATGGCCTGCATTATTATTTTGTGCTAGCAGGGCACCAAGGGAATGCTCCATTGCACGTACATAGAGCATGAATGGTTTTCCAGCGACCGGGGCCACCAGGACTGGAGGGTTCGACAAATATTCTTTGATGCTGTCGAAGGACCACTGACATTCTTCGTCCCATACGAATGAGACGCCTTTCTTCATGAGATGGGTGAATGGTCGACATCGCCTGGAGAGGTTAGAAATAAACCTCCTGATGTAAGCTAGCCTCCCTTGAAGGCCTCTGAGTTCGCGGAGATTTCTCGGAGGGCCCATCTCCATAATTGCCTTTGTCTTTTCAGGGTCTACATGGATAACCTGGGCGGTGATGATGAAACCCAAGAACTTCCCGCTGGATACACCCAGGAAGGACTTCGTAGGGTTCATTTTTAAATTGTGTGCCCGCATCAGGTCGAATACTGTCCTCAGATCCTGCAGATGGTCTTCCTTACAACGACTCTTGACGACGATGTCATCATCATAGCACTCCACTGTCTTGCGTAAGTGGTCCCTGAAGATAATACTCATGGCTCTTTCATATGTGGCGTCGACATTCTTCAAACCGAAAGGCATGACTGTGTAGCAGTATGTGCCAATTGGTGTTCGAAATGACGTATACTTTTTATCATCAGGAGACATCTTGATTTGGTTGTACCCCGAGAAGCTATCCATGAATGACATATGTTCGAAGCCGCAGGTGTTGTCAATCATGATGTCTGTGATAGGGAGGGAGAATTCGTCTTTGGGATATGCCTCGTTCAGATTGCGGAAGTCGATGCAAATTCAAATCTTTCCATTCTTCTTGAGGACTGGTACTATGTTGGTGATCCAATCCGGATATTGTTCCTCACGAATGAAGCCACTGGCTATTAGTTTGTTGACTTCGGCTTCGATCGCATCCTTAATGCCTGGACGGAAGCGTCGCTGTTGTTGCTTGACTGGCTTTGCAACCGGCCGAATGTTGAGTTTATGAAGAGCAATATCGGGATTTAACCCTGGCATGTCTTCATAGCCCTAGGCGAACACATTAATATATTCTTTGACAAGTTCCAGTAGCGACTCTCGCTCCTCGTCTGTTAGGCTTTTACTGACGAAGATTGGTTTTGGAGAAGATTTGCTGCCGAGATCCACTTGTATGACCTCATCTTCAGTCGGAGGTTCTCTCTGTTCGAACCGCTTTTCCCATTGTGCATCCAACAGTTGGTCCTACGGCTCTAACTCGAGGATTTCAGGGATGTCTTCATCTTCTTCATAAGCGTCGGCGAATGACATGTTGACTGACAGGACTTGTCTGAATACGTCTCTGATGCTGGTATCCGAATCAGAAGTTGGTGACCCGGTTGAATGTGAATGCCAGTTGCATTCCTCATCTGAACTTTTAGGGGTCGTTGTGGGCGTAACGTACCCTAATCTACATCGGGTCTTGCTGTAGTAGTCCCGTGGTTTTCCAGTCGGGACTGGTGGCTTCAAAGGTAATCGTCGCCCAGTGCCGTAGTTCAAGCCTGGTGTAGTTGCTAGATCATATCCCTGTTTTTGCATGAGATATTTGGATTGGGGGCTATAAAGATACAGAGGCAGTCTTCCGTCATCTGATTCAAGATCAACTTCTTCTATGGTGAAGGGCTGCGGATCGTCCTTCCGGCCGAAGATGATTGGATGGTCCCCTCCCGCGATTATGCGGTAAGCACCTTCCACTAGAGTAAGCTGGTTTCCAGTGTACACATTTGTCACCTGTGTGTGTAGGTGAGTGCCTATACCGTGTTCCATAACATACATTGTACAAAGCTTATTAAGCTCGAGGTAGTTCAAAGATAGCCCTTTATTGATGAAGTAAGGTATCTTTTTTAGCGGAATTACATCATCTGCGGAGGGAACATCAGTGTGGGCAGCCACATACTTGGCTAGCTCCGGTTCCTCTTCGGCTACCCCCTGTATAAATGAAGACTGAGTGGACGACCTGGGCAGCTTAATCGTCAGAGGTTCAGCTGGTGGAGCAGAACGTGGAGTTGTTGGCAGACTAGCGACCCCCAGTTTGGTACTTGATGCTGGACGGGGAGTGGCTGGTTCGCTAGAAGTCCCAGACCTTGCATCGGGGTGACGACCCTTCTTAGGAATGCATATCGTCATTGGCTTGCTGGAGGGATTGAGCTTCTCCGTTTGCGGCTGGCCGATGTTTGCAAAAACAAAAGTATAGAACTTTATTGATACAAACTGTAATAAAGATTACAAGAATTCTGGGAAAATTACAACTGTAGGAATCCAATCTCGATGACGATTGCTTTATCCCTTGGACGATGTGAACTGTAAAGACGAAGCCTTTGAAGTTGAAAACAACTCTGGAAACTGAAGGCAAAAGCCTCTGAAGTTGAAGACAAAAAGTCTCGGAAGAATGCAGCAGCACTTTGGCAAGAACTCCTGGACTCTCTGATTTCTGATCTTGATTTCTGATCTTGATCTCTGCCTCTTGAATGAAGACTTGAAACTCTATTTATAGAGTTCTGGAAATAACTAACTTTCAGTTATTTTGGACTGCGCATGATGATTTGCGCAGCATTGGTTTGCGCAACATTGATTTGCGCAGATAGTTACTGGATCGTGGGCCGACTATCATGGACATATGGCATGATTTGATAGAAATGCGCATGATCGTGCATAAACAGTTGCCACGTAATGAACAATCGATGGCATGAATGCCACGTGTAACTTGACAGTTACGTTTGATAGAGTGCGCAGAGTTGAATTGCGCATACATGGTTTGCGCAAACTCAAACTGCGCAGGATTGGTTTGCGCTGCCAGCTGTCAGCCGCCCTCGAGCACTGTGCGGCGCAGGAAACGAACAGACTCCTTGTTATCCGCGCTGTCAGTTGTCAGAAAAGATTTGATTTGATTTAGTAATGATGACTTCTGCCACGTCAGCTTGCGCAATCGGTTATGTGCGCAAATTAGAATGCGCAATCGGTTGGCTGCGCAATCTGTTGTCTGCGCAATTCAACAAGATGATGTATATTTTGATTTCTTGATTTTGTTGATTGATGCAACTTGATTTTTTAGGACCTACAAGACCCCCTTCAAAGTTTTCAAAAGTTGATTTGATTCAAAGTTTCGAAATACTTTGAATTTTTGAATTTTTGAATCAAGTTGCGCATGATGATGGGCTGTCTGCGCAAAGCGAAGTATTCCCCGATCTTAGGCGCAATCCAAGGCAGCCGTATCGTATTTCAAAGGCTATAAATAGCCCACTTCTTCATTTCATTTTTTTACTTTGCCTCTTTCGTGCTTTTGAGAGAAAAAATTCCCGAACCCTTTCTGTCTTCTTTCTCCAACGACTTCCATGGCGCCCCGACGATCTAATGTTGCCGCCACCGCCGCTGCGAAGGGAAAAGCTCCGGCCGAATCCTCTGACAGAGTTGCTCGGCGAGCATCTCGACATGAGTCTGCGCACCCTGCTCTGATAGGTAGTAAAACCGATCGAAACCCCTTTTTAGGGTGTTTTGACTTCCTTCGATCTTCGAAACTCATTTCTTTTTAGAGATGAGTTCAACTTGCGCCACCTTTTTTAGGGTTTTTTGGTTGCATAAACAGTCAGTCTTCATTTTTATGAAGACTGTAATCCTGCGCAATCTATCGAATTGTGCTGACAGAAAGTCAGCGCAATCGATTGATTTGCGCTGAATGTCAGCGCAATCGATTGGTTTGCGCACCCTATTATGATGTGCAAACTAATGTTGCGCAATCCATATTAGCGCAATCTGAGGATTGTGTACTCTTCTGTTTTGCTTGTCTGAAAAATAGAGTTTTTGACTTGTACTGATCTTCCTCTGTTTTTGATGCAGTTGAAACCAATGAAGATCCAAACTATGAACATTTTGTGGGAACTTTGTCTGAATCTGAATATAAAGAAGATTTGTCTCACGTCCATTATCCTCAATACGATCTGCCGACTTCTCGTCAGGCAATATTGATTTCTCAGGACAACGAAACTTTAATGTGTCTAATGAATGGACAGCCTCTAGAATCAGCAGATGCTGTTATCCACAAGAAACCCTTATTCTTGTTTGGTGACGCCTTTGAAAAAGTCTCCCAGCCTAGGCCAATGATGGAGGAGATGGTAGTCCACCGGGAAGACAGATCATTCTTCATTCCTAAAATTGCTCGATGCCTTCCTTTGTCACGGTATGCTCATGCGAGCTACCCAAGGAAAATGGATTGGAACATCACCCTTCTCCAGGATGCTCGTGCAGGGAAGATCTTTGTAAAGAAGGTTAACGGGAAAGATATATTTTACAGCTCTTCTGACAGATACAGTGTTATGTTGAGAGGTTTAAGACCCAGCTGCATCCCACCGGAAAACTCCTCTATGCTGATGCCCGTCAGAACCCCTATATTCGCAAATGAATTTGCGAAGGAAGAAGGAAGATACCCTGAACAGGATATCAGAATGACTGGATTAGTGAATCCAGATTACAAACGATGGAATTGCATTGCAAATTGGGTTCTGACAACCTTTCAAGACAAACTTCAACAAATTAACCTGTTTCAAGCAGTGCATGCCACTGTATACGGGTTTGCTCCTAACCCTCAAATGTTTTTGGCCTTGGCTGAGCGATACAATTACAGAACAGGAACCTTCATGACCCCGGGTGGAGAGATGGAGTTTGCACTCCATGAGATGAAGTACATCTCATACTTGCCCATGGCGGATGCTCCATATGAGGAGTTTGTTCCCACAAATGACGAGTTGGAGAAACTCAGAAAAGAAAATGCAGAAATGGTAGCAGTGTTTGAAGAACTGCTATGCCATTACAAAATTTGCTCTTTGTACTATAAGAGTGCTACGGCCAACACTTGCTATTCTTCGAAGTGGTTGCCATATTTGTTCTTAAATCATATTGAAGAGAAGAAAACCAAAGAAAATGACAAATGTTACCCTCATTTTTTCAAACCCTTGATTAACACGGAAGTCATGAAGATGATGGAAGAAAGTAAACATTATGATAAGGAAATGAAGGATGATTATCAATGTCCACCTTTAAAGAAAGGTGACATTTTGGAGAGTTTTTTGAGAATGGGTTACAGACCCATGTCCAAAGAAGCCCAGTTAGCAGGGTTTCTGACACACTGGCTCAGACAATTCGTGGTCCCGGGATCTAGTGCAGTGGACCGTTTTCATCGCGGTGTACTTTTTGCTGCCGTCAAGCTAGTCTTCGGTTATAAGGTTGACTTGTTATCGGCAATGACCTGCAGATTGAATGCGAGTCTTCGCTTGTATGTTGACTCGATGCTGAAGGCAAAGGGAGAGAAAGAATTCCTCCGTCTCGAAATGCCGTACACTTATCTCTTTGGATGGTTACTCCTCCACTATCCAACTTTAATGGACCCTGGTATGGGACCAGTAGATGGCAGCTTCTTGCGCAGATATTCTCAGGGTAAATGGAAGTACACCTCTCTGAGTGAATGTAGATTTGTTTTAAATTTGAACAGAGGATGGAACTTCTGTTGCGCCCCTCTCCCGGCCGGTCATGACCAGATGCCACCCAACATGGTAGATTCAAAACTGCAGCCCTTAAACCGTGTGGCCTTTGAATGGTTGAAGACAATTCGACCATCTCATTTAGTATACCGCTTTGAAGAAGAATGCTTTTTGGAACCATACCTCCCTAGCCGTTTTGCTAGACAATTTGGGTATGATCAGTTCCACGTAGGGAACGCAATCACCTGCCTTCAGGGCAAAGGTTTCTTGATTGACGGGGCCCGAGGTTGGGCCTACTACAATGCCCGTGACACAAAGGCTACCTTCTCTATGCCACCAAAGAGCACTCCTCAAGGGCCTCGGATGCTCTTTACATACTCGGTATTCTACACATCTGCAAATACTTTTGCCGAGAACTTTAATCTCGCCGATAGTTTTGCTTCTGCGATAAGATTGAGGAAAGGGAGGATAGCTTTATCAATCCCTGCCAATGATGAGGCAAACGAACCGGCGGATGAACCCCTAGAAACTTCAAGAGAAATGATGTTCCAACAAGAGATAAACGCAGCAATGCGGATCTCTCTAAGAGTGGGAAAGTCTCCTGCCAAGAAAAGAAGAAGAGAGGAGCCTCCTGCTCCTGCAGCAAAGAAGAAATTGGTCTTGGAGCATTCTTCTGATAAAGTGACTACAAGATCCCAATCTCGGCAGCTAGCCGAGACAATCAAGAAGTTACTACTACACCAACTTCTGTACAGAAGCAAACAGCACCAATAAATGTAGAGAGTCCCGATAGACCTCTACACAGAAAGAAGAAGAAGTTGGTTACCAGAAGAAATTTAGAAGCCTCTTCTTCCAAACAACTCCTGACTTCAGTAGATGCTGCAGCAGGATTTATAATGCCATCTCCCACCCCTGTTTCTGAATTAGGGAATAAAATCCTTGAAGAGACTGAACAAAGGGGAGATCTTGACCCCAGAACTGAAGTTGAAACATTCAGAGAAAACATCATTGAGGATGAGCAAAATATTACACGACCCCTTTCACCTGTCGTGGAGACGACTCAGCTTCCTCCTACCCCAAAGACTCTTCGTGAAGAAGAAGAGCATAAAATGATCGAAGCTTTAGAAGATTGTTATAGCCTGCAGGAGGATCTCACCGCAACTCTTCGTGAAGAAGAAGAGCATAAAATGATCGAAGCTTTAGAAGATTGTTATAGCCTGCAGGAGGATCTCACCGCAACTGACAGTGGGAATGTAGCCCAAGAAGAAGAAGTTAAGGATGAAGAAAGCTCTTCGTCTGGAAATATTGATAAGTATATACAGAATCCTGAAGGGGACAACGAAGAACACATATCTCTTGAAAACCGCCGACGATGCTTCGGATCCTAAAAAGGATATTGAAGTAGAGGCGTTAGTAGAAAAGGTTGTTAACCCTGATGAAGACGTCGAGATAGAAGTATCCCCTGAAGAAGTGGCTGGTGAAGATGTTCAGCAAGAGAGTCCCGCTACCGAACCCCAAGGTATAAAATGATATTTAACAATCTTCTTTCTTTAAAATAGATTGATATCTAATATCTTCATTTGTAGTTCTTGCAGGTCTTGATACTCTACCAACACCTCCGAGGGACCTGGCTATGGTGCCTATTCCAACGGTAGTTGTTAGTAGTAGCCATCACTTATCTTGCGGCTCTGAAGCGGGCAGCAGCCAAGCTGTCGCAACTGAAGCTACTTCCGTTCAACGGGAGTCTATTCCAGCAGAAAATGCAGTTGTTGTTAGATCCAATCAAGGTAAGACTGCTGCTTTTTAATTTGATCTTTTTGTTTATTGGCAAATTAGTAAAATAATAATTTTACTTTTTGCAGAAGAACAAACAGGAGGAGCAGCTAGTTCTACTCTGGCTCCTTTGTTTAAAGAGCCTATCATTCATCAGCAAAGGATTGAGCAACCGACTACCCCATCCTCAACAGGGTAGCTTCGACTCCTGGAACTATAGCCATCAATCAGCAAGTTGTCCAATCTTTTACCAGATGTTTCTTTGAGTCATTGGGATCTCTTGTCCGTAAAATGATAGAGAAGGAAGGAGCTAACTTCATTATGGTTAGGGACCCCACTTCTTTCCTGATAAAAGCCATAAGAGGCCAAGGAGACGAAGCCCAAGCCGTTCTTCTTGAACATATATTAGATGAGTTGGAAGTATCCATAAGGAAATATAAAGAGCTCAAGAAGAAGAATATAGACTCTCTGGTGCAAGCTGAATATGAACGACTAGCCCAAGAAGCTGATATAGAAAGGATAAACCTTCAGAACCTTTTAGAAGCTCATTCTGCAAAGTCAGCAGAATTCAACTCAAAGATAGAATCAGTTACTTTGGCAGCTGAGAACAAAGGACAGAGGCTTGCTGAATTGAAAGCGGAAATTATTCGCCTTCAGAAGGAATTTGAAGAAGAAACTGCCAATCAACGATTTATGATTGAACAACTCAATGCCCTAATTCAGGAGAAAAATGTGTATGACGAGACTCATAGTGCTGAAATTACCCGCAGGACAGTAGATATGCCCATCTTTGATGAAGAAAATAGGATGGAGGAAGCAAGAATGAGAGTAACAACTAGTCACGAAGAAGAGCTGCAGACCTTGAAGCAGCAAATTGACAATCTGATTGTCCCTCCTTCTTGATTTTGTATTTGTGTTTTATTGCTATAGCTACATTTTTGTAATGTCCCGTATTTTGATATAAAGACATTTTGTTGTGGCTCCATTATTTATTGCATATCTTATTAGATATAAATAAATAGAGATAGAAAATTATTCAGAGGTGCAAGACATGTATATTTTCTTGATAATTTGTAGAAAATAATTATATTCATTATATCTGCTCAGAGTAATATGGACATGGCAGAATATTGAATATTATTATTTCGATTTTGACAACTTAATCGAACGAACGACAAGTTGCTAATGTAGATAATGAACGATGATGAATCGTCAATATTTGTGAAAATGAATGAACGGGAAGACCATCAATGATGGATGACAATGAACGTGAACCGTCAACGAATATGATAAATGAACGGATGAACCGTCGGGCCTTTAATGAACGGATGAACCGTCTTATGAATGTGATAAATGAACGTGAACCATCGGGCTTTAATGAACGGATGAACCGTCTGATGAATGTGATAAATGAACGGATGAACCGTCTCTTCGTTATTTGAGGAACTTTTGCCTATAAATATAACAGAAGTCTACAGGAATGAACACTTC
Organism: Iris pallida; assembly: GCA_029216955.1. Classification (NCBI taxonomy): domain Eukaryota; kingdom Viridiplantae; phylum Streptophyta; class Magnoliopsida; order Asparagales; family Iridaceae; genus Iris; species Iris pallida. The sequence continues at coordinate 1,951 of JANAVB010021789.1, read as the reverse complement.
TGCTTTTCAACATAAAAATGTTTGTCGTCCGGAGAAGTATCTAAGAAGGCCGAGATCGCCCCGAAGGTTGAGAAGGGCACTGAAGAGCGCCCTGTCGATCCAATCCAGCCGAAGGAGGCAAAGCGGGCGAAGGTCCGTCTGCACCCCAGCCGCCACGGGATATCTTGGACTTCCTGCTCGAACCAGGAAAGACTGAAGAAGAAGAGCCATGAGGATGGCCGCCTGCAATTCTTCGTGGGTTCCAGCAAGGAGGTTCTTAACTCTTTTGCTGATCATGTCTTCGAGAAGGACGGCATGGCCCGCGTCCCAATGTAGAGAAAGATGATAGTGACCTTTAACATTATGTACTATCATCTAATGAAATAAAATTTGCATTTTATTTATGAACTTGATCCTGTTTGACAATTTTACAAGCATTTACATTTATACATAATACTTCTTGAGAAATTTGCCATTGATAGCATCATGGCAATTCGACCATCGAGCTCTGAAAGTTGATAGGCTCCATTTGAGAAGACTTTGCTTACAACTAGGGACCTTCCCATTTCGCATCGAATTTCCCTTGCTCATATGAGTCATAGTCATAGGACGTCTGACTGCTAGAACAAGTTCTCCTTGTTTGAAATGCTCTGACTTTAACTTTGCGATTGAAAGTCTTTGAGATGCGGGCTTGATATAGCTCAATATGCTGTTGAGCCATTAATCGCTTCTCATCCAACTTTCTAACTCTTGAAGTCGAAGAAGATCATTATTTCTGTGGTAAGCTCATTGGCAATAGCGATCCTTAAGAAGGAATTTGCAGCTCTAAAGGAAGAACGGCTTCACAGCCATACACTAAAGAGAAAGGTTGTAAAGCCTGTTGGATTACGGACTGTAGTTCGATAAGCCCAAAGACATTCGCCAAGTTTCTCGCTCCAGTTCCGTTTGTTAGTGGAAACACAACTTCTTGAGGAGTTTAATGATGGTTTTGTTGAAAGCTTCAGCTAGGCCATTAGCGGCAGGATTGTATGCTGTCGAGCGACATTATTAATCCGGTGATCATCGCAGAATCTAGTGAACTTCTGACTGATGAATTGAGGTCCATTGTCAGGATGATTCTTCGGGTACACCAAATCTATAGATGACGTGGTGTTTAACGAAGTTGATGACATTGCTAGTCTTAACCTCATCAGTGGTATAGCTTCAGCCCACTTGGAGAAGTAATCATTTATTGCCATATGAACCGATGTCCTTTAGAAGAAGGATGATTAATAGGCCCTATGATGTCCATACCCCAAGCTTCAAAGGCCAGGAAGCAGCCGTCGGGTGTAAGAATTCTGATGGTTGAATGAAGTCTGCATGGATTTGACAAGCTGGACATTTCTTTGCATACTCAATGGCATCCGATACCATAGAGGGCCATAGTAATCCATACGTCTAATGCGATCTTGTAGCTTAGGACCAGGCTGATGTGCTCCACATACACCGTCATGAGCTTCACGCAGTACTTGCTTAGCTTCATCACCAGCGAGACAGCGTAAAAGAAGACCGTCATAAGTTCGTCGTAGAGGTTTTAGTAGTTTGATTATAATAGAATCGGAGAGATCGTCGACGAACACTTGTAGCCTCCTTAGGATCTTCGGGGAGTATGTCATGTACCACAAGTCGATAAAAGGAGTTCTCCGTCATCATCGATAACATTAACTTCACAAAATTGCTGAATTCAATATTACGATTATTTTCAATACAGAACAGTTCACGATTGGAAATAACTACCACCTGCTGTCTTTTAATAGGGATAGCTAAGACAGCTGCAAGATTGGCTAAAGCGTCTGCTTCAGTATTGCAAGCCCGCCGCACATAGTCAATGAAGACATCTTTGAATGATAGCTAAATTGATTGCCGCTTCATGATAAGACATTAGGTCTTGATGACGTACTTCATAGGTTCCTCTAACCTGATTAACAACCAT
>JANAVB010021788.1:0-27100 GCA_029216955.1 Iris pallida | reverse complement strand
GTCGCGCACATGCAGCGAAATCGGGTTCCGTCAGTTCCCACATATCGACACATCCATACGTACCTTTCGATGCGTATAGTGCGCGACCACGTCGCCCGGTTTGTCGGGGCGCACGTCGTATCGGGTGTTTTTCTACTTTTTGAAAACAGAATTTATAATTTTTTTGGAAAATTTTAACACGTGTAACTTACCTACTAGATAAAAAGTGAATCCAAGGTGCATTACAATCTCGGTTAGGTTGTCTTTGACTGCCTTCAATTAGTTTCTTACAAAAGTTTAATGACAGCGAGAAAAGTGGCCGACAAGTTGGTGTTTCAAAACATTTTTTAATAATTCAGAAAAGTGGTTTTTCTCCAACTTCGCCTCGATTTTTCGAGCAAGTTGGATGGACATGTCAAAATCCACCTGGGGGATCTCGAAGAGGGTCAAGTCACTTTCCAGAACATTTTACGGATCGAAAATCGAGTTACGAGCAGAAAGTTACGTCATCGGAAAGTAGGATACCTTGAGTGGGAAACTGCTCCGTGGATGACGAAGGGCTGTCTTTCGATGCTCCGTTCGTCGCGCACAAAGCTCCGTCGCTGGTGAAACGAATTCGTAGGCGAAGAGGGTATGATCAGCCTCAACTTTTGTTTTGGAAGTTTAGGGTTTAGAGCTTGTGGAAAAGTTATAATAAATAACTTGGGACAAAACCTAATACTACAACTTTGTAAACTAGTTGTGTGGACCCATTTGCTTGCTCGCGTGGAATAGATTTGGCTGCTGTAAAGCAGCAAGTTAATTGAGAGGGTGGGGAGGGCCCGCCCACTTGGGTGGGTGGAGTTGTTTATATATTTCTTTTCTTTTTCTTTTTCTTTTTCTTTTCCTTTTTCTTCTTCTTATTCCATTTCAAATCAATCTTTTATATATATAACCATATATATCCAAAATCAATTAAATACAGATAACACTTTAAATGTCACATATCCAAATATTTAATATTTAATATATCTACATATATATATATATAAATTCATCTTACAATAAATCAATCTCAATAATAATATAATAATATAATATATAATAATAATAATAATAATATATAATAATAATAATAATATCTAAAGAATGAACATATTTTAATCTCCATGAAATAACTTAAATTATAATAAAATAATAATCGTCCCAATGGGTGAACTTTACCGCTCACCCATGGTGGGTCCAGAAAATATACCATCTTGTAAAATATTATTTTATTAATAAAATTAATGTACCAAAAGTCAATAAATATTCAACAAGTCTCAAAATTATTTAAAAATATTTGTACCACATGAAATATTCTACATGGCCATCTTGGTCCCACCACATGCACATGGGCTTAAATTTGGTCCGGACCAGTTCGGATTGGTTTGGCCCAACCGGGTCATCAAAAATCAATATATAAATAATATCTAAATAAAATATTTTAAATGCGTTATTCATAACTCGGTCTGGTTTTTCTAGTTCGGACTGAACTATGGCTAGGCCTCCCATGACATGGCTAATATACTGGTCAAGCACACTGTTACATCTTCCGTGCCAAAATTCATGGTAGTCTTGTGTTCCAAAATCAAAAAGGCTAAGGTCATTTCTAAATAATAAAAACATAAATTGCATAATTTAAATTTGAAGTCTAATAAATAATAAGAAAAAAATTTAAAAAAATAGGGGTTTACATCCTACCCAACTTACAAGAATTCGTCCTCGAATTTAGGATTAATAGGTAGATAGGGTTGAGGATAGGAAGAGTTCGTCAATACCAAAAATGCAATTAAATTTTGGAGGAGGCGATAAAACGGCGTTCAACACCACCATGCAATAGAAATTTGTGGAGTCGATACATACAAAAATATATCATGGTTATGGAATTGAATAAGGGTTTCTAATGAGGTAGCAAAATTTTGAATATCCAATTTTTTAGAGAACAGTAAGGAATTGAGTAGACCAAGAGAATAAATTAGACCATTCGGGATATGGTTCCTAGAGAGAAACTTGGATACAATCATCTTGGTCGAGGGTTTGATTAATTGAACGATTAGAATCATTCTCGAGTGCTCAAGAATATTGGGAGGGCACGATAACAATTTAGGGTTGAGAAATAAGGAGTAGTTAAATGCGAGGATACAGCCACATGAGTCGGTCGGTGGCTATCTACATTTGTGTATAATTAACCGATTGGGCAACCACAGATATACCTTGAGTCTATCTAGCAAGTACAGTGCCTTGTCTTTCCAAAATAAGTAAAAGACAAGAACAATAAAGGTTTCAAAGACGGTGTTATATATTGCGTACGAATTGCGGGGTTCATAGGCGGCAAAAATAATTCAAAAGTGAATTGCCAAGGCTGTCGCGGATGAGACCCTAAGGCAAGTTTACTATGTCCCATCCCGTAGAATATAGTGATAAGCGAACCAAAGTGCAATAGGTTGATCAGACCATCATGCACCGGTTCGATTAGACAATATGTTAGTGGGTGCACCCAATAAAATATGTCATGATCAAGCTTGATAACGATATAAGCTTGCAAAACTGAAACTACATTAGCAACATGGGATAGTCAAAATATGTGCAAGGGAGGTACCGATGAAGGAAATTAAATAGTCCCGGATCTTTTAAAATTAAGGCTCGCCCGAAGTGTGGGCCTATACAGTTGTCCTAGTGTTTCCTCATCTATGGCTGGGTAGACTAGATAGGTAGGATATCCTCTGAATTTATAGTCTAGTAATGAACTTCCAATGTGGTTCACATGGAAAAAGGTTTGTTAGATGGCGAGGTATTCTACCCAACTTACAAAGTTAAACTAATAGTATCATGGGACAATGGGTCAAGCAATCAAGATAAAGTACAAATTTAAGCATTAAGTAATTTAGTAGAACACAATCACATATCGGTCGAAAGAATTGAGTCGAGGTGGATCCCTATCCGGGGTCGAAAAAATATATTGGTGTCATGGTAAGGATTATAGTTTGGCCATTTTGACCATAAGGTCATATCAAGAAATAGAGTACAAGGAGATGGATTTTGGTGGGACATGATATGTCTACAGAAGGTGGCTTGTCTAGGTCTTACATATAAAATTATTGGAAGGAAAGTCTAGTGTTGTGCTCCAAATATCCAAGTCATGGTAAGGGACGCCAAAAGATCTAAAATAGAAAGTGGGAGTTCACGAGGTGATAATTAATGCACGAATAAAGAAGATCAAGTTAAGCATGAAATAAAATTAATTCAAGAATCCAGTAAAAATAATTTAGGAACCCAATTCCGAAGAGAAGATAGTCTCCTAGATGAATACATAAGGAACATTAACTCATTATTCAAATTGCCAATGGGTTAGAAGTCGCAATTAAAAGATCTAGAGTTGAAGGAAGGTCGAGTAAGTCGAGATGGAAATACAGTCACATAGCTGGGTAGATGACTAACAACGCTTGTGTATATGCTACTATCATTGGTCATGAGTGATATGGCAATTAGTGTGGAGTACATCTATCTTATTAGAGCTATCTTGATGGCCTACCATTAAAATTTTAAGTCGAGTTCCTCCAAAAAGTTTCAAAAATAAACTTTCAAATAACCACCCAAAATTTGTATTGACCCCAAGCCGTTCAAATTTATCATAAAAAAAAATTTACATCGCTCTCATAAATCTCAAAGCAAAATTTTATCACGTTACCTAACCTTTTCCAAAATTAACGTTTAAATTCAACTATTTAACTCAAGAGTTCATAATTTACAAATCCATAAAAATTTCACAATCAATCAAAAATTTCACACTCTAAAATTTCAAATAACTCACAATAAAACTCTTAGCATATTTAAAAGTAAATTTCAACAATTTAGCCCAATGCTCTCATCAATTTTAACTTCTATTCATGCTAAGTTATTCCAACAAATCACAACTTTTTAAATGGTAACTTCCTTTAATCAATCAAAATAACTATCCATCACCTCCTTCAAAATTCTCCAAAAATTTTAATATTAGCAATCTCATATTAAATTAAATTTCAAATAATCTTATCAGTCAAAATATCTATATATTATTTTACCAAAATCTAAATAGATTTGTAATCCTCAATCATAGGACACCATTTAAAATAAAATTTCTTAAAAATCGTTTTCATAACTTTCAATATTTAAACCAAAATTCGCCCAGTACTTCCACTTAAAATTCAAACTAAACACGAAAATCGCAAGTTGTATAACTCAAATTTAAATAATTCCTACGACCAATTTTTAAAAGCTAAGATCATTTTCAAACCAAATTTATAACCGTTCAAAGGTGTATAACTATAATACAATAAATCATAAACATCAACTCAAAAAATCAATAAATTTTATATTTGTTCATATGTATATCTATCACCCAAAACTTATAATATCATAACTCGAAAAGCAAATCAATTTTATACTTGTTCAAAGATGTATAGCTATAACCCCATAATTCATAAATATCAAACTCAAAAATCAACTTCTTAAATCAAGTATGAATTCTATAAATCCTCTGGTGCTTCTATTTAGAATCTCAAGATAAAAACCTTCCTTGGTAGTATCCTACTTACAATTACTAATCATTAATTTCACACAAAAAAAGCCCCTTTTTAACTCAATTAGTCTTGAATGTATTTCAATTGCCAATATAACCATTCTAGCCATGGTGTTTGACCTATGAGCATATACTAGTGTAGTCATCTTCCTAGTTGATACGCACGAAAGTTATGAATCGACGGTAGAAAGGAATCAAGCAACAGCAGTTCAAGAAACTCGAACGAGAGTTCAAAATTTGAAGCCAAGGGAAGAGGTCAAGATGTATGGATGAGATTCCTAGATTCTAATCCTATGTTGCAGGCTCACATCGGTACAATTACGTAACCGAAATGACAACTTGATATGACCTGCATGGGCCACCACAAAAACATGTAACGCTCCAGTCCCAAAATACTTAGGACTAGGTACGTACTATGCCAGCTGTATACATACGAAGTACACCCAATATATGGAAACCTTGTATGTATACATAGCTGTAAAATCAGTAGAACCATAATAACTAAATCTCATCCACTAGATAAATAAATGATATAAAGCAACTTTGAATTTGTCATGTATACAATCGTTGGGCGGAGACAAAGTCCACTACCCCTATCTCAATAAAATGTACAAGAATGATCGAATAGATAACGAGAACGAACCAGCGTAATCATCTTCGAAAGAATGGAAAAGATCACTGCCTTGGCTAGAAAACCTGCACAAATCACAGAAGCCACACCTGGAGAGATAACCAGGTCCTCAGAGGGTAACAAGATACAGGAAGAACATGCCATATGAACTGAATATAAATGCACCATAAAATAAAGATAAAGTAAAAGCGTCCAAACCATAACACGGCTCAATATCCCATCATCGAAACAGTAGGCTCCCCCACAACCAAACAAGGACAAGGGATAACTTACTATTCCGCGATGTGATATTTTTCCATGCCATGACTGGACCATAAAATTTGCTAAGGTCTCCTAACAATATTTCTAGTAGGCAATATAGAAGACATATTGATGTATGGGCAGGTGAAGGCTGACTCCCCCAGGACAAGGTAACAACTCACAAGACACACACGTCAATACCAATACTATCAGCCGGCATAACTCGAGGCTAGCGGCCCACGTGACCCATCAGTCCACATAGCTCGAAGCTAGTGACCCTCGCGACTCGACTACCGTAGTACGCAGTTACTACAGCTTTTGGATTTGGGGTAGCCCATACATTTAACTGTCTTCCTCCCTCCCAAGGTCCCTAACAGAAGGTAGTTCACTAAGACTAGGTCCATATGCATACAAAAGACAAGAAGGAAAAATAACCGAAACAAAATAAAGTGAACAAATAGCAAGTACTGGATCCAACTGAGAACAAATAATAAAATATACAGTAAATAAATAAATAAAGGTGCATCTAATTATGAACAGTAAATAAGGCAAGGTATCTTGCCTGAGGGTGGTGCGAGAAGCAGCAAAATCCAACAATCAAAATCGTCAACACGAAAGTCAAAATCCACAAGAAGCTCCGGATGCTGAAACAAACATCACGAACGAGTTTGGAATAAAAGATATGCTTAGGAAACGCCTGTCCAAAAGTCAAATTCTGGAACATGGGCAAAATCTTAATTTCGGATCAAAACGATGTCCGCCATTGGACCCACTTTGCACCGAAATACGTGCCAAAATCTACGATCTCTAAAGTCGTCAAACTATATGTCTACAGATTTGTTTTGAGGAGACGAACCCAACGGTATGTCCAATTTTGGATTCCGGTGGGCTGTGCACAAAATCGCCCGTTGAGTGGGATTATGGGCCCGCCAAAATAGTGTTCCGATCAACGGTCTCAGAATCGGACCAAACTTGGCTCACAGGACCAGAAAAATATTTCGAGTCCAATGGCACAAGTTTTATCGTGATATGATGAGTGTGCACAAAGTTGTGACTTAATTTGCAAAAGGGTCGATACAGGGTATCTCGACGGATACGCACTGATTTCGTCGCGCACATGCAGCGAAATCGGATTCCGTCAGTTCCTACATGTCGACAACATCCATACGGACCTTTCGATGCGTATAGTGCACGACCACGTCGTTCGATTTGTCGGGGCGCACGCCGTATCGGGTGTTTTTTTCACTTTTTGAAAACAGAATTTATAATTTTTTTGGGAAACTTTAACAACGTGTAACTTTCTACATACTAGATAAAAAGTGAATCCAGAAGGTGCGTTACAATCTCGGTTAGGTTGTCTTTGACTGCCTTCAATTAGTTTCTACAAAAGTTTAATGGACAGCGAGAAAAGTGGCCGACAAGTTGGTGTTTCAAACAGTTTTTTAATAATTCAGAAAAGTGGTTTTTCTCCAACTTCGCCTTGATTTTTCGAGCAAGTTGGATGGACATGTCAAAATCCACCTGGGGGATCTCGAAGAGGGTCAAGTCTACTTTCCAGAACATTTTACGGATCGAAAATCGGAGTTACGAGCAGAAAGTTACGTCATCGGAAAGTAGGGTACCTTGAGTGGGAAAACTGCTCCGTGGATGACGAAGGGCTGTCTTTCGATGCTCCGTTCGTCGCGCACAAAGCTCCGTCGCTGGTGAAACGAATTCGTAGGCGAAGAGGGTATGATCAGCCTCAACTTTCGTTTTGGAAGTTTAGGGTTTAGAGGCTTGTGGAAAAAGTTATAATTATAATAACTTGGGACAAAACCTAATACTAATACACTTTGTAAATAGTTGTGTGGACCCATTTGCTTGCTCGCGGGAATAGAATTTGCTGCTGTACGCAGCAAGTTAATTGAGAGGGGGGGGGAGGGGCCCGCCCACTTGGGTGGGTGGAGTTGTTTATATTTTTTTTTTTCTTTTTTTTTCTTTTTCTTTTCCTTTTTCTTTTCTTATTCCATTTCAAATCAAATCTTTTATATATATAACCATATATATCCAAAATCATTTAAATACAGATAACACTTTAAATGTCACATATCCAAATATTTAATATATTTAAATATATCTACATATATATATATAAATTCATCTTACAATAAATCAATCTCAATAATAATAATAATAATAATAATAATAATAATAATAATAATAATAATAATAATAATATCTAAATAGAATAAACATATTTTAATCTCCATGAAATAACTTAAATTATAATAAAATAATAATAATCGTCCCAATGGGTGAACTTTACCGCTCACCCATGCGTGGGTCCAGAAAATTATACCATCTTGTAAAAATATTATTTTATTAATAAAATATAAATTTTGTACCAAAAGTCAATAAATATTCAACAAGTCTCAAAATTATTTAAAAATATTTGTACACACATGAAATATTCCTACATGGCCATCTTGGTCCCACCACATGCCTACATGGGCTTAAATTTGGTCCGGACCCAGTTCGGACTGGTTTGGCCCAACCGGGTCATCAAAAATTAATATATAAAATAATATCTAAATAAAATATTTTAAATGCGTTATTTCATAACTCGGCCTGGTTTTTCTAGTTCGGACTGAACTATGGCTAGGCCTCCCATGACATGGCTAATATACTGGTCAAAGCACACTGTTACATCTTCCGTGCCAAAATTCATGGTAGTCTTGTGTTCCAAAATTCAAAAATGGCTAAGGTCATTTCTAAATAATAAAAAAAACATAAATTGCATAATTTAAATTTGAAGTCTAATAAAATAATAAGAAAAATAATTTAAAAAATAGGGGTTTTACAATACTCTCATTATTAATTATAAAATAAAGTAAATACATATATAGAGTTATATAAGTATATGCATATAAATGTGTGTGTATATATATATAAAATATATATATATATATATATATATATATATATATATATATATATATATATATATATATATATATATATATATATATATATATATATGTATCAAAATGTATATATATTGATAAAAGGCAATTAATAAATAAAATGGAACAAAGAAGCAACAGCAGGCCAAGCAACCCCAAGCCCGCCTAGCTCGGCCAAACCCGAGCAACCCGACCCGGCCGAGCCCCTAATACAAACCTGACAGCAGTTGTGCATATATATGCTCGAGAGAGAGGGAAACCCTAACCTTAACCCGCGCCCAGCCCTGGCGACCTCCCCACGCCGCCATGATGGGCTGTCGACCGGCCAGAGCGCCGACCAGGCCTCGCCGGAGCGCAGATGCAGCAGCAAGCATCGACAGCAACAAGCAGCAAGTGTCAAGTTCGTGAAGGAATTTCTCGATCATCATGCGATCGTTTTGCGTCCCGTCTTCTCCGGTACGTTCACAATCTATAGGGCTTTAAACCCCTTCAAGTAGTTTGTAGATTACGGTCCTGTATTTCCCGATAAATCGATGAAAAGTTTATCGAAAAACCTGTTTGAAACAGAACATAAGACAGTCCATACACCCATGTTCGAGGATCGATTCCAATCGATCTTGTAACAGTTTAGAAGTTGTAATTGAATACAGTTATAGACCACATGTAGAACTCTAAAATCCTTCAGATAGATTAATTTTTCGTTTACTGAATAAAGAGTAATTGGATTGTAAAGTTACAGAAAAACATGTTTTCAAAATTTTGAAATTTTAATAAAATCCTTCGATACGACGTGCGTCCTGCCAATCCGGGCAACGTGGTCATGAACCGAAAGCGTCGAAAGGTGTGTATCGGCTTCGTGGACGTGTGGGCTTTGACGGAATTCAAATTGGTTGCGTGTGCGCGACGAATTTGATACGTATCCGTCAAAATTTACCATATCGATCTCTGTGCAAATTTTCCAAATACTTTGTGTACGTTCGTCAGATCGAGACGAAACTTGCGCCAACATGACCGTATCGTCTTTCTAGTCCTGTATGCCAAGTTTGGTCCAATTCTGGGACAGTTGATCGGATCGTCATTTTGTGGGCCCCACGATCCGATTCAACGGGCGATTTTGTGTACGGTCCACTGAAATCTAAAATTGGATATACCATTGGGTTAGTATCATCAAAATAAATTCGTAGACATATAGTTTGACGACTTTAGAGACCATTGGCCCTGGTATGCTTTTCGGTGCAAAGCGGGTCCAACGGCGGATACCGTTTTGGCCTGAAATGACCGCTTTGTCCCTTTGTCCAGAATTGGACTTAAGGACAGGCCATCCTAGCTAATTTGACTATTTTGAGAATGTTGGCAACGTCTGTTTCAGCTTTCGGAGACAGTTGTGAGATTTGAACTTTATGACTTAACAGTTGACTATATTTTGTTGGATCTGCGTGCAACCTCCAGGCAAGATATCTTGCCTCCCTCTACAGTTTATTTATATATATATTCTTATTATTATCTAGTTTTACTAGTTAATTATTTACATGTGATTTGTATATCATGTATGCTAGTATAGATATAGTCCTTGTTCATATTTAGCTTGTGGTTCATATTGGATCTATTCTCCCGTGTATCTTGACTGGGGCATATAATGTCGTCACCTATACTTTGACTGAGTCATATCGTGTCATAGGATAAGTAAGCCATAGCTAAACTGTTGTACCTTGTATTCGTGAAGCTAACCTGCGAGTCCACACTAGGGGCGGGGGTTAGTAGTTATTTGTACCTTAATTTCGTAAAGCTAACCTACGAGTCCACACTAGGGACGAGGGTTAGTAGTTATCTGTTTCGCACCTGCGAGTCCACACTAGGGCGAGGGTGATTTTTGATGCTAGCCTGCGAGTCCACACTAGGGCGAGGGTTAGTAGTTGTTTCAAACCTGCAAGTCCACACTAGGGACGAGGGTTTGAGTATCCATTGATCTTGTGACATGTTTTCGCTTGTTCTCATCCAGCAGTTCATTTATGCGTAGTGGTTTTTGTACCCGTGTTTATGATCATTCTATCAGTAGTCACTTGTCTATAGCCACTTGTTAGTAGTCTTCATGTCAGTAGTCAGTTTTCATGATTATGTCTCTTTTTCTGTTTATACCTTGTTTATATTTTATTGCATGATTAAACTGCTAGATAGGCATATTTTTAAGTATCTTGCTATGTCCCCTGAGGACCTGATGAACTCTTCAGGTTTAGTGATTGCATGGAGTTAGCTAGTAGTTCTGGATGGCTGAAGTGATGATACGCTTGTGGGATTCAGGTATCGTTATTACGTTTATTATCCGCTCGTTCTTTCATACCTTATCATGAGATATCCTGTTTCTTGATTCAGTTTTTAGACACTTGTTACTTTCTTTAGAGTCTTATCGGACATATATCTAGTGGGCTGCAGACCACAACCCATAGTGTTCATTCATGTTTCGTACACTTATTGTAGATTTGAGATATAGAATGTTTTGCTATGATTTGTGTCACGACCCGCACCTACTTTTCGGACGCAAGCTCGTGTGCAAGCCAGCTACGTATCGAGCGGACTCTAGCCCGACTCGAATACGTAAACACTGTCAAGGCTATGGTATACTGCCAAATCATGGCAATGCAATCTATATCTCAATCCACAACAAGAATATGAAACACGAATGAATAATTATGGGTCATGGTCTGCAGCCCATTATCATATTGTCCGATTAGACTCCAAGAATGATATTAGTCTATAAAATAAACAGAATATATCATGGTACAGAATATAAAGCACGAGAGGATAATAAAAAAATATCACAAGCAAATACCTGTATCATACATCGCAATCCTCTACCATCCCGCTCTGCTAACTAACTCCATGCAGTCGCTAAACCTGAAGAGATCATCAGGTCCTCAGAGGACATAGCAAGATACATATAAACATGCCTATCTAACAGTTTAATCATGCATAATAATATATAAACAGGATATAACAAGGAACGACACTTAACTTGGCAAGAGACTATGATCAAACTGCTAACAAGTGACTAACGATAAGTGGCTACTGACAGGTGACCTTGAACAAGAACACTAGAATAATTACGCATAAATGAATTGCCAGATGAACAAGCGAACACGAGATCAATGGAATACCAAACCCTCGTCCCGAGTGAACTCGCAGGTTTGAACTAATCACTAACCCTCGTCCCGAGTGTGGACTCTCTGGTTAGTTCTAATCACTAACCATCATCTCGAGTGTGGACTCTCTGATTAGTTCTAATCACTAACCCTCGTCCCGAGTGTGGACTCTTTGGTTAGTTCACGGCAAGGCACCCTCGTCCCGAGTGTGGACTCTCTGGTGCAAGTATAAGTCAACACCCTCATCCTGAGTGTGGACTCTCTGGTGCAAATAATCGATATCCTCGTCCCGAGTGTGGACTCACGGATGTAAACAGATCAAGGCAAACACCCTCGTCCCGAGTGGACTCTCTGGTGCCAAGGAAACAATAACAAGGATTTAGCAGTTCAAGTACACGTACTTGTTCTATGACACGACTCAAGCAAGGTACTGGTGAGACAAGGTACGACTCATTCAAGACACAGTCAAGTCCACTATAACTACACCGTCAAGTCAAGCAAGACCATAAACTGGTGAACACGGTATGTAGAAACTAGATAAATCAAGTCAACTAGAAAGCTAATAAATCATATAAAATCTATAACAAATATAGTATCCAATGATAATACAATATTAACATGAAAACAATAAATATGGAATTAAACTGTAGAGGGAGGTAAGGTATCTTGCCTGGAGTTTGCGCGCAGATCCAACAGAATATAGTCAACTACTAAGCCATAAAGTCCAAATCATCACAACTATCTCCGAAAGCTGAAACAGACATTGCCAACATTCTCAAAATAGTCAAATTAGCTGGAATTGTCTGTCCTTAAGTCCAATTCTGGACACAGGGACAAAACAATAATTTCGGGCAAAAACGGTGTCCGTCGTTGGACCCGCTTTGCACCGAAAAGCGTGCCAGAGTCCATGGTCTCTAAAGTCGTCAAACTACATGTATACGGATTCGTTTTGATGATGCAAATCCAAAGATATGTCCAATTGTGGATTCCGGTGGGCCGTGCACAAAATCTCCTGTTGAATCGGATCGTGGGGCCCGCGAAACGGCGATCCGATCCACTACCAAATTACAGTATTTTAGCGACGGCCATTTAGCGACGGAAATTTTCCGTCGCTATTACCGTCGGATCACCGACGGATTTGTGACGGAATACCGACGGAAAGCAGTGGACAATTTTTTTTATTTTTTATGTCCATATCCGTCGCTACTACGCCGTCGATAGGTCGTCGGCCAAGTAGCGACGGTTTTATATCCGTCGCTAGAACGTCGCATATTTTGGCAGAAAAAGCCTAAAATATTGGCGCGAGATTTACTGACGACTTAGCGACGGAATAATCCGTCGCTACTAAGCCTAAAATATTGGCGCGAGATTTACTGACGACTTAGCGACGGAATAATCCGTAGCTACTCCGTCGCTAATTTCTGTACCCTAACTTAAATTGAACCGACGGGGGGGAAATTTTCATTCCCCCCCAAAACACTCTCTCTCTTCCCTCTCCCTCTCTCCGACGATCTCCCTCTCTCCGACCGGCGATCTCCCTCTCTCTCTCTAAGGTATGCTCTCTCTCCCCCCCCCTCTCTCTCTCTCTCTATCTCCCCCTCTCTCTCTCTCTTTTACGATTTGGGGGGTTGGGGGGCTGTCGTAGTAGTCGGAGAGGGTGTGGGGCAGGGGGGTTTCGGGTACGGGGTGGGGTGGTCGGGGCAAGGGTGGAGTGGGGTGGTCGGGGGCAGGGGGTCGGGGAGGGGGTCGGGCAGGCACTACACCAAAATGACAAATTAGGAACGCAAGGTATTTTTCAATCTGGAACGCTTACTTTTTGTTCCTAGGTTCGGGAACATATTAAATATGTTCCGGATCAAAGAAATGTTCCTAATATATTTTATTTTATTTTTTAGGAAAAATATTTATTCAAATACGTTTTTTAGTGTTCCAAATATGTTCCAAATTGAAATTGCATCCACATGCATCTCATGTGCTTGCTAATAAAGCGTCCAAACAAAAAAAAATCACCAAACCCAAACCTAATGATCCGACACATGTTGTCATTGACTCAAATTTTTGGTCAAATTGCGTTCAAGCAACTCCACACATTAGACACTGTCCTTGGAATGTTGTTGGCTTAATATATACAGTTATAAATGTTCCAAACTTTCCAATCCTTTTCCCTCTTTCTTATAATTCACAAAATTTTCATCTCCCTCCAGATCTTTCAATCTCCCTCCAAATCATTAATCTTTCTCTCTCCATAGTCTTGCAATCAAACCCTAGCTCCCTCCATCTTCTTCTCGCCATCAAATCTGCATGCGCTCGCCATCGAGAAAGGGCTTGATGATTGCCATCCGCATACGATCACCGTCGGCGTATGGTAGCCACCGCAGAAAAGGGTTTGAAGGGCCATCATCCACCAAGGAAGAATCCGTCTACGATCGCCATCATCCACCGAGGAAGGGTTTGTTCTTTTTATTTTCTCTATTTTCCTCTAAAATTTTCATATGCTCAATTCATTTAAGCTATTGAGTATTCTCTCTCTTTTGCACGGATCATAGTTCTTTGTCTGACTATTCTGTCAATCTGCACCTATGATATCATGCTTATTTTAGGTAAAAGTGTGATTGTAGAGTAGATTGTATGGGCTTCCCTAGTTTAAATATAAAGAACATATTCTATCCTCACATAAAGTTATGCTAACACCGAAAGTGTGGAATAGTCCATGCATTTCACCACTTCAAGATTTGGTGAAAATGGATAAGTGGTTCAATACTAAGATAATTGAATTGTTCAAGCACTCATCTGCTTGGTGTTCTATCTGGTGCTTAGAGGAATTAATACTTCAACCATCTTGGAGGAGCGTGGTATTCAGACATGATGCTACTCGTGGGGAAATGTTACTCATATAAATAATGCTTGCTGCCATTTATAGCATCAGTAGATTTATCATTCAGAACATAGAGGAAGATGGTTGTTGCCTTCTTGAAGCTTACATAAGCTATTTAAGACAATTGGGAAAGGACCTTTAACCAATTAAAGTTTTTGTTTATGTAATGTTTTGCTTTTGAGCATGTATCCAAGATGAGGTCATAACTCGAGTTAGTGTATAGCAAATCTATTCATGATTGAAAGAGGGTTTTGGTTGCAATTGCAATTATCTTATTTGATTATCCACTTATGAGTTTAGTTTTTGGTACGAGATTACCAATAGAGAAGCTTCATGCATGAATTTGCATCTGACTGGAGTTTTTGAGGGCCGAGACATAATTGAGGTGTTGTTCCTTCTAGTTGTGTATCGGAACATTAGAAACAAGCTTGCTCCATGTAAGACTAACCCATATGAACCTAGCCTGAGTCTCAAAGATAGTGGGACGACGAGCTCAGATCATGAGAGTAAAAAGGATAATGGTCAAGAGTCAAAGACTTCATAAGCTAACTAAACTTATTGGAGTATATGCCTTTGATATCAAGAGTCAAAGACATTCATAAGCTAACCAAACTTACAAGTTGCCGGTGCCTTTTTATAGAAGAGGATGACCTTTTTTCTATATTAGAAATTGTTTTGTTGACAATACTAAATAGGAGATTGAGAAGGAATAATCAAAACATGTTGAAATGGTGGAGTGCTTTGTGATCGCATGATAACACTAAAGTTGAAAAAAAAAAATCATTTTAGATGGTTTGGACGTACAACAGTAAGGAATGATAAACCATACCAATAAGTGCACTAGTAAGGAGTGATAAGGTAGTAGTTAAATGATCCACTAGGACTAGGAGTAGGGTAAACGAACATGGATTGAAGTTGTAAAGAAGGCTATGAATGGTTTTTGTTACTGTTTTAGAGGACATAGCCCTTAATAAAGTTGAACAGGGAAAATATATATTCAAACAACTGACCAAAGAAAGGGGATAAAAAGGCTTTGTTGTTGTTTTACTGAATAGTGATGTGACTTAGTGCAATCAAGTTCTTTAATGAATGCATTTGGGATGGTTGGATTTGGGTTACTCAAGCCAAATTGGTATTGTAGCTTTGGCTGGATCTATATGGACAAGGTTTGACTAACGTAAAAGTTTGTAAACTCCCATATTTGGTTTGATAACAAGGTTTGTGGTATCGGAATTGAACCCTTACTATGAGTATCATGATTGACTGTATTCTGTATCGGCAGTTTCAAATTGGAGTATCAAATTATTTTTTTGTATCGAAAAACAACTAATTATTAATAAATTATTAAAATTTTAGAAAACATATTTTATACATGTAGCATAATTTTGAGTGTTTTTCTATGTTGTTACATGTCCTATTTCTTATTAGTCACCCTTGTTGATTGGTTTACATGCAATAAATAAATTTTCTTTTTTTACATGCTTTTACAAACTTACCATGCTTTTACGCCCTTGTTGATTTGTCTTTTTTGTTCAATTTTTTTGCCGAATTGACCGAAAAGAGAATCCCAATGTCGCTATCGGATCGGGATATGCTAAACCGTATCGGTATCGACCAATACCATAAACTATGGTCGATAATGCAACCTAACACATGAAACTCTACATTGTCTTAACTTAATGCCACCTGGGGAGATACCTTTGCTAATTGTTCACTATACACTACTCGGTAATTCTCTTGCACTTGATTACCTTGATCGAGTTATTTGTATTTCTTGAAATCTGCCTAACATTGTAAGTTTTGAGTATTTGGACATTATTTTTGGATAGAGCTAATGCATCTATATATTCATGACCTAAGCTACTTCAAGATGGAATAGACCAATTTTCCATAATAAATTGCTGAATTGTTCCACTTTTTGTGGTCAGTCACTTGCATAATATCATTAAAAGATTAAAACTTCCTCCTGACCTAGTTGCTTTTTTGTGGTTTTGGTGAGTGAGTTTGACATGTGATATTTGCTGGCACTTTCCATTTACAGTGTTAGAGAATGAAACATGATTGTATACATTTTTAATTCAGGCCTTGGCTATCTTTTATGTTGCATGTGCATGTACACTTCTGACATTTCTATACATATATGACATTCGTATAGTAAGGTTTTTCATTGACTATAAAATCTATTAGTTATTATATACTTTCTCGTAGAAAACTATATTTAGTTAGATCAATAGCTACAGCCAGCCTGTTGGTGGTAAACTTTTTCCTCTTAAGATATCTCCGAACTTCAAAAATTTGTTCCCCTATGCTTATGAGCAAAAAAGATTATTTGAGGACCAAGTGAGGTGTTAAGTCACTGTATCTGACAGGCATGACATCCACCTCCCTTTATCCACATTTACCTATCTCACCTCGTTATTTTAGAATTTTGCAAGTTCTCTTAGGCCTCAGGTGAGGCAAGTCATGTTGGAGGTCAAGTTTGGTTCCGAGCTATAGGTGCTATGTTTAGCCACTTTACATCAGTCTAACACATGAATGAGCTCCTAAATTTTCAACACAACATTTTGGATCAAATATCTTGGATTGTGCTTATTTATCGAGGATCTTGACTGGCATAAAGACACTGTTCAAAATTGAAGTTTGATTTATACACATATTTGCATGGAAATCACCTTTGTTGGTTTTACCAAATGGTACATTTACTAAGCTTGTTATTCGACCTGCCACCCGTTCTTGATTGAGTTACATCAATCAGATCTGTCTTGGAAGGGGCTAGGTTCTCCTTAGCAGATCTGGAAGCTGAAGTGGGGAATATAGGTCCACCTTGATCTTACCTTGTTGCAGATTCAGACCGAATGCAGAAAGTAGAGGGATGTGATAAATGAACCTTTTAACTTTGTTATGCATTTGTTGGAATATTCAGAGCAATGCTAACACGATGGTAAATAATTTTAGCATTGGCCTGTGTAGACTGTAGAGGGCTCAGACAGGATCTAAAAGTTACACAAACAACGTATGGATCGATATCCTGAACTCGGGGTATCACGGATCTGTGATTTGTAATAAGCAACCTGTTCGTTGCAGATTAGAAATAATCATTACTTTATAGATATTACATAAATTAAACTTTTAGTTTCTGGAGAACTTTAGTTCTTATATTTGTATCTTAAGTGGTATTAGATGACTGATATGCAAGATTTTTTCCCAGCAAAGTGTTGGACCTTTTCATATCCAATACTTTCTAGTACAGCCATGGCAACAATAGCCATGACAGTTATTTCCTTTAGCCATGTCAATGCCCATTGGGGGTAGTTCAATTTGCGCCCATTTGGTGGCCAGTAAAAATAAAGATTTGACATGTCCGTCTCCCAAGGCGGTTCAAGCACATTGTAGTTGGGATTTTGTCGACATTTATACGATATTCTTAGAGTTGTATAGTCATTATGTCATTACAAATTTCAAAGTAACCTGAATGAGCAGGCTTTGTACCGACCTGGACCCTTTTTTTCCTTTTACTTCATAAAAGCCAGTGTTTTGTACCAAGTGTAAAGATGGGCCTAACAGTATTTTCATGCGACCTCATGCTTCTATTGCTAGTTCTAGTTGGTAGATACTCTTCTTTACCTTACTTTGCTGACACATGGTTCTTCCTTGGGAGTATTACACTTTGTGAGAAGGATGGTAGATTATCCAATAATGGTTGTAACTCTGTTTTGCAGACTATCAGATACTGATATGAAAGAAGTTGTGAACTACAAAACAATTTTCGCAAAGGATTTAGCAAAATCTGTTCTATCTGATGGAGGGTGGTATAATTTAGTGGTAAAGCTTATTTGAAGTGTATATGCTGCTTTTCGTTTACAATATGATCAAATGCTATTTTGTTCTTTAAATTCCTTAAAGGCCTGTAGTTGTAATGATGAAAAGTTCTAATTCTTATCTTGATTTTCTCCCTAGTGTTCTGAGAAGAACCATCAACAGGATGTCGATGTTGCACTTGTATATATTGGGAGAAAGGTGAGCCTTCATTTTATTACAAGCACCAATCATAAGGGCATGACTATATTTATATTCATTGTGGACTCTTGTGGTATTACTGGATTTGATGTAAATTATGGGAAAGAGATGTGGAATATGTTTATGGCTTTGGTGGTTAGTTTTTCAATACAAATGTCCGAATTCATTCATCCGAAAAACTATATTAGATGTAGTTAGTTCCATTTGCTTCACAAGACACTTGAGTTCAATGTTTAATTTTTGGTTCTGTAGGGTAAAGCTTATCAAACACACTCTTTAAGAGGAATGTGCAGTTTCTTTGTTAGATATGTACGTGTTTTATAAACTTAAGAACGGCTTTTTGTTTGTAAGATGTTGGTTGTACATTTTTCTTACTATACATGCATGTGAAAACTTCAGATGTTCACTTCTAAATTTAGCTATGTTTTTCTTAATGTTTACATATGATGCTTTTTCTAAACATGTTGTTATTTGACAGGAATATTGGGCCATCAATGTTTGAAGGAGAGGCTATTGGTCTAGGTGCCATGTACGCCACAAAATCTATTCGTGTTTCTTACCACAAAATCA
Organism: Iris pallida; assembly: GCA_029216955.1. Classification (NCBI taxonomy): domain Eukaryota; kingdom Viridiplantae; phylum Streptophyta; class Magnoliopsida; order Asparagales; family Iridaceae; genus Iris; species Iris pallida. The sequence continues at coordinate 8,130 of JANAVB010021788.1, read as the reverse complement.
TGCTGCTATGTTTTTCTTAATGTTTACATATGGTGTAGACATTGCTATTGGATACGTCAGAAGAATTAGTTACAATGTGGTGTTGTGAAACTGAAGCAAGTTGGGATCAAATGAAAATACCTATTTAGGATTAAGCAACATTCCTCATTTTTACTAAACATCAAAGTTCCTTCAATCTATCAGCAGGTGATAAATATACTCAAGACGAATAAATATACTCAAGACTATACCTTCCTCGCTATTTTGGGTTGAAGCTTGATCTATACCACCAATCTGTCAATATCAATATCATAAGGCAACAGGAGGAGACATTACCTTTTTCTTCTGAGAAAATCAGGTATGTACTCAATGAGGATCACCTTGCTTAGTGCGCTACAAAGTACTATTATTACTACATCAAATACAAGGAGATGTTGCATCTGTTTAGGTTTCTCTGTAGCTTCTCTGTTATATGTCAAATTGGATTGTTCTATTATTTTCTATTACATAAATTGTCTGGAGCTACCCTGCCTTAGTGATGTTTTTCTTGTTTTGCACCTCCTTCAAATTCTTCTCGACAATAATCAAGTGGTGATAGATCTGATCACATTGCATTTTTGAAGGACTTGTTCCTGAAGTAGGCATGGTGAGAGATCTGGAGAAGATTGATTAAGGAGACAATGGTGGCAGATCTATCCTCAGGTATAATCATTGGATGAAAATTGGTCAAATATCTTTGTATAAATTTTTATAGCAAGCCGATAGCTAATCGTGTGGCTTCTCATGTTTGTGGTTTGATAGCTCCAAGCTATGTTTATGATATGATATACTACCACTTTGTTACATATTGGTCGATATGGCACAGTACATATTTGTTGATAGGTAGTATCGACTTTTTTTATTTGAGTCATGTAAAGTATACTTAAGAATTATGATTCTGGAACTAGATATAGCTGTAAAGATGAAACAAATAATTTTTTTATGAGAGAACAATATTAAATCATGTTCTTATAGGGATTTAAAAGTATAAACCTAAACTCCTAGAGTTACTCTATTGTACGGCACAAGATACGATATGCAATACATGATATGATACACAAGCAAATTGATATACGATAGATATGCGAGTTGACAACCTCAGCTCCAAGTACTTTGCCAACAACAACAAATAAACTTCTTTCCTTGCTGATTGTTATCATTATCAGAAGTTTCAATGCATATCAAAACTGTTTCCTTTATCATCATAAGCGAAAAATAGCTCTTCGATGTTTTATTACCAGTAGGTCTTGGTATGTCAAATTTTTTTTTTTGGTCCAATCACTTTTGTTTTCTTTCTTGAATGAACTCAAGGGTTGTTTCTATTGAGCTTTTCCTTATTACGTTGGCACATATAACTCAAGAATTCTCATCTATGCTAAGTTACAAATAAGATGATATGATAATGTTTGGTCGGTTCTATTGTAATTTTCAGTAACTCGTTGTTTCATGCCATGGGCACAACCTAGAGAGACCCAAGGGTGATTTTGTTGCTATTTTTGTTCGATCATTCACTATAATTGTCAAAGTTACATAAAAAAGATGGTTGTGTTGGGCGAATCACCCCAAATTGGGCCCGAATAGAAGCCAAAAATCAAGCACGGAAAGGGAGATTATCAAGTTAAGATATTTTGTGTCTCAAACTTGGTTCAAACTTGAAATATGAAATAGACTCATATTATGATATTTATTTACGATTCATTATAATATAATAAATGTTGGTTTTGGTCATTCTTTAAAGGGGATATTTGCTTGCTTGTAAATAGAATCTGTTTTAGTTTTTGATGCTGTAAATGGTGTTGCAGCTATTTTTGCTGCAACAAAAGGAGTATTTAATGTAGCTTTTCTTGCAACAAAAGAACAAAAATAGTGAACCAAGCAAAACGATATAAACATACCTCATTCCTTTAGGTAGACTTTGAAGAATCACATGAAATATTAATTGTCCAATTTCTTGAATATACAATATTGGTTCATCTTAGATTTTTTGTTCATCTTAGTATTTTATTATCCAATATCCTAATTTTAACTTAAACTTATTTTAATGTTGCATGCAGGTGTTTCAAGTTGCCGCTAACGTTGTTTAAATCTCCATCATTCTGTTGGATAAAAAACTTGTTGAATTATGTCCAATTTTGTAAACATATATCTTTTATGGTCGAGCTAGATTTGATATAGTATTTGTAACTTACGTTATATATACTCTTGATGATGTTTTATAAAAAATTTAACTTTTGGAATATGTTATTGGTTGTTTAATTTATATTAATTTGATTGCTATGGTTAATTTAATGGCTCTCCTGGATGTTGATTGAGGCAATGTATAAAGATATTGCATCATTTATTATGTGTTTTATGTTCAGTTTATGAATTATATTTGTGGCTCAAAATAAAAATTGGTTGCAAAATTGAAATTAGAAAAATATATGGGAACATTTATAAAGCGTTTCAAATTTAGCCAAAAGAATAATGTAAAAACTGTTGCAAATTATATATAGGAACAGATGCAAAACGTTTCATAATGACATTTAGGAATGTTTGAAAGACGTCCCAAAAAATACTTTAGGAACGTATTTTATGTGTTTCAAAAGTGAATTTTAGAAACACTTCATAGACGTCCCAAATAGATTTTAGGAACACATTATTTGGGTTCCAGATTCTAATTTAGGCACGCCTTCTAACCGTTCCAAACTACAATTGGAAACGCTTTATAAATGTTCCAATAATTGCAACACCATTTTTAGGAACGATTTTTAAATGTTCCTAAAAATATTAGGTACATTAAAAAACTGTTCCTAAATGCCTCTTTTGGTGTAGTGAGGGGTGGGGGGGTGGTCTGGGCAGGGGGGGTTCGGGTAGGGGGTGGGGTGGTCGGGGCAAGGGTGGGGTGGGAGAGGGGGCAGGGGGGTCGGGGAGGGGGTCGGGCAGGGGTGGGGGGGTGGTCTGGGCAGGGGGGTGGGAGAGGGGGTCGGGCAGGGGTTGGGGGAGGGTCGGACAGGGGTTGGGGGGGGGGGTCGGGACAGAGGGGGGGCAGGGGGGTGGGAGAGGGGGTCGGGCAGGGGTTGGGGGGGGGTCGGGCAGGGGTTGGGGGGGTCGGGGCAAGGGGGGCAAGGGGGGTGGGGGAGAGGGGGGTCGGGCAGGGGTTGGGGGGGGGTCGGGGGCAGGGGGGGCGTAGGAGGGACTCTGGAGTCCCCGCGCAGGAGTCCTCCTCCTCCTCTCCCACAGACACACACACACACACACGGACACACACACACACACACACGGACACACACACACACGGACACACACACACAGACACACACACACACACACGGACACACACGGACACAGACACACGGACACACACACACACACAGACATATATATATATATATATATATATATATATATATATATATATATAGGCATAATTTTAAGTAATTTATTAATAATATATATATATATATATATATACACAGACACACGTCGTGAAGTCTAGTATATATATTTGATTAGCTAAGGTAGAAGTTTAGCCTAATTAAGGTTAGTTTTGACAGAGTTGACTTGGACTCCTAATTTGACCTAGAACTAGCCTAGTTGACCTATTTGTATTTCGATTGATATCATATGAATAGTTTGCCTAAGATTTGATTGTGTTGGTTTTAATGTGTGGGTAAATTAGTTTACCTTATTTTAGAGTATGACTACGTAGCTAGTGTGTAGAGTAGTATATGGTTACTAGATCCTAGTGTAGAGTAGTATGTAGAGGAGTATGGCTACTAGTGATATATAGATATGTAGGTCCATGTGTATCTGTATCGGACTATCGCTATCGGTATCGAACTATCGCTATCGGTATCGGACTATCGCTATCGGTATCGAACTATCGGTATCGATCGAACTATCGGTATCGGACTATCGCTATCGGTATCGGACTATCGCTATCAGTATCGACCGTATATACTTAGTATCGGGCGTAGCGGATTAGTATCGATCAGTATATAGGTTTGGGTTAAGATCAAGGTTCAAAGTATCGGTATCGGAATAGTAGGCCGAATAGGAGGCCGAGATAGTCGAATGAGAAGAAGGAAAGAAGGAAGGAGCAGATGGGTCCAGAGCCATGGTGGAGGAGGAGAAGTAACATGAGAGCAGTTTCCGCCGTAACATCTCTTGGCTCTGTTAGCGACGGATGTTTTGTCGCTAATACGACGTTAATCCGTCGTACACCTCGGCGGATTAGCGACGGCATAACGACGACCTGCCGTATGGGAAAATCTCTGATACGCTTTTACCGACAAATTTACGACGGATTAGCGACGGATATTGCGTATCAGAAAATCACTGATACGGTTTTGCCGACTCTTTAGCGACGGAGTTTTCCGTCGCTAATCCTATATCCTGATACATGTTTTGACGAAAGCTAGTCGGTAATCCGTCGCTATATATATTTAAATGCGCCGACGGTATTCCGTTGCTAAGTCGTCGCTGAGTGACGGAGTAGCGACGGATATGTTTTAGCGACGAGGTTATTCCCGACGGCTGTTTTACCAAAATATCCGTCGGTAATCCGTCGGTATTTATTTTGGCGACGGACTACCGACGGATAAGGCCGTCGGTAAATACATGTATTTTGGTAGTGATCAACTGTCTCAGAATCGGACCAAACTTGGTATACAGGACCAGAAAAATGATACGGTCATGTTGGCGCAAGTTTCGTCTCGATCTGACGAACGTGCACAAAGTAATTGAAAATTTTGCACAGTGGTCGATACGGTGAATTTCGACGGATACGCATCAAATTCGTCGCGCACAGCGCAACCAATTTGAATTTCGTCAAAGCCCATACGTCCACGAAGCTGTTACGCACCTTTCGATGCTTTCGGTTCGCGACCACGTCGCCCGGATTGGCGGGACGCACGTCGTATCGAAGGGTTTTCTAGTTTTTGAAAACTGTTTTTCGTATTTTTTTTCTTGATGTTGGAACTGATATAAAATAGAACATAATAAATCAAGGTAAAAACTAAAAGTATGGTTTCCATCATGGTTAGGTTGTCTACAAACGTGTCTAAATGGATTGGATTTTGAAAATCCTAACCGTTCTGTCCACAAATATCCTTCCAAAACTTGGTCTGGGTTGGGTATTAACCTGTTTTCTGTTTCCTTGAAACTGGGTTTTCTCGAGATTTCAACCTCGAATTTCTCGTTATCTGGTCTCCTAGATCAAAAACTAGTTCATAGGGGTCGAGGGCCTATATGTTGTGTTTGCAAAGTACTAATTATCTTGGACATTGGCATGGAGGTGAAGGAGAACTATACCTTCAAAGTTGTGCCATTGCAACTGCTCTGTTGTGCTCTGTTTTCTCTGTTCGCGTGCTGTGTCCTGTCGTGCACGTGTCCAACCATCTCTGGCAGTCGTGGCGGCGGGCGGGCGGCGCGCCTAGGGTCGGAGGCGTCGGCCTAGGGGGTTGGTGGCGCAGGTTCGAGGCACTAGGGTTTGCTTCCTCGATCTCCATCCTTCTCCCTATCTCTCAGTTTTGTCATTGATATATACAAAAATTCGAACGGTGGGGAAGGCTCGGGCTGTGCGTTACTAGTCTTGGGCCTGGTTGCTCATGGGCTCAGCTTAGCTGGTTGGGATTTCCTTTCCTTTTTGTTTGTTTTACATAAAATCACACTTATATATATATATATATATATATATATATATATATATATATATATATATATATATATATATATATATATATATATATTTTCACTTATATATATATATATATATATATATATATATATATATATATATATATACCAATATTTCCTATATGAGTATAAATACTCAAAGAGTCCAAGAAATAAATTATCATAATATTTTCCCTAATGTAGGGCTTACACCCATGAATAAGTTCATACAATATTTATTCATAACAAATCACAACGTTTATTAGTATTTATTTGTATTAATTAATATCAATAATAATAATGAAGATAAGAACAACAAGATTCACTAAACCCATAATGGGTGCAAATACAATTTATATACTAGTCCCAGATTGTACCATGACATATTTTATACAATTATCATTGAACATCGAATAATATTGATATTTATAAGATTTATCGATAAAATACTCAGAAAACATGCATTAGATCACTTGAAATGAAATACGGCATAACTATACCCAAAAATACATCAATACGAACATCTTTGGACGTACCGCCCGACTACATGGGCGCCTTTGCACACGTAACATCTCTACACGGGCTTGAGCTTGGTACGAGTCCAGTTTGACACAGTCGGGTCTCCTAAAAATCATAATATCAATAAATAAATAAATAAATTGTTTATAGGGTCATGTCACAACTTGGCCTTGTTTTCCTAGTTAGGACACTCCTATGGCTTGGCATTCCCCTACCATGGCTAAACACTAGTCAAAGCACGCTACTGCACTATCCGTGTCATGATTCCTAGTCATCTGGTACTTCAAAACTCTACCATGGCTAAAGTTATCTACCGTAATAATTAACTAAATAATTATTTACAAAACCTAAAAATCACCATTTAAATAAAATAATTAAAAAAATATTTCAAACTTTCCGGGAAGGGGAGCTACAAATTTACCCACCTTAAAATAATTTCGTCCTCGAAATTCTAATTCATAACTATTCCTTAAAATTTCAAAGTCTACTATTACCTTAATCTCCTCAAATTTAATTTCTCCAAAAATATTTTATGACCTTCTCTAGTCATTTTATAACTCTGAATACTTGAGGACTTCTACCCACCTTGGGCATACTACTCCTCAAAATACGGTCACTAAAATCTAATATCTTCAAACTAGTTGCAAACAATCCTTCCAACAGATACCTAGGGCATACGACATCTATAATCCCTCATATCTATAAACATCCAAATATTCTATAGTCAAGCAAGTATCTATAAACAACCTAATATTTCATAGTCAAGCAATATTATACTATAGTTTAAGAATCTCTGATGAATTCTAGGCAGCACGATCATTCGTCATCCTGAAATAGGAAGGAACGAGAATCAATGGTACGGGAAGGCAAGTAAGAAACATCGAGAACAAATATGAAATTTCAAGGACGTAGTAAAATTTCTAGAAGAATTTTCAAGACAGAGTGGATTGAGATTTCTAAAGGTTTAGTTAGATACACAGGCTCGTATCAGTACAGTTACGTAACCGATACGATATTCTCTGACCTGTATGGGCCACCAAAAAAATTTGTCACGACCTGCACCCGCTTTTCGGACGCAAGCTCGTGTGTAAGCCAGCTACGTATCGAGCGGACTCCAGCCCGATTCGAATATGTAAACGCTGTCAAGGCTATGATATACTACTAAATCATGGCAATGCAATCTATATCTCAATCCACAACAAGAATATGAAACACGAATAAACAATTATGGGTCATGGTCTATAGTCCATTATCATATTGTCCGATTAGACTCCAAGAATGATATGAGTCTATAAAATAAGCAGAATATATCATGGTACGGAATATAAAGCACGAGAGGATAATAAAGAAATATCACTAGCAAATACATGTATCATACATCGCAATCCTCTACCATCCCGCTCTGCTAACTAACTCCATGCAGTCGCTAAACCTGAAAGATTATCAGTCCTCAGAGGACATAGCAAGATACATATAAACATGCCTATCTAGCAGTTTAATCATGCATGATAATATAAACATGATATAACAAGGAACGACACTTAACATGGTAAGAGACTACGACCAAACTGCTAACAAGTGACTAACGACAAGTGGCTACTGACAAGTGACCTTGAACACGAACACTAGAACAATTACGCATAAATCAACTGCCAGATGAATAAGCGAACACGAGATCAATGGAATAACAAACTCTCGTCCCAAGTGGACTCGCAGGTTTGAACTAATCACTAACCCTCGTCCCGAGTGTAGACTCTCTGGTTAGTTCTAATCACTAACCCTCATCTCGAGTGTGGACTCTCTGGTTAGTTCTAATCACTAACCGGCCTCGTTCCGAGTGTGGACTCTGGTTAGTTCACGGCAAGGCACCCTCGTCCCGAGTGTGGACTCTCTGGTTCAAGTACAAGTCAACACCTCGTCCCGAGTGTGGACTCT
>JANAVB010021787.1:0-23653 GCA_029216955.1 Iris pallida | reverse complement strand
TAGTCGGATAGTCTTGCACTTACTTTTACATAATTGTAATTAAGTCGACTGCAGCTGATAACAATTGTGTATATGTTGCTATATCATCTGGCTATGTTTTGTAAAGCCAGATCTCAAAAACATTTTGACTAAGCGTTTGGGACGCCTTATTGCTTTATCTTAAATGTTCTCTGTTATTGCTTCTTGTTGAATGATTGAGACAATAGATGTGAAGTGACCATAGCAAGACTTTCATGTAGTATGCACCCCCTTGTCTTTTAGACAGCATTGATCGTATTATACGGTATTCATCTACCCGTAATACGTAGCTGGCTGAGTCATTCCCCGCTCTCCAGTATTCTGGTTCTGGGGCGTGACAAAGTTTAGTGGTGGCCCATGCAGGTCTGATTTCAGACTTGTGGGGTGTTTTAATTTATAGGATGTCTCAATCACACATGTTCCCCCTTGATCTCATGATTCGTTACTCTCAATTCTAGCTTGACATTCCGGTATCCTTTGACTTCATTGATCTTTCATGTCCGATCGTTTGATTGTTCTTTGTTCCTTTCTTAGGGGCACTTCGTCCGCATCTGCCAGGACTGGACAACAACACAAGAGCAACACGGACAACCTGACCATGTTGGTCAGCAACAAGGACGGTACTAACTCAAGATCCAAGAAGAAGTAATAGTGGAAGCGGCAGCTGGATCACAGTATCCGGATGTTCCACCACCACCAACAGTTCCACCTACCCCTGGAAATGGACACGCCGGCTCTTCTGGAGATCATGAGAGGAATGATGGCTACTCAGCAACACCAGATGTTAGCCCAGCAGCGCATGCACGCTCAGTTGCAGGAGCAGAACGTACTACTCAACCAAGGGTTGCAGACGGCATTGGAAAGAGGGGCGAGGCCAGATTCAGGAGCATCAGCCAGGTTTTACAAGTACAACCCCCGTCGTTTCGAGGGCACGGAGGATGCCATCTCAGCAGATGCATGGCTTAAGGACATTGAGGCTATTCTGACGGCAGCTAAGGTACCGGCGGAAGAACGTGTGGATCAAGTGAAGTTGTTACTTCAGGATCTCGCACGTGATTGGTGGGAATCAGAGGATGTAGGCATCAGACGTCCTGTTGCTTGGGACGATTTTACCACAAGATTCAAGACAAAGTACTATGGGGTTGTGGCGCAGTTTGAGCTACAACAGAAGTTTATTAACCTCAAGCAGGCCGGCAAGACGGTAGATGCTTATGCAGCAGAGTTCTGCAGATTGAGTAGGTTCGCCCCAGAGATGGTAGCCACAGAGAGCCAGAGGGCTATGAGGTTTCAGCAAGGGTTTCATCTTGAGCTCTTGCAGATGATAGAGGGGCACAATTACCAGACTTTTGATGAAGTATTGACGGCAACCCGAAGGCATAAGACACCGTTCAGAGGATCACGGCAAGGACTGGAGGTCAGAAGAGATCCCACAGTCAGATTGAAGGAGGAGGGAGAGCAGCGCCCCGAACAACAGCACCATCCCTTAGCATTCGCATTTACGATGTAGCAGTACGAGGGCCAGCACCACCACCCAGGCAGCAGCAACAGCAACAGAGGAAGAACCAGCAACCCCCAGCGGGCTGTACTTATTGCGGGAAGATGGGGCACACTAGAGATGTGTGTCGGGCATTGAACGGACTGTGTTTGATATGTGGAAATCCAGATCATCGGGTTACCACATGTCCCATAAATTTGAGGTCAGGAGGACCAGTGCAGCAGTTTTCTGCTCTGCCAGCACCAGGGGCAGGGCAGTATCGAGGACCAGCGGTAGCAGTAAGACCGTTGGCACAGCGCCCGTTAATGCCGCATGCTCAGATGTTTCGACAGCAGGGACCACTGATGCAGCAACACCAGCACAGACCACCCCAGCATCACCAAGGCAGGGGCCAGCGACAAGCACCAGGCTAGGCCGCAGCATGGGAACCAACAAGGAGGTCGAGGACAGGCATTCACTCTGTCCTTAGAAGAGGCATTAGCATCAGGAGATGTTGTGGCAGGTAACATTTTCATCGCCTCATATCCCGCAGTAGCATTGTTTGATTCGGGAGCATCACACTCATTTATATCTGCACAATTTGCAACACGACTAGGAATAAATTCGAGGCATTGCCGGGGAGGTTAAATATACTCACTGGTAATGGGCTCGTAGGAGTTAGTAGAGTTATTCTAGCATGTAGCGTTGTAGTTTGCGGGCATTCCTTACCCGCCCGGTTGATAGAATTTTCTGTTGAAAATTTCGACGTTATCTTAGGCATGGACTGGCTGAAAGACAGTCATGCGACAATAGATTGTCGTAGAGGGAGTGTATCTTTTGATATTCCAGGCATGAAGCGGTTCACCTTAGTCAGATCAGTGGCAACTCAACAAGAGCAGGGAGTAGTGACGGCAATGGAAGAAGTTCAAGTTCCGAAGGTAGTTGAAGAGTTTTCTGGACGTATTTCCTGAAGAACTTCCAGGTCTGCCACCAGTTAGAGATATTGAGTTCAGCATAGAATTGGCACCTGGAACTAAACCAATATCAGATCGAGTTTACAGAATGGCGGATTCAGAGCAGGCCAAGGTATACCAGCACATAGAGGAACTGAAGGAGAAGAAGTTCATCCAAGCTAGCGTGTTACCATGGGCAGCACCAGTGGTATTTATGGGGAAGAAGGATGGGTCATCCAGATTGTGCATCGATTACAGAAAGCTTAATGCAGCAACAGTGAAGAACAAGTACCCACTACCCAGGATCGACGACTTATTTGATCAGTTGAGCAAAGCTAGATTTTTCTCCAAGATAGATTTTCGTTCAGGGTATCATCAAGTGAGGGTTCGGAAGGAAGACATTCCCAAGACAGCGTTCAGGTCGAAGTATGGGCATTATGAATTCTTGGTAATACCGTTTGGTTTGACCAATGCTCCAGCAATATTCATGGATTTGATAAATCGCATCTTTATGCCGTACTTGGATCAATTTGTCATTGTGTTTCTCGACGACATTCTTGTATATTCAACTAGTAAAGAGGAGCATGAAGATCACCTCTAGAAGGTGTTACAGGTTCTGAGAGAGAACCAGTTGTATGCCAAGCTCAGCAAGTGTGAGTTCTGGACGAATCATATTTCATTTTTGGGTCATATCATATCAGGAGCTGGAGTAGCAGTGGATCCCAAGAAGGTAGAAGCAGTAGAGAGTTGGCCAGTACACAAGACCGTAGCTGATGTGCGAAGTTTCTTGGGATTGGCAAGATATTACAGAAGGTTTGTATCAGACTTTGCAAGGCTTTCAGCACCCATGACCCGCTTGACATGGAAGGATGTACCATTCGTCTGGTCGGCAGAATGCCAGGCATCATTTGAGAATCTGAAGCAGAAGTTGATATCAGTGCCTATTCTTACATTGCCAGTTGGACCCGAAGGTTTTACAGTATATTGTGATGCGTCAGGAAAAGGACTTGGATGTGTCCTCATGCAGTATGGAAAGGTGATAGCGTACGCATCTAGGCAGCTCCGAGACCATGAGAAGAATTACCCAACTCATGATTTGGAGTTGGCGACAGTAGTATTTGCTTTGAAGCTATGGAGGCATTACTTATATGGTGATCGAATGGACATGTACACAGACCACAAAAGTCTGAAGTACATCTTTACTCAGAAGGAGCTGAACATGAGGCAGAGAAGATGGTTGGAGTTGATCAAGGATTACGACGTGGAGCTTCAGTATCATCCAGACAAGGCTAATGTGGTAGCAGATGCTCTCAGCAGGAGAGGTGGCGCATTTATGTTAACAACACAGAGACATATCTTAGAAGACCTTCAGGAGATGGGCATCGAGGTTATACTTCCTTGTGATGTAGGAGTTCTGGCGAGTCTACAAGTTCAATCCGACTTGGTAGACAGGATCAAGGCAGCTCAGGCACAAGACCTAAGGATTCAGAAGCTTAGAGCAGAATGTGAGTCAGAACTCAGAAAGGAGATACAAATCCATGAGGATGGTACACTTAGATTTGGATTGCGTCTATGTGTGCCTAGTGGAGATATCAGACAGGAGGTTATGGCAGAAGCTCACAGCTCTCAGTATTCCATACACCCTGGAGGGACCAAGATGTACCAAGATATCAAGCAGCACTTCTGGTGGAACGGGATGAAGAGGGAGATGGCTAGATTCGTTTCCTGTTGCTTGGTATGTCAGTAAGTGAAGGAAGAACAGCAGAGGCCAGCTGGGTTATTGCAACCACTTCCTATCCCAGAATGGAAGTGTGAACATATTACAATGGACTTTGTGACCGGTTTACCGAGATCACCAAGTGGTAAAAATGCTATTTGGGTGATAGTAGATCGGCTTACAAAGGTGGCGCACTTTCTTCCTTTCAGAGTAGGACAATCTACGGAAAGGTTGGCAGAATTGTATATGCAACAGATAGTCAGGCAGCATGGAGTTCCTGTCAGTATTATGTCAGATAGAGATACCCGTTTTACATCACATTTTTGGAAGAGCTTACATCATAGCCTAGGTACCAAGTTAAGATTTAGCACGACTTACCATCCCCAGACAGACGGGCAATCAGAAAAAACAATTCAGACTTTGGAAGACATATTACGAGCTTGCACTCTGGATTTTGGAGGATCTTGGGAAAGCCACCTGCACTTAGTTGAGTTCTCATACAACAACAGTTATCAAGCCAGTATCCAGATGGCGCCATTTGAAGCACTATATGGTAAGAAGTGTAGGTTGCCACTAGCATGGAATGATATCGGAGAGAGGAAGATGCTAGGCCCAGAAATAATTGTCCAGACCGTTGAAGTGGTTAAGGGAATTAGAGAGCGACTTCGAGTTGCACAGGATCGGCATCGTCATTGGGCGGACCAGCATCGTAGGTCGCTAGAGTTTTCTGTTGGGGACTACGTGTTCTTGCGGATCTCACCTACCCGTAGGGTCATTAGGTTTGGCGTTCGCGGGAAGTTGAGTCCGCGGTACGTAGGCCCATTTGTTATTCTTGATAGGATAGGCGATGTTGCTTATCGTTTATCCCTTCCACCTTCGTTACGAGATGTGCATGACGTATTTCATGTATCTCAGTTACGAAGGTATGTAGCAGACCTAAGCCATATTCTTGATCATTCTGAGCTGGTTGTTGGTACCAACCTGTCTTACGAGGAGCAGCCTGTGTCCATTTTGGACCGAAGAGAGAAGATACTCAAGAACCGAACAATTAGCTTTGTCCGGGTTGCTTGGGGTCATCACTCTTTAGGGGAGTCAACGTGGAAACGTGAGGATGATATCCGATCACGGTATCCGCACCTGTTTGACTCACAAGGTATATCCTTCTCTGTATACCTTGATTGTTTTAAACTCCTCGTGCTTGCCACCTTATAAGTAGAATTGCTTACTATCGTAGAATGTTCAACATAGATATGTTACTTACTATTGACATTGTAGAATGATTGCTTACTTAAATTGCTTATACCTGGAGTAGTCCAGCTCTGATATTTCTATCCTGTTTGGATTTGAAATTTCGAGGACGGAATTTTTCTAAGGAGGGTAGAGATGTCACTTCCCATTCCCAGAATACGTATTTCTAGAATGCATGTACTGTTTAAACGTATTTATTTAATATTTATCATGTATTATTCTGTAGTTAACTTCTTTTAATTTCATGTTAATTAATTTCCTGTAATTTTATTTCTGTATTTTACTCTCTGCTTTAGCTTTGCTATGGGTTCGGCTCAGACTGGTTTAATTATGTTGGTTCATCATGAACCGAAATAAACCCCCACCTACCACCACCCCTTCCATTTAAAGCCTATCCCCTTTCTCTCTCTTCATTACTTCACCATTACTCTTCTTCTTCCTCATAACTCTTCCACCAACCTAGAAGAGATAGGCAAGTGCCAACTTGCTTCTTGATGGATCTCCATTTTTGTTGTTCCATTGTCTTCCTCTCAATATTCTAAGACACTTTAGTGTTGGCATTTTCAATTTCTATGGATAAATTCTTTTAGATCTAAGTTTATAGTATTTTTGGATTTTTTGGGTTTTGATCTATTTAACATTATTATTTCCAAGTTTTGATGGTTCCATGTTGTAGAGAATTTTGTTCTACCCCATTTTGACCTATGGAAGTCCAAATTTGGACTTACGGTGAAGGTTTTATGAAGCTTGGAAGCCAAGGGTTCCATGACCATCCTTCTCAGGTTTTCGGAGAAGATGGGTCATTTCACAGCCGCATGAGAATCTCATTTCTCAGCCGCATGGATTTATTATTTACCAATCTCATTTCTCAGCCGCATGGAATTATTTATTTCCCAATCTCATTTCACAGCCGCATGGATTTATTATTTCCCAATCTCATTTCACAGCCGCATGAGAATCTCATTTCTCAGCCGCATGGATTTATTATTTCCTAATCTTATTTCTCAGCCGCATGGATTTATTATTTTCCAATCTCATTTCTCAGCCGCATGGAATTATTTATTTCCCAATCTCATTTCAGAGCCGCATGGATTTATTATTTCCCAATCTCATTTCATAGCCGCATGAGAATCTCATTTCTCAGCCGCATGGATTTATTATTTTTCAATCTCATTTCTCAGCCGTATGGATTATTTATTTCCCAATCTCATTTCACAGCCGCATGAGAATCTCATTTCTCAGCCGCATGGAATTATTTATTTCCCAATCTCATTTCACAGCCGCATGAATTTATTATTTCCTAATCTCATTTCGCAGCCGCATGGAATTATTTATTTTCCAATCTCATTTTACAGCCGCATGTATTTATTATTTCCCAATCTCATTTTACAGCCGCATGGATTTATTATTTCCCAATCTCATTTCTCAGCCGCATGGAATTATTTATTTTCCAATCTCATTTCACAGCCGTATGGATTTATTATTTCCCAATCTCATTTCACAGCCGCATGAGAATCTTATTTCTCAGCCGCATGGATTTATTATTTTCCAATCTCATTTCTCAGCCGCATGAATTTATTATTTTCCAATCTCATTTCTCAGCCGCATGGAATTATTTATTTTCCAATCTCATTTCACAACCGCATGGATTTATTATTTCCCAATCTCATTTCATTCACAGCCGCATGAGAATCTCATTTCTCAGCCGTATGGATTTATTATTTTCCAATCTCATTTCTCAGCCGCATGGATTATTTATTTCCCAATCTCATTTCACAGCCGCATGAGAATCTCATTTCTCAGTCGCATGGAATTATTTATTTCCCAATCTCATTTCACAGCCGCATGGATTTATTATTTCCTAATCTCATTTCACAGCCGCATGGAATTATTTATTTCCCAATCTCATTTTACAGCCGCATGTATTTATTATTTTCCAATCTCATTTCACAGCCGCATGGATTTATTATTTCCCAATCTCATTTCACAGCCGCATGAGAATCTCATTTCTCAGCCGCATGGATTAATTATTTCCCAATCTCATTTCCCAGCCGCATGGATTATTTATTTCCCAATCTCATTTCTCAGTCGCATGGATTATTTATTTCCCAATCTCATTTCACAGCCGCATAGAATCTCATTTCTCAGCCGCATGGATTAATTATTTACCAATCTTATTTCACAGCCGCATGGATTAATTATTTCCCTAATTATTTTCTCAGCTCATGAGATTATTTATTTCCCAATCATTTCCCACAGCCGCATGAATCATTCCTCAGGCACATGAGATTATTTATTTCTCGATCATTATTTATCTCCCAATTTTATTTTCGAATTTGACATTAATTAACATTGATTGTTATCTTGATTTATTATTGATCATGCGTTCCTAGATGGAACTAAGAGACTGGCTAGTCGTCTTATTGAATTAAATGGAATGAGACACGTTCATATTTGCAATCGATTGGCCAATCCCGAATATTGACATAAATACATGCAAGCTATAATTTATTTATTTATTTTACGAAAGCAGCATGTGTACTTTATGGTCAAGGCATAATTATTCCGTGGTTAGTTTTAATTATTGCATTACGCTATGTAAGACCTACAACCTAACCGTACGGGTATCGTTGTAGAGTTGAGCATATCGTACTTTATACGGAAGTACTCATTCTGAAATGACCATGATCCACGGACATGAGATTTCACTTAACATAGAGGCTACTAAGTTAAATAAAATAATGATTGCATGGAGAGAATGGATTTCCGAGTTCTTACATGGCAGCCCTCTTTGGTACTATTAGCGTCCAATAGGCCGGCTGGTTCCCACAGATACTGTAATTCTGCCACACGGGCAGGGAGCGAATATCTGCTTATATTATTGTATATTGTATATTGATGACGGACGTCCCGCTGGGACTCGTCTAATTCATGATTGGCGCAATTGATTGATTGGATAGACTAGCCTTGCTTGCCCATAGTAAGAACTGAGAAATCCTTATTGCATAATTCCAGGATAACTTGGGACTCATAGTAGTAAGCCGTAGGAGTTGGATGGCCGTTTAAGTTGATTTGTTTGTGTACTGTACCTACTCTGTTACCTAACTGAGATGATCAGAGCATCAGGACATGACGGGCTAACTTCTGTCCTTGTTTGGTTGGGAGGTTGGTTCGAAGTGTCGTGATGTTACGTGAATCCCAGTAGCAAGCAGAGATCTATTATTATATTCGCTTATTCACTAGTTTAAATCCTCATATCGTGCTTCCTTGCGGTACTTGCTATTAGAGGTCTAACCTCTCTGGTTTTGCATGGCCAGATTTAGAGCCAGTCCCCGAGGACTCAGCTTACTTCTACCTCCAAGATGGTCAATACTAGAGGAATGATCGCCGGAGGACTCGAGTGGGTTCCTTACTTCCCCGCTCGTTTTGTTAATTACTTTACATTTTGTCCGCTTGGCACCGACATGTTAGTCGGATAGTCTTGCACTTACTTTTACATAATTGTAATTAAGTCAGACTGCAGCTGATAACAATTGTGTATATGTTGCTATATCATCTGGCTATATTTTGTAAAGCCAGATCTCAAGAACATTTTGACTAAGCGTTTGGGACGCCTTATTGCTTTATCTTAAATGTTCTCTGTTATTGCTTCTTGTTTGAATGATTGAGACAATAGATGTGAAGTGACCATAGCAAGACTTTCATGTAGTATGCACCCCCTTGTCTTTTAGACAGCATTGATCGTATTATACGGTATTCATCTACCCGTAATACGTAGCTGGCTGAGTCATTCCCCCGCTCTCCAGTATTCTGGTTCTGGGGCGTGACAGGATAGGTTTGAGAGTTGGTGGTGATAGTGAATGGAGGGGATAGAGAGGGTTTATATAGAAGAGAGGATGGGGGTTACGGAAGATTGAAAGAGAAGTCGGCGTTAGGGAGCTCGGGGAGCTCGGTCGGGAACGTTCGGAAGCTCGAGCATTGGAGTATTAATGTTCTCTGAACATTAATGGTGATGATGGTGGGTTTCTATAAAAAAATGATATGAATGAATGGTTAAAGTTCTCAGAACCATTAAGAGTTGGTGGAAAAATAAAGAAAAAGATTTTGTATAAAAATATTTCTTATTTATTCCCGAAACTGAGTTCGGCTCGGAAATAGGTTCGGGTCTCGGGTCTCGGCCAGACAATCAAGAATCCAGAATTTATATTCTTAAAAAAAATTTATTTAACCTAACTAGAATAAATAATAAACACAACATTTAATTAATTAGAAAAAATACGATTTTTGACAAAAATTTCCAGAATTAATTAATTAATTAACTAATTCAAACAATTAACTAAAAATTACGGGTTTCACAGAGCAAGTTATCAAGAATCCGTCAACTGAAAAATATATCCAGTCAGGATTGGAACAAGCTCACTATAACACTACGCTACACAATATAATATAAATGCATGAAGGAAACAATAATACGAAAAATGAACTATATGTATGACACGAAAGAGTATGGTCATAACATAAGGACAACATGACAGTCGACTCGATGGAAAAAAATGAATGAACAATATAGTAACGAAGGTCATGTATACTGTGTGTTTCAGAAGAATCGAACTAGATTGGAAGATATATGCCTTCCAAATGGGGTCCCTGTGATCGAATTTCTGTCTCGTTCGAGACAGTTTTCGTCGATTTTTGAGTCAATTTCTTGTGCAATCTCGGGCGTCTACATACAAGGCAGTTAAAGAAATTTAAAGACGTATATGTTGGCTTCGTACCAGAGGAGGAAGATCACAAAACGATCGCTTGATCGAGACGCGAAATCGCAGTGAAGTTGGCCCCGCGGGTGCAAATGCTACCATCTACTGCTCTGTTTCTCGGCTGGCTTCTGTCGGCCTACCGCCGGCCGACGATCGACGGCCGACCCCCGGTCAGTCTGCGACAGCGCAAGCGCAAGGGAGGGGCGCGGCGGTGCGGCAGTTTGGCTAGGGTTTTGAGGAGCACTCATCTCCCTCTCGATCTCTTTGTTATATACGCATATACGCGTATGTGCACCACTGCTCGGGTCGGCTTAGCATTGTTAGCTTGGGTTTTCCTGGGCCGGGTCTTGCTGGGCCGGGATTCCTTTTTGCTGAGTTTGGATTATTCGGCTGGGCCCGGCTGAGGGGATTATGTGGTTTGTTGGGCTTAGTTTGCTATTATTTAATCTCTCTCTCTCTCTCTCTATATATATATATATATATATATATATATATATATATATATATATATTATATATATATATATATATATATATATATACACTTATATAATAATATATATTATTCCATTAATACATTTAAGTAGATATATACATAGTATATATATGTAAATATATAATATTTATTTCTCGTATTTGTATTTATGGTATCTATGGTATATGTGTAAATATCATTATATAATATATATATATATATATAATATATATATATATATATATATATATATATATATATGTATAATGATATATACACATATACCATAGATACCATAAATACAAATACGAGAAATAAATATTAAGTAATATCAATATTGAAATCCAATTCTTAATTATATACCAAAATTCACATAAATAAAATACAGTGACATATATATATTATACAGCCTAATTTTCATATATTATAAATATACTTCTATAATAATATATATATATATATATATATATATATATATATATATATATATAGATATATATATATATATATATAAATATATATATATATATATATATATATAATATATATTTTTTTTTACTTCTATATATATAATATATATTATATATATATATATATATAATATATATATATATATATATATAATAGATGAATAAATGATGGTTTAGAGCCCCTCTGCTCCCATCTCCGCCACCAGCGGCCGGGTGGGTTGGCTGGCCGGCCGGCCTCCTCGGCCAGGCCGCCGCCCCCCTGTGCCTCCTTCTTTCCGCTAGGAGGCCCCCCCCCTCTACCCCCTCATCCTCGCCCCCCGGTCTGATGTCCCGGTAACCCCAGCTGTTGGGGGGTTTCCGCCGGGTACCTCCTCCCGTTCGCATCTCCTCGCCGGGCTTCGCCTGGATCCGTCCGCCTGGACGCAGTGGGATTTTCCACCTCGGCGCCGTCAACTTCCCTGCGGTCGCCGCACTCGGCGTCATCCGGCTACCCCCTACCATCCGGGTCCTCGCCCCCTCCCTCCGGCTCTGACTGCGACCGCCCAGGCTCCATCCGACTTGGCTGCGACCACCCCGGCTCCCTCCGACTTGGCTGTGACCGCCCATCCTCCCCCTGCCTCCGGCGCCCCCGCGGCGGCGCCCATCTCGGCCCCTGCCGCCTGGGCCTGTCCCGCCCCCCCTCTCGCGACGGCGTCCACCCCCTCGGTCGAGGACGCCCGCTCCTCCCTGGAGTGGCCAAACCCGGCCACCCCATCTCTCGTCCTCCCGTCCCCCGGCGGTGGGTGGCCAAACTCAGCCACTTCCTCCCTCGCTCCCCCTCGTTCCCCCCACCCTGCGCCGGTGTTGGCCTCGTCTACGCCGGTGGCCCCCTCCTCTCCTCCCCAGCCTTTTCCCCCCTCCGGCGCTCTCTCCGGCTCAGGCCGGAGGGCCCTCCAACTCTTGGGAGGTAGCCGCCGAGGGTGGTAGCCGCCGTCCCCGCCCTCCGGAGGACGACCCCGCTCCCCAAACAACCCTCCCTCCCTTCCCCCGTCCTCGTCCTCCCCCCTCCTCTCCCCGGTGCGGGCGCCACTCCGCCCTCCTTGCTCTCCCGGAGCTGATCCTTCTGCCGCACCAGCCTGGTCCCCCGGCGCCCGGAGGTCGACCCATGCGCGCTCTGTTTCTCCCTCCGGAGCCTCGCCGCTCGGCACCATCCGTCGGAGTCGCCGCCTTCGGTCCCCTCCGCCCCCCCTCCCGTTCCACTCCCTCCCGTTCTCCCGAGTGCCGCCCTCCCCCCCCTGGCAGCCGGAGCCCCCCACCGCCGATGCCCTCCAGGGTCCGGGTTCCCTCGCCGGTGCCCTCCGGACTCCGGGATTCGCTCGGCGGCCCCCTCCCTTCTACTGGCCTCGGGACTGCGCGCGGGAGGGGGGGGGGGGCGAGGCCCCTCGTGCAGTGTGCACGCCTCGGTCAGCCCGCTTCCCCTTGGGACGCGTGCCCACCCTCGGGCTGCGGCGAACGTTCAAACCCCCCCCATCCGTTCTCTATATATATATTTATATTTTGTTAATGGTGTATGATGCTTTTAAGGGTTCTACCCTACTTTAGTAGGAACTTGGGCTATCTCCTGGTTCCAACCTAAGAATACGTTTGTAGGAACTTGGGCCATCTCCCGGTTCCACCCTCGTGATTTCCTTTTCAATGAAGGCATTAGCCATTGTTTAAAATATATATATATATATATATATATATATATATATATATATATATATATATATATATATATACACCACACAAGTATATATATATAACTTAGATAAACCCCATAAAGTCCAAAATATTTGTTAAAGAAATTTATTTACTATATTATCAAACAAATACTATTTATAGCAAGCACAATAATATGTATATATATAACAATCGTTTCCAAATTGCTTTCTAAATTACTAAAGTAAAATGCCAATACAACATACATCTATATGGTCGTCTCTGAATATACTACCCGACTACGTGGGCTTGGACTTGGTTCGGGTCCGGTCCGGACTAGTTCGGTACAACCGGGTTCCCGAAAAGTCGATAATTCTTAGTAATAAATAATTAAACAATTTACAATTGTCAGGTCACAACTTAGCCTGATTTATCTAGTTAGGACATTACTATGGCTCAGCCTTCCCTGGCATAGCTAATACACTAGTCAAGGCACGCCACTGCACTATCCGTGCCATGATTCCTAGTCGTCTGGTACTTCAAAACTCAACCATGGCTAAAGTCATCTATCGTAATAATTAACTAAATAATTATTTACAAAATTATAAAAATTACCATTTAAATAATAAAAATATTTCAAAAATTTTCGGGAAGGGGAGCTACAAATCTACCCACCTTAAAAATAATTTCATCCTCGAAATTCTATTTCATAATTATTACTTAAAATTTGAAAGGAAGTCTACTATTTCCTTAATTTCCTTAAATCTTAATTCCTCAAAATAGTTTATCTCCTTCTCCTAGGCATTTTGTAACTACGAAACTTCGAGGACTTCTACCCATCTTTGGTCATACTACTCCTCAAAACATGGTCACTAAAATCTTATAACTTTCTAACTAGTGGCTAATAATTCTACCAAAAATATCTAGGACATATGGTGTATTTAATCCCCCATATCTATTAAACAACCAAAAATTAAATACTCAAGCAATATTATACTATAATTTAAGAATTTCTGATAAATTCTAGACAACATGCTCATTCGTCACCCCGGAATAGGAAGAGACGAGAATTCAATGGTACGGAAAGCAAGGAAATATAATCGAGAGCAATTATAGAGTTTTCAAGGACGGTAGAGAAATTTCTAAAAGAATTTTTAAGGTAGAGTGGATTGACATTTCTAAGGGTTTAGTCATAGTCGTGGGCTCGTATTAGTACAGTTACGTAACCGATACGATATGCTCTGACCTGCATAGGGCCACCAAAAAAACTTATCACGACCCACACCCGCTTTTCGGACGCGAGCTCGTGAGCAAGCCAGCTACGCATCAAGCGGACTCCAGCCCGACTCGAATACGTAAACGCTGTCACGGCTAGGGAAAGCTGCCAAATCATGGCAAACAAATCTATATCTCAATCCACAATAAGTGTACGAAACATGGATGAACACTATAGATCGTGGTCTGCAGCCCACTAGCATATATGTCCGATGAGACTCCAAGGAATATGACAAGAGTCTCTAAACTGAATCAATAAGCAAGATATATCATGATAAGGAATGTAAAGCATGAAAGGATAACAAATGTGATAATGATACCTGAATTCCACAAGCGTATCATCACATCTGCCATCCAGAACTACTAGCTAACTCCATGCAATCATTAAACCTGAAGAGATCATCAGGTCCTCAGAGGACATAGCAAGATACATAAAAACATGCATATCTAGCAGTTTAATCATGCATGATAATATAAACGGGATATAAACAAGAAAAGACACTTAACATGGCACGAGACTACGACCAAACTGCTACCAAGTAACTAACGACAAGTAGCTACTGACATGTGACTATGAACTGGAATACATGAACAACTACACGTAACTGAACTGCTGGATGAACAAGTAAACACGAGATCAATGGAATACCAAACCCTCGTCCCGAGTGGACTCGCAGGTTTGAACTAATCACTAACCCTCGTCCCGAGTGTGGACTCTCTGGTTAGTTCACGGTAAGGCACCCTCATCCCGAGTGTGGACTCTCTGGTGCAAGTACTACATCCTCGTCCCGAGTGTGGACTCTCTGATGCAAGTACTACATCCTCGTCCCGAGTGTGGACTCTCTGATGCAAGTACTACATCCTCGTCCCGAGTGTGGACTCTCTGATGCAAGTAAACACGACAAACACCCTCGTTCCGAGTGTGGACTCTCTAGTGCAACAGATCAAGAAAAACACCCTTGTCCTGAGTGGACTCTCTGGTGCCAAGAAAATAATAACAAGGATTTAGCAGTTCAATTACTACGTATTCGTTCTATGACACGAACCAGTCGAGGTACAAGTAACGACATGGTACAACTCAGTCAAGACCCAGGTAAGGACAACTCTAATATGAACTCATAAGGTGAACAAGCCTGATATATCTACACTATCAAGTCATGAAAATGATATACAGGTAAGTCAATGAACTAGTGAACATGGTATGAAGAACATATATAAATCAAGTCGACTAGAGAACTGATAATAACATATAAATCCATAGAACTAGAGTAACCAAATGATAACCAAATAATCACAGGAAAATATAAGCATGAAATTAAACTGTAGAGGGAGGCAAGGTATCTTTCCTGGAGGTTGCATGCAGATCCAACAAAAATATAGTCAACTGATAAGCCATAAAGTCCAAATCTCGCAACTGTCTCCGAAAGCTGAAACAGACATTGCCAACATTCTCAGAATAGTCAAATTAGCTAAAATTGTCTGTCCTTAAGCCCAATTCTGGACACAGGGATAAAACAGTAACTTCGGGCAAAAATGATGTCCGCCGTTGGGCCCGCTTTGCACCGAAAAGTATGCCAAAGTCAATGGTCTCTAAAGTCGTCAAACTACATGTCTACTGATTCGTTTTGATGATATGAACCCAACCGTATGTCCAAAGTTGGATTTCGGTGGACCGTACACAAAATCGCCCGTTGAGTCGGACCGTAGGACCCACAAAACGACGATCCGACCAACTGTCTCAGAATTGGACCAAACTTGGCATACAGGACCAAAAACTGATACGGTCCTGTTGGCACAAGTTTCGTCTCGATCTGACGAACGTACACAAAGTAATTAGAAATTTTGTACAAAGGCCGATACAGTAAATTTTGACGGATACGCATCAAATTCATCGCGCACACGCAACCAATTTGAATTCCGTCAAAGCTCACACAGTCCACGAAGTCATTACGCACCTTTCGATGCTTTCGGTTCGCGACCACGTTGCCCGGATGGGCGGGACGCACGTCGTATCGAACAACTTTTCTATTTTCTATAGTTTTGAAAAACAGGTTTTTCTCGATCTTTAAAGAGGTTTATCTTGATGCATAATGGATGAAATCAAAATCCATAAATAGCATTTTGATGCCCTATAGGTTGTCTTCAAATAGGTTTAACTAGATTTTGAAGAATCGAACTAGATTGGAAGATATATGCCTTCCAAATGGGGTCCCTGGGATCGAATTTCTGTCTCGTTCGAGGCAGTTTTTGTCGATTTTTGAGTCGATTTCTTGTGCAATCTCGGGCGTCTACATGAAAGGCAGTTAAAGAAATTTAAAGACGTATATGTTGGCTTCGTACCAGAGGAGGAAGATCGAAAAATGATCGCTTGATCGAGATGTAAAATCGTGTGAAGTTGGCCCCGGGGCAACTGCTACCATCTACTGCTCTGTTTCTCGGCGGCTTCTGTCGGCCTGCCGCCCCGACGACCGACCCCCGTCCAGTCTGCGGCGGTGCGCGCACAAGGAGGGGCCCGGCGGTACGACGGTTTGGCTAGGGTTTTGAGGAGCACTCATCTCCTCTCTCGATCTCTCTATATACGCATATACGCGTATGTGCACCACTGCTCGGGTCGGCTTAGCATTGTTAGCTTGGGTTTTCCTGGGCCGGGTCTTGCTGGGCTGGGATTCCTTTTGCTGAGTTTGGATTATTCGGCTGGGCCCGGCTGAGGGGATTATGTGGTTTGCTGGGCTTAGTTTGCTATTATTTACTCTCTCTCTCTCTTTATATATATATATATATTATATATATTATATATTTTTTTAATAAAACTGTTACCTTTATTGATAAAGAGGGTAATGAGTACATCCGACCTCATGGTAACAAGTACAAAGAAAAAAAATAAAATCACTACTCCAAGCCCAATGAGGAATAGACGGAAGATGACGACAACTCGAAAGCGACTTCCGAAACTGTCGCTTCACCTCCCGAACCAAGAAGTCCGATCCAGCACCTCGTCCTTCATAACGATGCTTGTTCTGTTCTTCCAAAGCACCCAAATGATCGCACCAGCCAATGATCTCCGATGATGACTGCCCTGACCCCGCCACCACCTTTGAAGAAAGACCAGAAAGTCACTATGCATCCGTGCCTTAAAGAAACCCAGGAAAGCAGACCAAACCGTCATAGCAAGATCCCCGTAGAAAAATATATGATGAAGGTCTCCCCATGCCCATCCTGACAGCAATGACACCTGGAAGCCAGATGGAAGCCAATCTTCTGAAGAATGTCGTCAGTAGGAAGTCGGTTTTGACAAACCCGCCACATCAGGATGCTCCACTTTGCCGGAATATATTTACCCCAAATATTAGAAAAGAGTGATGATGTAGGGTGAAAAATCCGACAACATCTCCAAGCCGCAGCCATCGTGAAAGAACCTTTCCGCTCCCCCCAAACCAGATAATCAGGAGCCGAAGTACAGGTCAGATTCGCCTCTCTGATCCGTCCCGCTGCCTCTACCCCAAAATGATCCAAAAATAAAGACAGATCCCAACCATTGGCTGTCCAAAAAGATCGAATAGCCGGACCACCATTATCAGAATTCCTCGTCCTCGAATCTCTGATCTTTCTTCCCCTATCCGAAAGAGCCCGAACAATCACGTACGTTGGGAAGAGCCACCCTTCTCCCGGCCAATCTAGCCACCTCCGAAGCTCCCCAGTGCCCAAGCGCTGTGAAGCCGTCGAATCAGTACCCACCCCCCAACCCGGTCCCCCATGCTGGCCATAAGATGTCCCGTCCGGCCGACATCAGCAGAACACCCTCGCTGTGTCCGGCTCCGCCCCCGAGTCCGTCTCCCCGTTCCGTGCCTGGTCCCAGAAGTCACTCCCTCAGCCGGTGGAGTAGCAACACTATCCAGTCGAGGACCCCCCGGAATCCAATCCTCATACCTCGCTGAAACTTCACCACGCCCAAGTCTAAACGAGATAAACGGCTCCGCCAATTTCCTCCCCGCAAAATCCGTCGCCAAATATGGGAGCACTTGGAAGTCATAAACGCATCACAAGGATGGCGCTTACGAAAATATTCGATTTAAGAAGCTCCACCCAAAGGCCCTTCCCATGCCTCAACTTCCACCAAAGCTTCATAGAAAAGGCATCCATAATATCATTCAGGCACTTGATCCCGAGGCCTCCTTCGGATTTAGTCCGAGTAACGAACCGCCACGCCAGCCAACTCCTCTTAGCCACCCCATCCTTGCTACCCCAAAAAAAGCTGCAAACATCCTCTCAATCGTCCTGAGAACGGCCCAGGGAGGACAACATGCAGCCAATGTGTACATAGGAATAGATGAAAGTACATTCTTAATAAGGACCAACTTGCTCCCAGGAGAGAGTATCTTGTTCTGCCAACCCGTCAGCTTCGAACGGATTTTATCCAGTAAATAGCTAAACATCCCGCATTCCTTCTCCTGTAAGTTAACGGGCAACCCAAATAAGAGAACGAAGGTGCCAGTACTAAATCCGAAGAGAGTAGAAATAGTCCGAGCACGATCCTCACCAATGGTGTCGCAGTATAAAAGGCATATTTAGAATAATTGATCTTTGTCCAGAAACAGCCTCATACCTATGCAGTACTTGCTGGAGAGCACGTAATCCAGTAATATCTCGAAGTGAAAATAAGAACATCATCCGCATAAGCCAAGTACGAGATACGTGGTCCCCCAATCGGAGTGTGAAATGAAGACCTCCTATTTGATTCTTGAAGAAGCTTGAGGTTCCGAGAGAGTACCTCCGCAGCAATATGAAGAGAGCCGGGGATAGAGGATCCCCTGCCGGATCCCTCTAGACGCGAGAAAAAATCGGTAGGAGCGCCATTAAGAAGAACCGCATACCGGTATCCGCTAGGAGACGATAAATAAGATCACAGAAGACCTCATTAAAACCAAATCTCCGAAGAACCCTCAGAAGGAAATGCCAGTTGACTCTGTCATAGGCCTTCTGCATGTCCAGCTTAATAGCAACATTTCCACCATGGCTGGGTTCCCTCATAGAAGCCACCATATCCTGAGCAATAATGATGTTGTCCACAATCTCTCTCCCTGAACAAAGGCACTTTGCTCCGGAGAGATAATTTTGGGAAGGTATTCCCGCAACCTGCAAGCAATAATCTTGGAAATAATTTTGTTAGAAATTGCAAAGGCTAATAGGGCAGAAATCAGAATGGTTCCTCGGGTGCTCGACTTTAGGGATAAGAAAAAATAGGTATCCGAAACGGAAACCGGAAGGCGTGCACCCAAGAAAAATGAACCAACGGCTTCCTCCACGTCAGCAGCAATAATGTCCCAACAAACTGAGAAGAATCTCCCAGAAAAGCCATCCGGTCCCGCGCCACTAGCCGGGTCCATCTTCCGAACAATCTCCAACACTCCGCTCTGTCAGGGCAGCGAACAAGATCAGAATTATCCTCCATAGAAATAATGCTAGGGATGACATCGAGGAAGGCGTCCTCATCAGAAATAGGCTCAGCTCTAAATAGCTTCGAGAAGAATAAAGACGCCTCCGTCGCTACCTCCTCCTCAGTAGACCCAGTTTCTGATCCATCAGCCCGAATAATTTTCTGAATACCCGCCTTTCTTTGCTGCTCCTGGTGCACTCATGGAAAAAACGAGTATTCTTATCTCCTTCCAGGTCCCATCTCAATCTGGCTTTTTGTTTCCAGAAAGACTCCTCAACCTGGACCTTTTGCTTCAATCTGGCAACAGCCTCCATCCAGGAAGCCCTCCCCCTCACCGAAGGATGAAGCTCATAATCCTGCTCCGCCGCCAAGGCATCGTCCTTGGCCTGACGGACCTCCTGAAAAACGTCTCCAAAGTAGCTCTGCTCCATCCAGCCAGAACATGCCCTGTCGTCCTCAGGCGCATGCCCAACCGCTCAAGCGCATCATAATGCCAACATGAATTCCACGCCCGACCACACATCGAAAGAAAATCCAGGATGTGAAGTCCAGAAGTCAAGAAAACGGAAGCCTCTGCGCAGAAGGGGAGAAGCTGGCTGGCAGGATATCAAAAGAGGAGAGTGATCAGATTCTGCCCATTTAGATGCTCGCAAGAAACCTGGACACCATCCAGGTTTGTATATATATATATATATATATATTATATATATATATATATATATATTATATATAATATATATATATTATAATAATATATATACACACACACACACACATATACCATAGATACCATAAATACAAATACGTATTAAGTAATATCAATATTGAAATCCAATTCTTAATTTATATACCAAATTCACATAAATAAATATAGTGACATTATATATGTATTAAAGCCTAATTTTCATATATTATAAATATACTTACTTATATATATATATATATATATATATATATATATAATATATTATATATATATATATATTATACACACACAAGTATATATATAACTTAGATAAACCCCATAAGTTCAAATAGTTTTAAAGAAATTTATTTACTATATTATCAAACAAATACTATTTATAGCAGGCACAATAATATGTATATATATATATATATATATATATATATATATATATTAATATATATATATATATATATATCTATATATAATAGATATCTATATATATATATATATATTATATATTATATATATAATAATAATATATCTATATATCTATATATATATATATATCTAACAATCGTTTCCAAATTGCTTTCTAAATTACTAAAGTAAATTGCCAATACAACATACATCTATATGGTCGTTCTCTGAACATACTTCCCGACTACGTGGGCTTGGACTTGGTTCGGGTCCAGTCCGGCTAGTTCGGTACAACCGGTTTCCCGAAAAGTCGATAATTCTTAGTAATAATAATTAAACATTTACAATAGTCAGGTCACACTTAGCCTGGTTTTCCTAGTTAGGGCATTACTATGGCTCACCTTCCCTGGCATGGCTAATACACTAGTGAAGACACGCCACTGCACTATCCGTGCCATGTTTCCTAGTCGTCTGGTACTTCAAACTCAACCATGGCTAAAGTAAACTATCATAATAATTAACTAAATAATTATTACAAAATTCTAAAAATTACCATTTAAATAATAAAAATATTTCAAAAAATTTGGGAAGGGGAGTACAGGAAGCCGGCCCAAAAAAGAAGTTGCTGAGTCAGCGGTTAGTCGCTGACAGCTGGGGCCCGCTCAACTGGCCCAAGCGCTGACGGGTGGGCCCCCACTGACTGGGATATTATTTTAGGAGAAAAATGATTTAAAAATGATTTTAAGGCCAAATAAACTCAATAAAATCCTAAAATTTCAAAAAAAATTTAGAAAATTACATAAAATATTTCTAACCTCCTAAAGCTTGAATAAAAATATTTTGTCACAAATAAACCTAATTGACATCATAGTAATTCATGAAATTCGTTTAAAATATATAAATCTTCACAAAAATAATTATTTCAAATATATAAAAATATCTAAAAATCCTAGTAATTATGAAATAGCTAATAGAATGCCTGTATGAGCTATCTAATGACTATATGACCATTGCTTGCTGATAGCTCTCTTATGAGCTTAGGCATAAATCCTAATGATCCTAAAGTTAATCTTACATATTCAAAAAAAATAAAAAAATAAAAAGATTCGGAAAGTAGGCTTACAAATCTACCCACCTTAGTAAAATTTTGCCCTCAAACTTTTAAAAGCACGACTAGGCATGGCTAAGAATATATTCAAAAAAATAATATGATCAATGATCAAATTGGTCAGCGTATAGAATCGAATCTAGATACGTTTTAGGAATCTTGTGGAAGGAAATCAAAATAGGTTTAAAAGATGACGATTCAAAAATAGAAAAATAGGAGAGAAAGGAAGAACTATAGTTATTGAGAAGGTGGTAACAAAATAACATCAAATCAATTTGAAAAAATTACTAGTATGCCAATAAAAGATATAGTCGCTATGATAGTTGAAAATCATAAGTATATCCGAAGTTATTTAACCGAGATTTTCATGCCTCGCTAGTGTACATCTGGCTGCAGTAAACCCTTGGTTTATGACTCAAGTATAATATGGTATCGAACACCCTATCAACTCTGTCCAATATTGACATATAAATCAAAGGATCAAATTGCAACTAGGATATAGTTTTAGTAATATTTGATGACCTAAGCTTACTTGAAATTATTTCAACTTAGGGATCATGTCACGCCAGTGCGCTGCTGGCTGCAGTGAACCCGCAGTATCCATAATTCAAATAAAAGGAGACAGTGCGCATCTGCCTTGCCATTGTAAGTCATCGAAAATTATTCCAACTATATCTATAAGAATCTCAAAGGAGCTTCTAGAAATTTAAACAAGTTCCAAGACAATCAGATAGAAAAGTGTATCTGTACTATGAGTCCCAAGTCTTGAAAATATAATGATTAATTAGGGAGAAAATAACTGAAGATAAGAATTATAACATTCTAATCTCTATCTCATGATATTCAAATGGTTGAAGGAAAAGTTTAAATAACAACTAACCGCGAGATTCATATATGGATAACAGGGCAGAATAAATATGGCAAAATGGGAAATATTAATTAATTCGGACCTTACGATATAAGGATGATATCTAAAAAGGGCAAGAAAATTTGAACAATTTACCAAAGTTAGAGCATGAATTCTAGGAAGGCATAACTTACCAAGTGTATAGTCTACCTACCTTTGATCCTACCATCACATCAAAACAAATAACATATTCTCTTAGGAAAATTCCTCGATTTATCCAATACGACGGCCTAGAATTCAATAAATCCTTGGCTAAAACCATGGCCTATTTATCAATCTTAACTACCCAAGGGTCAATTGAATAAGGGACTCCTATTACTTGTCACCCCCAGTTTTCGAATTAGGAGTATTTTCATCATTTTTCAAGTTTTTAATTTTTAGGAATTTTATTTATTATGTGATTTTTTTGGGATTTATTTGGTTGGTTTGGATTTTATCCCAATTCAGACTCAAGTTGGAGACTCGGGTAGCCTGGACCCTAGTAGGACCCCATACTAGCTGGGCTTGGCCCACATACCATCCTAATTAGGTTAGAAACCATAAACTATATTTCCATGGCTTAATTAGTCATTTTAGAGCTAATTAGTTAATTAGAAACAAACCGAACCAAACCGAAACAAACCGAACCCAACCTAAGTCTAATGTGTTTGGAGGGCTATTGGATCCCACCCAAACCCAATAACCCCCCCCCCCCCCACTTGCCGGCCACATATAGGAGAGCCCCCCTCTTTCTTCTCCACTAAGCAAACTCTCTCTATCTCTTCAAAAACTCATTTTCTCCCAAGCTTTCTTCCTCCAGAAAAACCCATTTTAGGTATGGCATTAATTCTTCATTATTCTCTTTTGCATTATGTCTTCACAATAATTGAGGAGAGATTCTCTACACTTTGTCCACAAATTTGTAGGATTCCCTAGAATCTAGGTTAGAGATTTTTAGGGGTTTTATATATAGAGTGGTATTATATGTAGATATGTATATATATATCATCTAGATCTATATATCTATATATTTATATATCTAATATATCTATAT
>JANAVB010021786.1:12500-22500 GCA_029216955.1 Iris pallida | reverse complement strand
CTGCGCACACGAAGAATTCCTGTGCACGGCGTGGGCCTGACAGGCCCTATCGGCACCACGGGACACAAAAATGCAAGCGGTGCAGCAGTTTCTGCGCATGCGAAGAATTCCTGTGCACGGCGTGGGCCTGACAGGCCCTATCGGCCGCACGGGACACAGAAACGCAAGCATTGCAGCAGTTTCTGCGCGCACGAACAATTTCTGTGCACGACGTGGGCCTGACAGCCCCTATCGGCCGCACGGGACAGAGGAATGCAAGCGTTGCAGCAGTTTCTGCGCACACGAACAATTCCTGTGCACGGCGTGGGCTTGACAGGCCCTATCGGCCGCACGGGACACAGAAACGCATGCGTTGCAGCAGTTTCTGCGCGCACGAAGATTTTCTGTGCACGGCGTGGGCCTGACATGCCCTATCGGCCGCACGGGATCGACCGGGTGCGCATATGCTGCGGTTTGTGTGCCTCGCGGCACTTCGTTTGCCCCGCGGCAGATTCCTGCCCACGGCGTGGGCCTGACAGGCTGCATCGGCGAGCACGGGCGCGGCCTGCGGCTGCGCGCGAAAAATGACAAGCTCCTCAAGCACTTTGGTCCCCCGGAATCATCCCCACAATAAAACTGCAAATCTATTATAGGGGAGTAGGTGGTGAAGGGGGGATGTTCGTCGCGCGCGCGCACGGCGCGTCGAACGGCTCCACGCTCGCGGCCATTTAGCGAGCGCGCGCTTGCGAATTTTGCTTGCGCGACGATTCGCGGCGTTTTCTGTCGCGCGACAATTTCTGCCCACGGCGTGGGCTTGACGGGGCCTATCGGCCGCACGGGACTGAGGAATGCGAGCGTTGTTGCAGTTTCTGTGCACACGAAGAATTTCTGTGCACGGCGTGGGCCTGACAGCCCCTATCGGCCGCACGGGACAGAGGAATGGAAGCGTTGCAGCAGTTTCTGCGCGCACGATTAATTTCTGTGCACGGCGTGGGCCTGACAGGCCCTGTCGGCCGCACGGGATCGAGGAACCCTCAAGTTGCAGCAGTTACTGCGCACGCAACCAGTGTCCGTGCACGGCGTGGGCCTGACATGGCCTATCAGCCGCACGGGGGACGGAAATGCAAGCGTTGCAGCAGTTTCTGCGCATGCGAAGAATTTCCGTGCACGGCGTGGGCCTGACAGGCCCTGTCGGCCGCACGGGACACAGAAACGCATGCGTTGCAGCAGTTTCAGCGCGCACGAAGATTTTCTGTGCACGGCGTGGGCCTGACAGGCCCTATCGGCTGCACGGGATCGACCGGGTGCGCATATGCTGCGGTTTGTGTGCCTCGCGGCACTTCGTTTGCCCCGCGGCGGATTCCTGCCCACGGCGTGGGCCTGACAGGCTGCATCGGCGAGCACGGGCGCTGTCACGCCCCGATTCCGTAGAATCGATAGTCGTCCCCTGGGCGTGATGCCGTGCGAACCTAAGTTGCGATCGCACAAGGCATAGTCATAAGGTTATCCGAAACACAACATCAAGTTAGAGTACGCAGAGAAATTGAATGACACATTTGGAATAGAAATAGACTTTTTCATTGATGATAATAAAACTTTACATAGACTCCTTTACAATCATTGCCGCGCGGGCTACAACATGACTCGACTTACAAAATGAACGCCGATGAGATAGGTCGTTCCATACATTACACCCTTTTATACAAGTAAAAACCAATACACATTTCCACCTGCTATGGCGGGAAGTCGAGTCGTCATTTTTCTTTGGACTGATGTGCGGTCTTCTTCAAAAGGAAAATCCAGAAAACAAGTCTTCACACGGACAAGGCTTCAAAAGAGTTCACGCCGTCTTGAGCTCTAGTTGGCATGCCCTTCGTGGTTCGGGGTACCTGTATTGGAGAGCGAGGATCAGTACATTACACTTTGTACTGGTGCGTGGCAAGTTAAGTTCCAAGCTCTCATTTGGTTGAATGAGTTTATATGACTTAGTTCATGAATGTTTCTAACCATCCTAATGAATTTCAAGTGAGCAATGACAAGCATAGTGAAATTTACGTTGAGACTTACCGACGGCGGCCCGCGCCGCGCCTTATGAAACTTACCATGTTCTTCTCTGTCAATTGTTATCATTTACATTTCAAGTGTAACATTTCGTGTGTTTGGTCACTGACATCACAAGCCATCTTGGACTATAGCTTTGTTAGCCGGGGCCCTTGCAGCGCAAGTAGCGAGCCCCGCTGCAAGTCCCCGCTTAACCCGTGCTATCATCCAGCACAGCTATACCGTGTTTCCTCCTAGGCCGAGTCGGTCCCGTGGCCCCGGGTAGTCGCTCGAGGAAACTCTCCCTTGTCGACAAGTTGTCCAATGACCGAGTTAAGACAACATTTAGTTATTAAGGCCTAGCCTACTTTCTCTTGAAACTTGATTATTTTACCGTGTCCGTGCCTTTGCTTTCATTCTTTCATCCGTAGCAACACTATCGATTTATTTAAGAAGGGGGTCGAGAAGAGAAGGGTCAGCCACTCACCTTGAGTTTTCTTTGGCGAGAGAACTTGTTGGTCGCGCTAGACGTCGCCTACGCGATTACCTGAAATCGCACAAGCAACCGATTAGAACACTGCATTATTCAAAGAGTTCGATAGGAAATGCGAGTTCGAAATGCAAGCCATGAAAACCATCGAAAACATTCACGAAAGCGCATTCAGAAAACAAAGCCAAAACCAACGCAAGCGGCGTGAAAAGCAGAGCAACGGGAGGTCTCTCCCGACTCAGCCGCAGAGCCAATCCTCGAGGCGCAACCCGCTGAATATGGGACTTGGTTCCGAAGAAGACATTCCATAACGAGGAATGGATCTTAATTCAACCGTTCCCCTTCGATCGACTCGGTCGATCCCGACCTATCGGTCCCGGCCGAATCGATAGCGACAGTGTTCCTTTCTCGCGCACCCCGTGGATCAAGTACGGGGCACGATGTAGGGACGGGGCACTACACCATAACCAACTAAGAAAAAGTTTCGTCCTCGAAACTTAAGAATAGAACCTACCTCTACGAGAACAATGAAGGGAACTTCTCCTTCATTTCAGACTCGAGCTCCCACGTCGACTCCTCGGCCGAATGGTTTCTCCAGAGGACGCGGACTAGTGGAATAGCACGGTTGCGGAGAAGTTTATCCTTGCGCTCCAAGATTTGCACCGGCTCTTCGACATATGATAAGTCCGCCTTCAGGTCCAGCTTACCCAAATCTACCACATGCCCTGGATCGTGCACGTACTTCCTCAATTGCGAGACGTGGAAGACGTCATGTACCTCTGACAATGCAGGCGGCAAGGCGATTTGGTAAGCTACCGGGGCGACTCGCTTCAATATTTCGAACGGGCCAACAAATCTTGGGCTCAACTTTCCTTTCGCACCGAACCGGGATACTCCACGCATAGGCATCACCTTCAGGAATACATGGTCGCCTTCCGAGAACTCGAGGGGGCGTCGGTGCGTGTCGGCATAGCTTTTCTGCCGGCTTTGTGCTATCTTCAATCTTTCTCGTATCAATTTGACCTTCTGCACAGTCTGCTCCACCAGCTCCGGACCAAGTATCTGCCGTTCCCCGACTTCATCCCAGCAAATGGGCGATCTACACTTCCGGCCGTACAAAGCTTCATACGGCGCCATTTGGATGCTGGACTGATAGCTGTTGTTGTATGCAAACTCGGCCAGCGGTAGATGGACGTCCCAACTTGACTTCAAGTCGATAGCACAGAGTCGCAACATGTCTTCGAGAATTTGGTTCACCCGCTCTGTTTGGCCGTCAGTCTGAGGATGATAAGCTGAGCTGAACTTCAACTTGGTCCCCAGTGCTGAATGTAGGCTACTCCAGAAACGTGCTACGAACCGTCCATCCCGATCCGAGACGATAGAAACTGGGACCCCGTGCAGCCGAACTATTTCATCAAGATATATCTGAGCAAGGCGGTCGACGCTCCAAGTAACTTTGATGGCGATAAAGTGCGCTGACTTGGTTAGTCGATCGACGATGACCCAGACGGCGTCATTTCCCCGCGGCGTCCTCGGCAAGCCAACAACGAAGTCCATAGTGATGTGATCCCACTTCCACTCTGGAATGGCAAGGTTCTGCATCTCCCCGCCCGGTCGCTGGTGCTCGGCTTTGACTTGCTGACAGGCCATACATTTTGACACAAAGAGCGCTACGTCCCTCTTCATGCCGTGCCACCAAAAGACAACACGGAGGCCCTTATACATCTTGGTGCTGCCAGGATGCAAGGAATATTTTGCATAGTGTGCCTCCGTCATTATCTCCTTTCTGAGTTCTACGTCGTCCGGTACGCATAGCCGTCCCTTCACGCGCAACACTCCCGACTCGTCCTCTGCAAAGTCAGACGCTTTCCCTGTCGATATCAGCTTCCGCATCTTCTCCAGGTAGGGGTCGTCCTTCTGTGCAGACTTGATCCTCTCCAGTAGGCTCGGTTCCACCCGCAGTTGCGCCAGTTTCACGTCTCTGAAACGAACTCGAAGTTCAATGCCCATTCCTTCCAAGTCACGCAGCAGTCGATCGTTGATGCATAATGAAGCTAAGTACTTTCGGCTCAGCGCATCCGCTACCACATTTCCCTTGCCCGGCGTGTAGTCGATTGATAAGTCATAGTCTTTGATTAGTTCGAGCCATCGCCTCTGCCGCAAATTCAGTTCTTTCTGGGTGAAGAGATACTTGAGGCTTTTGTGGTCCGTATAAATCCTGCACGCCACGCCATAAAGATAGTGACGCCACAGCTTCAACGCGAACACAATTGCCGCTAGTTCTAGGTCGTGCGTGGGGTAGTTCTTCTCGTGCGGCTTCAACTGCCGGGAAGCAAAAGATATCACCTTATCCCGCTGCATGAGCACACACCCCAAGCCCTGGCCAGAAGCATCGCTGAAGATTTGAAATCCCTCCGTCCCTTCAGGAAGAGCAAGTATCGGGGCCGAAACGAGCCGTTGTTTGAGCTCCTGGAAGGAAGCTTCACAGTCGTCTGACCACTTGAATGCGACTCCTTTCTGGGTGAGGCGAGTCAACGGCGATGCAATCTTCGCGAAGTCCTTCACGAAGCGTCGGTAGTATCCCGCCAAGCCTAGGAAGCTTCGAATTTCGCCAACTGATGCGGGCCGTTTCCAATCAGCAACTGCCTCGACTTTCTTCGGATCGACTGCGATGCCCGCGGCGGAGATGATGTGCCCAAGAAATGAGACGCTGTCCAGCCAGAACTCGCACTTGCTCATCTTCGCATACAACTGATTCTCTCGAAGGGTTTGGAGTACCGTCCGCAGATGCTCTGCATGTTGTGCTCGATCCTTCGAGTAGACGAGGATGTCGTCGATGAAGACTACTACGAACTTGTCAACGAACGGACGGAACACCCGATTCATTAGATCCATGAAGACGGCAGGGGCGTTTGTCAGACCGAACGGCATTACCAAGAACTCGTAGTGGCCATAACGAGTGCGGAAGGCAGACTTCGGCACGTCATCTGGCTTGACCTTGAGTTGGTGATAACCCGATCGCAGATCAATCTTCGAAAACACGGTTGCACCTTGGAGCTGGTCGAACAAGTCGTCGATGCGGGGCAGGGGATATTTGTTTCGGACGGTGGCTTTATTCAATTCCCGATAGTCGATACAGAGTCGCATCGATCCATCCTTCTTCTTTACGAACAGCACGGGCGCACCCCACGGCGAGACACTCGGACGGATAAACCCTCTGTCGAGCAATTCCTGAAGTTGTGCCTTCAATTCTTTCAATTCTGCAGGAGCCATCCTGTACGGAGCCTTCGAGATCGGCCGGGTGTCAGGGAATGTATCGATGGTGAACTCTATCTCTCGATCGGGCGGCATGCCAGGTAGCTCGTCCGGGAACACGTCTGGGAATTCTGCCACGACGTCGGTCTCACCCGCGTTCGCACCATCCTGTCTCGTGTCACGAACGGACGCCAAGTAGCCTTCGCACCCCGAATGAAGTAGCTTCCGAGCCGAGATTGCCGAGATCACCATGCACGTCGGCGATGCTTCACCACACGAATAGCAGAATTCGGGCACTCCAGGTATGCGGAAGGTGACCTTCTTTCCTGCGCAGTCGATGTTGGCGTTGCAAGGACCGAGCCAGTCCATGCCCAGTATGATGTCGAAGTCCTTCATATCTAGAACTATCGCATCAAGACCGATCTTTTGACCGCCGATACAGATAATCCCGCCGGCGCAGGCTAAGTTTGTGAGAATTGGTGCACCCGAAGGTGTGCTTACGCTAAGGTCGAGGTCTAATGATATTACAGGAAATTTGTGCTCGGCGGCGAAGTCCGCCGATATGAAAGTATGTGAAGCGCCTGAATCAAATAACACACGAGCAGGTACATTATTGAAATTCAATATACCTGTCACAACAGTGTCGGAAGTATACGCCTCGTCTCGAGTCATGGCAAAGACACGCCCCTGTGCATTAGGGCGTCGGGCTTGGTTGTCTGGTTGAGTGTGCTGAGGAGGTCGGGGCGCCTGTCCTCGATTTTCTTGACGGGGTGGTTGGGGCGGAGCATTACGATTCGATTTCCGGGGGCAATCTCGTGCTTGGTGGTTCCTTGCTCCGCAGTTGAAGCATCCTCCTTCGAGGACATGACAATCGTTGGCATGGTGACCGAAGTTGTTGCACCTGGTGCACCGAGGTAATGGGTTCTGCCCTTTGTAGCCGCCGTTGTTTGGACGCTTTGAAGCGTGATTGTTGCCTCCCGTATAGCTAGGACGTTTGTGATTGGAGTGGCGCACAACGTCGTCAGCACCGGAAGGATGCAGGTTCTCAAGGCGGAGGGC
Source organism: Iris pallida (assembly GCA_029216955.1). Lineage (NCBI taxonomy): Eukaryota > Viridiplantae > Streptophyta > Magnoliopsida > Asparagales > Iridaceae > Iris > Iris pallida. The sequence continues at coordinate 15,677 of JANAVB010021786.1, read as the reverse complement.
GTGATTCAGAGCCTCGCCCATGGTCTTGTACTCTGGGACGCCGACATGCGCACCAATAGAGGGTCGCAGACCCACTTCGAACCGCCGCACACGGCACTCTTCAGTAGGCAGAAACTGGCCAGCAAATTTAGACAACTTGTTGAATTCTGCGGCGTACTGTTCCACGGTCCTGTTCCCTTGCTTCACCTGCATGAATTCATTCTCCTTCGCTTGACGAATGGCTGACGGAAGATACTGCACTTCAAAAGCCTTGCGGAACGTGGCCCAAGAGATCGGCGCGGTGTTGTTGTCCGGTCGAATCGCTCGTTTGCGCACGGCCCACCAGTCGTGCGCGCTCAACCGTAGTTGAAGTGTCGCGCAGGCGACTTGCTTGGATTCATCAATGCCGAGCAGCTCGAAGTGATCTTCCAGCTCTTCCAACCAGTCGATTGCAATGGAAGGACCCTCGGTGCCGCTGAAAGAGGTGCGACACGCCTTCTTGAATTCTGACACTTCAAAGTTGTACTTCTTTGGTGCCGCTGGTTGAAGCTCGGGCTCCGCCGTGTCGACTTCAATGGGTGGAATCGTCGGCACGGTGGTAGTAGGTACGGTGACGGTAGGTGCCGTCGCAGAATTTCCGTTGGCCGCAAACGTCTGAACGATCTGCTGCAGTGTATCCATCTGCTTTTGTTGAAGTTTGATGTGCGCATCGAAGCGAGCTTCGAACTGGGCCTGTCGTTCCTCTACTCGTTGATGTCGGCTCTCGGACTGGTTCCGCTGCGCCTCCATCATGCGCAGCATCCTTTCGATTGTATCGTTAGAAGGTCCGGCCTGCCGACGATGCGAGCTACTAGAGCCACTGGAAGCGCTCTGTTCTTGCTCGGCCGTGGGTTCCGCCACTTCTGCGATACGAAGGCAACGCATCAGTCTCAAATTATTACGGACTCATTGTATGGAACAACTTATCTCATCGTTGCGTGGTCAATGGTTTAAAACTCTAGACGCGAGGCCAAAGGATGTAAAGCCGTGCTCTGATACCATTATGTCACGCCCCGATTCCGTAGAATCGATAGTCGTCCCCCGGGCGTGATGCCGTGCGAACCTAAGTTGCGATCGCACAAGGCATAGTCATAAGGTTATCCGAAACACAACATCAAGTTAGAGTACGCAGAGAAATTGAATGACACATTTGGAATAGAAATAGACTTTTTCATTGATGATAATAAAACTTTACATAGACTCCTTTACAATCATTGCCGCGCGGGCTACAACATGACTCGACTTACAAAATGAACGCCGATGAGATAGGTCGTTCCATACATTACACCCTTTTATACAAGTAAAAACCAATACACATTTCCACCTGCTATGGCGGGAAGTCGAGTCGTCATTTTTCTTTGGACTGATGTGCGGTCTTCTTCAAAAGGAAAATCCAGAAAACAAGTCTTCACACGGACAAGGCTTCAAAAGAGTTCACGCCGTCTTGAGCTCTAGTTGGCACGCCCTTCGTGGTTCGGGGTACCTGTATTGGAGAGCGAGGATCAGTACATTACACTTTGTACTGGTGCGTGGCAAGTTAAGTTCCAAGCTCTCATTTGGTTGAATGAGTTTATATGACTTAGTTCATGAATGTTTCTAACCATCCTAATGAATTTCAAGTGAGCAATGACAAGCATAGTGAAATTTACGTTGAGACTTACCGACGGCGGCCCGCGCCGCGCCTTATGAAACTTACCATGTTCTTCTCTGTCAATTGTTATCATTTACATTTCAAGTGTAACATTTCGTGTGTTTGGTCACTGACATCACAAGCCATCTTGGACTATAGCTTTGTTAGCCGGGGCCCTTGCAGCGCAAGTAGCGAGCCCCGCTGCAAGTCCCCGCTTAACCCGTGCTATCATCCAGCACAGCTATACCGTGTTTCCTCCTAGGCCGAGTCGGTCCCGTGGCCCCGGGTAGTCGCTCGAGGAAACTCTCCCTTGTCGACAAGTTGTCCAATGACCGAGTTAAGACAACATTTAGTTATTAAGGCCTAGCCTACTTTCTCTTGAAACTTGATTATTTTACCGTGTCCGTGCCTTTGCTTTCATTCTTTCATCCGTAGCAACACTAACGATTTATTTAAGAAGGGGGTCGAGAAGAGAAGGGTCAGCCACTCACCTTGAGTTTTCTTTGGCGAGAGAACTTGTTGGTCGCGCTAGACGTCGCCTACGCGATTACCTGAAATCGCACAAGCAACCGATTAGAACACTGCATTATTCAAAGAGTTCGATAGGAAATGCGAGTTCGAAATGCAAGCCATGAAAACCATCGAAAACATTCACGAAAGCGCATTCAGAAAACAAAGCCAAAACCAACGCAAGCGGCGTGAAAAGCAGAGCAACGGGAGGTCTCTCCCGACTCAGCCGCAGAGCCAATCCTCGAGGCGCAACCCGCTGAATATGGGACTTGGTTCCGAAGAAGACATTCCATAACGAGGAATGGATCTTAATTCAACCGTTCCCCTTCGATCGACTCGGTCGATCCCGACCTATCGGTCCCGGCCGAATCGATAGCGACAGTGTTCCTTTCTCGCGCACCCCGTGGATCAAGTACGGGGCACGATGTAGGGACGGGGCACTACAGGCGCGGCCTGCGGCTGCGCGCGAAAAATGACAAGCTCCTCAAGCACTTTGGTCCCCCGGAGTCATCCCCACAATAAAACTGCAAATCTATTATAGGGGAGTAGGTGGTGAAGGGGGGGATGTTCGTCGCGCGCCACAATCCCGTGCGCGCGGGGGGTGCACGGCGCGTCGAACGGCTGCCCGCGCGCGGCGATCCAGCGACCGGGCGCTTGCTGGCTTTGGGTGCGCGACGGTTCGCGACGTTTTCTGTCGCGCGGCAGTTTCTGCCCACGGCGTGGGCCTGACAGGCTGCATCGGCGAGCACGGGCTCGCGGCGGCGCGCTGAGGCGACCAGCGCATCGAACGGCTGCACGGGCCGCCCGCCTCGCTCGCGTCCCAGCGCGAGGCGAGGCGTTGCAGCTGTTTCTGCGCGCGGCGCGCAGCTCTCAGCCCGTGCGACAGAATCTGCCGCAACTCGTGCCAGTTTCGAACCCCCCCGACCGAGCGGGAGGTTGGCCGCGTTTTCCCCAAAAATGACAAGCTCCTCAAGCACTTTGGTACCCCGGAGTCAGCCCAACAATAAAACTGCAAATCT
>JANAVB010021785.1:0-34496 GCA_029216955.1 Iris pallida | reverse complement strand
AGGCTAATAAAGTAGTTTTTTTCCAAGAATGAGTTATTTATAGGAAAAGAATTTGTAAAAGATGGTCTTTTATTTTGTTTCTTTTGTTATTGCAAATGTTGAATCCTCCAATATTTGGCATGGCAGACTGGGCCATGTGAATTTAGGATCTCCTAAAAGGATGATGAACTTAGAGCTTATTCCTAAACTCATAGATGATAAACACAAATGTGAGATTTGTGTTCAAGCCAAACACACTAAATTACCTTTCAAATCTGTCCATAGGGATTCCGAACTCCTAGAACTTATCCATAGTGACATTTATGATTCCAATAGAATTTTGACCCGAGGCGGTAGAAAATATTTTTTCACTATTATAGATGACCATTCAAAATATTGTTACACCTACCTTCTTAAGACCAAAGTTGAAGTTCTAGACAGATTCAAGGTCTACAAGTCTGAAGCTGAGAACCAGTTAGATAGAATAATTAAGATTCTTAGATCAGATCGTGGTGGAAAATATACTTCAAATGAAATGTGTAACTTCTATGAAAAATATGGAATTATTCAAGAGATAGCTGCTCCTTATTCACCACAGTCCAACGGAGTTGCTGATAGAAGAATCACACTTTGTTAGACATAGTAAATGCAATGTTTCTCAGCTCAGGTGCTTGATAATCTGTGGGGAGAGGCCTTATTGTCAGCCCGTTATATCCTTAATAGGATACCCAGTAAGTATAATGATTGGGTTGCGCCAGGCTGGGGTGCACCAGATCAGGTTGTGCCAGGTCAGGTTGTGCCAGGTCAGGTTACGCCAGGTCAGGTTACACCTGACTCAGGTTGTGCTTGACTCAGGTTGCGCCTGACTCAGTTGTGCCTGACGCTGGTTGTGCCTGACTCAGGTTGCGCCTGACTCTGGTTACGCACTGCTAAGGAGTGTGCGCTGGGTCAGGTTGTACCGCGCTAAAGAACGCGCGCTTGGTCAGGTTGTGCCACGCTAAAGAATGCACGCAACTAAATGACACGGCGCCAAGTTGGCACGCGCACACTGTTCTTCTTCTCCAACCAGCATAAAATGTCTTAGTCGAACCCATGAACTAAAATGGCCATAACTTGCTCAAAACAAGTCCGAATTGAGACTTTCAAGGGTCTAAACTGCATAGAACGAGATTTCCTACATCATGGGATGACTGGTTTTAGGAAATACCAAACTTTAATAGATCAAAACCAAAAAAATAAGAAAAGATCAAAATTTAGATCTACAAAAATCCATTCATCAAAACCGAAAATGCCAAGTTCTAAAGAGACTTATAATCAAGTAGAGAAGAGAATGGAAAAATAAAATAAGAGATCCATCATGAAGCAAGTTTCACTTGCCTAGGGCTTGGTAGGTGGGAGGAGTAATGAAGAAGAAGAAGAGAATAAATGAGGAAGTAAATATAAATAATGGAGGAGAGAGAAGGAGTTGACTTATATAGCAACCCCATTCATCTCAACCCAAAATAAACCAAACCAAGCCAAGCCAAGTCAAGTTTAGACCAAGGCTAAGCTAAGTAAGATAAGTCAAAATACGGGCCACCGGACAATTGTCAGAAAACCGTATACGTATCCTGAAAAATACGTATAACGGAAAACATGAGTGACATCTCTACCCACCAAAAAAATTTTGTCCTCGGAATTGAATCAAGAGGCTAGAGGTGTCGGGGCAAGCTATACTAATACAGGCAATCTATGACTAGCAATCACTCAAGCAATCATTCATACAAGCACGGAAGTAAAAAAAAACATAAGGCATAAGGAAGACATTATACCTTATGAGTCAAACAGGTATGGATATCGCGATCAGATATCATCCTCACATTCCCAGGTTGACTCACCCAAAGAGTGATGGCCCCAAGCAACATGGACTAACTTAATAGTCTTATTCTTGAGTACCTTCTCTCTTCGATCCAATATGGATACGGGCCTTTTCTCATACGAAAGATTGGTACCAACAACCAATTTCGAATGATCAATGATATGGCTCGGATCTGGGATGTACCGTCACAATTGGGATACATGGAATACGTCATGTACCTCACGTAACGACGGCGAAGAGCGTGATAGGACACATCGCCTACTCGCTCGAGAATATCAAACGGCCCTATATCTAGGACTAAGCTTTCCCCGTACGCCAAATCGAATGATGCCATGGGTAGCAAGATCCTAAGAATACGTGATCGCCGATAGAAAACTCAAAAGGGCACCAATGAGAATCGGCCCAATGGCGCTGACGATCTTGTGCAACTCGAAGATGATCTCTAACTTGTCTGACCACCTCGATAGTCTACATAACCATCTCTGGACCAAGCATCTACCTCTCGCCTACATCATCCCAGGCTAAAGGTGATCTGCACTTCCTGCCATACAGTACCTCAAATGGTGCCATCTGGATACAGACCTAGAAACTATTATTGTAGGAGAACTCTACCAAGTGCATGTGATATTCCCACGAACCACCAAAGTCAATTGTACATGATCGTAACATATCTTCGAGAGTTTGAATCGTGCGCTCCGACTGACCATCTGTCTGCGGATGATAAGCTGAACTAAACTTGAGACGAGTCCCCAAACTCTCCTGAAGACTACGCTAAAAGTACAATGTAAACCTTGAATCTCTATCGGATATGTCTGAGGTACATCTTTGCAAGCTGATCCGTCAACTGACCAATTCTGAAAGGAAGAAAATGAGCTACCTTCGTGAGTCGGTCAATTATAACCCATATAGCATCTCTTCCAGCTGGGGATTTAGGTAACCCAGTTACAAAATCTATGGTAATGTGCTCCCATTTCCATTATGGGATCGGTAAAGGTTGAAGAAGTCCAGCTGGTCTCTGATGTTCAGCCTTAACTTGGTGGCAAACTAAACAACGAGAGACAAACTGGGCTATCTCCCTCTTCAGGCCATTCCACCAAAAATGCTGATGGATATCACGATACATCTTATGCTACCCGAATGAATTGAGTACTGTGAACTGTGAGCCTCTGCCATAATCTTCTGTCTGATATCACGACTAGGTACACAAAGACGCCTTCCATGCCGAGAGTACCGTCTTCTTGAATACATAACTCTGTTCTTCTTCCTTCTTCATATTTATCCTAAGCCGATGAAGCTTAGAATCCGTTGACTGGGCTGCCTTAATCCTCTCAACTATATTGGACTGAACTTGCATACTAGCCATAATTGCCACATTGGTAGGGAGAGCTACCTCTATACCTATCTTTTGAAGGTCTGCTAATAACTCTGGTTGTGCTGTTAGAAAATAAGCTCCTGCTCTTCTGCTCAATGCATCTGCAACTACGTTGGCCTTTCCATAATGATACTGTAGGTTGATGTCATAATCCACCAATAGCTTTAGCCATCTTATCTGACGCATATTAAGTTTCTTCTGAGTAAACACATATTTAAGACTCTTGTGGTCGATGAAAATCTCTATTCGATCTCCATACAAGTAATGCCTCCCAAGATTAAGGGCAAAAACCACTACTGCTAACTCCAAGTCATGGGTTGGATAATTCTTCTCGTGCTCACGAAGCTGACGTAACGTATAAGCTACTACCTTACCATGCTGCATTAGGACGCATCCTAATCCTTTACCTGAAGCATCACAATAAACTGAAAATCCTCTAGTCCCATCCGAAATTATGAGAATGGGTGCCGTCATCAATCCTTGCTTCAACTTCTCAAATAAAATCTGACATTATGCTGTCCAAGCAAACTGTACATCCTTACGGGTCAATCGCGTCAACGACGCTGAAAGCCGAGCAAAGTCTGACACAAATCGACGTTAATAGGCCGCCAATCCTAGGAAACTGTGAACTTCTACTACGGTACTGGGTATTGGCCATGTCTCTATGGCTACTATCTTCTGGGGTCCACTTCCACTCCACCTCTGGTGATGATATGACCTAAGTACGAAATACGATCAAGCCAAAATTCGCACTTACTGAACTTTGCGTACAACTGATGCTCTCTGAGAATCTGAAGAACTACCTAGAGAAGTTGCTCATGCTTTGCTTCACTCTTGCTATAGACTAAGATATCGTCTATAAATACTATCATAAACTGATCCAAATAGGGCATGAATATGCGATTCATGAGATCCATGAATACCGCTGGCGCATTGGTTGCTCCAAATGGCATAACGAGGAACTTCTAATGTCCATATCTCGATCTGAATGCTGTCTTCGGGATGTCTTGCTATCCAACTCTGATCTGATGGTATCCGCTGGCGCATTGATTGTTACAAATTCAAGGTACGATAATCAACACACAATCTTGACGTACCATCCTTCTTCTTCACAAGAAGCATCGGGGCTCCCCAAGGCGATCCACTACCACGAATGAATCCCTTGGTCCTAAGTTCTTCAATCATCTTGTGTAGGATCTCCAATTCTGATGGCGACATTCTATAGACTCTCTCTGATACTGGTGCCATCCCTGGAATCAAATCAATGGTGAACTCTATCTCTTTCTCTGGGGGCATATCTGGAAGCTCTTCGGAGAATACGTCAAGAAACTCTGTTACTACTCTAGGAAACTGAATTGCTACTGCTACTGCCATCCGCAAGACTGAGAGAGAAGGCTCTACTTCGCCTCTTGAAAATAAAAATTCTACTTCGTCGGGAATACCAAAAATAATCCGCCAGCATGGCAGTCTTTTCCTGCATATTGATCTTTCAACCAATCCATTCCTAGGACCACATCATAATCGGCCATCGGGAATTTTATCCATCTAGCGGGAAACTCTCTACCGCTAACTACGATTCGACACGAGGAATAGACTCTATCTACTCCCACAAGACCGTTACCAGTAAGTATATTGAGCCTTACTGATAATGACTCGGGCTCCAGTCCTATCTGTGTTGCGAATTGTACAGACATAAATGAATGCGATGCACCCGAATCAAATAATACTGATTCTGAAAAAGAGTTGACGAGAATGGTACCTGCCACCACATCACCTGATGCCAATTCTTCTTCTACCGTCAGAGCCATAGCCTAACCTTGTCCTCTTAGTACCGGTCCCCTCTGCTAGAAATCACTTTGCCAGTTCTGAATCTGAGCTTGGGCATACTGTTAAGCCTGAGGAGGCAATGGCCTCGGAGGCTGGTACTATTGTTGCACTGGTGCTGGACCCCTAACCGATGGACTGGTTAGGTTTGATGACGATGAACTGGCTCTATTCGGACATGACCCTATTTTGTGATCCGGTGCCCCATAAGCCAAACACAATCCATGTGCTCTGTGACACTCTGATACTACATGCTCTGGCTTTCCACAATGAGTGCAGCCCATTGCGGAAGACTGCTTCTGCTTGCTGCTGAGGATACGTCAGTGTCGAGTATTGAATCGACGAGACTGTGGTCGCCCTTCTAGGAGCTCCAATAGTCAAAGCCCTAGCTGTCGGGACTGGTGCTGATGACTGGGACATCTGCCCATGAGACCTCTTTCGTCCTCCATTTCTATCTACAATCCTCTACGAAGTATATTCATGCATCTTGCTGCTCGCAAGACGGCATCAAACATCTGGTGCTCAAACTGCTCTACTGATATAATGATCTTTAGGTGGAGTCCATACTGGAATCGTTGGGCTCGTCTAATTCAGTCACCACCAAGGTAGGAGCAAACCGATTCGGCCGCATATCCATCGACCGTCCTTCCTATCTGCTTGAGATTAGTGAATCTCAACTGCAGATCATACCGAGCTACTGCATCAAAATACTTCGTCTGAAACTTGTCGCTGAATACCATCCATAAGACAGGCGTCGCCAAACCCACTGCTAGCATCACCCACCAGGTGCGGGCTAAGTCCAATAATTGTAGGCGTACAACAGCTACCTTCTCATCCTTAGGAATCCTAGCTGCTTTCAGGATAACCTCTGTGTCCTGAAGCCATGCATCAGCATTAATAACATCTTCAGTTCCGTTCAAGAATAGAGGGTTCAGGCGCTTGAAGTTGTCGGCTGCATTATTCCTCGAATAACCAACTCTGCCCATAGCATCTTGTACTGTCTGGTGCAGGGCATGCCCCGACGATCTTGTGATGCAAGCAATTCTTGGATGAGCCCTACCAGAACTCCATTGTCAGGCTCTGTAGGTTGGATTGGCTGAACCGGTGGCTCTTGACCCCAGGAAGGCATGACTCTGAAGGCTACCCCTGAGTGCTGGGCTTAGTTCCCAGGTTGTTGCTGGTTCAGTGCAGGTGCTTTGCCGAGATGATCGGCAGGACCAGGAACAATGCCACTGAAGAAATGACATAAAAAACAATAAGGAAGGACCAAGATAGATCGAGGATATAAGCATGTGATCAGGTCAAGATTTCAGAAAGATTAGGAGACACGAGTAGAGATCAAGGACGAGTGTCACGTCCCAGAACCAGAATACTAGAGAGCGGGGGACAGACACAGCCAGCTACGTACATTGAAGTGAATCCCACCTCGTAATACTGTCACGGCTGTCTAGATGTATGAGGGTTTAACTACAAGCTAACAGTCGCTTATGGTCAAGAACAAGCCTAGTGTCTCAATCTCAAGCAAGCAAGTAAATGTGACAAGATGGTAGATCATCAGACATACAAAGTAAGGCGGCCCATACATTACATATTCAGATGATTAAAAAGCTAGTCAAACAAAATACGAAGACTAAAGAGTTAAAGTCATACATGATCAACCCTAGAATTTATCAATCATGTTACAGCCCTTAGGCAGACATAAATATAAAAACAATACGAGCTAACACTTGCTCGACAGCAAACACCTCAAAAGAATAATTTATAATAAAGTGGGAGAACAAATTAAGAAACCCACTCGTTGCCAGGATTATGTATGGTGTTCACCATCTGGCTGGAAGACAGGTAGATCCTCGGGTGCTACTCCGAAATCTAGCCATACAAAACTAGCTGGGTCAGAACCCAGAAGGGCAAGTGCCACAAGGAAGGCTTCACTTAGGAACTAAACCAGCATATTAGATCACAAGACATAAATAATAATAAGAAAACTAGAGTTAGAAAATAGGAGGATAAACGATAAGATAACTACAAATTATTCCGGTAACCAAGTTACAACCATAAACCAAACAAGGACCGGGATTGTAACCCTTCATCTGAACAAAGCTTAGACTCTAACCATTTATCGATAATAGTAAAGCATAAACAGTAATACACTAAAGTACTGGCACTGTCTAGACAAGACTAGACTAGATTCCATTTATAATTCACGACCAAGCAATTTACGGCTTGATACTTTAACTAACTAGGGTTGTCATAAGCCTATTTACTAGCAAGATGCAATTAGATGTTCCAACAGTCACAAGCCCTACAGACTATCCATGCTATCCTGACGCAGGTTAAGAGAGTTGATTAGGTGACTTGGAGGTGCAACACATGACAGTGTGCTGGAAATGTGCCCTACACGACGGCAGGCTACAAGTCCATTTAAGGCGCTCAGATACAAGATTGTCTGTGACTGGAAAATCTTTTTATGAGCTACTTGATCAATCTAGTCATTATCCTAGTCAGATTCAGTATGAATCCCTGACCGTGGTAATCAGGAATCCATATCCTAGACATGATGCAAGACGAGACATGTAGCTTGTACATGCACAATCATCACGGTATCAAGATAAGAGTTACTTAGCAAGTCAGGATAGTTGTCGCAACAGCCTTTCAAGATTATCATGTCATGTCGGGTTACTTGTTACTTGTCAAGTTTACTTGTCAGGAGTGCACCCCGACGGGCCACTATCAAGATTATTATGCCGTGTTTATGTCAAGATCAATACTGGCAAGTCATGCTATGCTCAACGAGTGATCGAGCCAGGTCGTCACAAGATAGGTCAAGTACATGTCACATGCACGATCACAGGAAAATACAACTAGAACTAGGAGAACATGCACGGTGAAAAAGGGCAAGAAGTATCATGGCCACAAGTGGCGCTGGTCAAGTGACGCCAGGGAATGACAGGTGGCGCCAAAGGGGACAGGTTGCAACTGACACAGGTTGTGCCTGACTCAAGTTGCGCCTGACTCAGGTTGCGCAGTACTAAAAAGCGCACGCTGGGTCAGGTTGCGCCGCGCTAAAGAACGCGTACTGGGTCAGGCTGTGCCATGCTAAAGAACACGCACAACTAAATGGCACGGCGCCAAGTTGCACACGTGCACACTGTTCTTCTTCTCCAACCAGCATAAAAATGCCTTAGTTAACCCATGAACTAAAATGGCCATAACTTGCTCAAAACAAGCCCGAGTTGAGACTTCCAAGGGTCTAAACTGCATAGAACGAGATTTCCTACAGCCTGGGACAACTGGTTTTACAAATACCAAGATTTAATAGATCAAAACCAAGAAAAATAAGAAAAGATCAAAACTTAGATCTACAAAAATCCATCCATCAAAATCAAAAATGCCAAGTTCTAAAAGGCTTATAATCAAGTGGAGAAAGAGAATGGAAAAATAAAATGGGAGATCCATCATGAAGCAAGTTATACTTGCCTAGGGCTTGGTAGATGGGAGGAATAATGGAGAAGAAGAAGAAGTAAATGAAGAAATAAATGTAAATAATGGAGGAGAGAGGAGTTGACTTATATTGCAACCCCTCTCGTCTCAACCCAAAATAAACCAAACCAAGCCAAGCCAAGTCATGTTGAGCCAAGTTGAACCAATTAAGTTCAAGAATAAACTAAGGCTAAGCTAAGCAAGATAAGTCAAAACACAGGCCACCTGACAATTTTTAGAAATTCATATATGTATCCTAAAAAATACGTATAATAGAAAAATAGGAGCGACACTACCAATCTATCCCAAAAGTCCCACATATCTAAATAGCCAAAAACCTATGCAATTTGGCCCATTCAAATTGAGTTATGACCCACCAGAACTCTGGCAGAACTCTGACCGAGTTCGGTCCGAGTTCTGACCGAGTTTGGTCAGGGTAATTTGAATTTTTATTCCCACCAAATCTGCTAGCAACGTTCGTATGCGATATTCTAGCATCCGAACTCTGTCCAAGTTCGGTTCCCAAAAACATTATAAATGGATAAGGATTTTCACATTTCTAAATCAACTCATTCACTCTTCTCTCTATCTATTCTAAAGTATTTTTCCAGTGCTCTAAAGCTTTCATATCTCGCCTACATCACACTTAGCCAAAGCCAGTATAGTTCAATTTGATCTAGAGTTTTGGTACTGAAGAGTTGTTTCAGAGTCGTCTTTCAGAAAATGTTCTACTTTTCAAAATCAGTTTGTTGGAGTCGATCGTGCACTCATCACCATTGTACGGTGCTGTAAAGAGACGATAAGCTCTCATTTAGCTTGTGAATAGTGGATTAATAGCGAGCAAGAGTACTCGTAACTGGACTAGTCCTCTCAGAGGAAAACCAGTATAGTTTGCGGTATTCACCGAGTTTGATTTTCTATCTTTTACTTACTATATTTATTTATTGTCTTTTATAACTGCCATAGTTTATAATTGCTAATTTTAAATAGTGATTATTTTCTCTATACATATACATACTTTATTCATACCTCTCCCCCTCTAGAGGTGCTCAATGGTCCTATAATTGGTATCCGAGCAAGTTATATTCAAATATAACACTCTAGAGTATATATAGCAGCTATGAAATCTATATTCAACGGTGAAGGGCATTCCACAAATAGACCCCCACTATTTGATGGAACGAACTACACTTATTAGAAAACACGAATGAGTTTCTTTCTTAAGTCACTTGATTTTGATCTTTGGTCGATTGTAATAGACGGCTATAAGAAACCGGCTAGAATTTTGGTTGATAGTGATCTAGTAGAAAAGCCACACGACAAATACATAGAACAAAAAAAGACAAAGGCTAGTCTAGATGCACGAGCCATCATTGTACTATTCTGTGCAATTGACAAAACCTTAATTATGTTTCTACCTGTGCTATGTCTCATAAAATTTAGAGACTTCTTGAGGTGACTCATGAAGGTACTTCCCAAGTAAAGGAATCCAAAAATCAGCAGACTAACACATGACTATGAATCATTTAAGATGAAACTCGGCGAGTCAATTATACAGATGTTTACTCGTTTCCTTGATATTACTAATCTTTTACAATCTCTTGGTAAAGATTGCATCAATCATGAGAAGATTAAAAAAATTCTACGGGCTCTAACCAAGAATTGGAACCCGAAGGCAACTGCGATCATAGAAGGAAACGATCTCACCATAATGACTCTAGAGACACTTATGGGCAAGCTGATGACCCATGATCTGGACTTGCAAGAATTTGAAGAAGCAACCCCAAAGAGAAATCTATCACCTTCAAAGCACAAAGAATCACGTGCAATAATTCCGACGAAGAACCATCCAGTGGTGATGAGCAAGCGCTACTAGTCAGAAAACTTGAAGTTTGAGAGATAAACCGCAAGAAGAAGGATGTCCATGAAAGCAACGAAGAAGAAACAATATGCTTTGGATGTAAGAAGACAGGACATATCAAGAAGAACTTTCTATTATCAAAGAACAGCAGTCCATATAATCGATCAAAATCAAGCAGGAAAGCTACAACAGATCAAAAGTATGCTAATACTAGCATCTCGCAAGAGAGTGAGGCTAGTGAATCAGAGGAGGAGGACAGACCCAGCAGTACTACAAATGCCTATCTAATATATTTCGATAAGGTATCATCTAACCTTCTATACGATGATTTTACTTTCGATGAGCTAAAAACTGCCTTTAGCGAACTACTTGATGAACATAGAAATGTGTTAGCCAAGTACAAGCAATCTCGCAAAGAGGTTAAGGCTTACACAAATGAAGTATCTAGATTATCAAATCTAGTTGAAGGTATAAAAGAGACTTCTACTACCAGTAGCACAGATGAGATAGCCAAGCTTAAAGAGGACTATCATGAGGCTATCCTCACGATCGAAAAGAAAGAAAGAGACTTTGTCAAAGTGCAAAAGCTTTATGACATAGAGAAGAAGAGACACATAATCATAAAACAAAGCCTCATTGATATGACTGCCAAATATGAGGAGTCTTGTGCGATTTCTAAAAAGTTAGAAATCAAGTTAGGCAAACGGGCCATCCCTGTTACACAGCCTAAGGTTAGTCATAATGCTAAGCATACATCTAAGAGGACTAAACCACAGAAAGCACGCAAGTAACACGTCAATCATAATTATGCTTTCACTTATAGGTTTCCAAATAAGACACAAAAGCATGTCAACACAGAAACAAGTAGCATATTTTCAAAACTTACTTGCACGTACTGTGGTACTCACGGGCACATATCACAGTATTGTCTAGCAAGGAAGCTTGTTGACAATTATTCACTTATTTGGATTCCTAAGACTAATCAGAAAGGACCCTCGAAGAAATGGGTACAAAATAATTCATTTACTCATTTAGTAAGTGGACCCTCAACCCTCTCATGCTAGAAGCAAGTGGATTCTCAATAGTGGATGTTCGTGGCACATGACTGGTGATGCATCTTTATTCGTTATGCTATCGATAAAGAAAGAAGGATACGTCTCCTTCGAAAATAACTTGAGAGGTGATATAATTAAAAATGACACTGTTGGTATGTCTCCCTATCCAGTAATAAAGGACATATGTCTAGTCACAGAGTTTAAACATAACCTATTAAGCATAAGTCATTTGGTAGATAATGGTTACGGCATCAACTTTATAAAGGACAAATGTTCAATCTATGATATGTCATCTGGTAATCCCGTATATGAAAGGATTAGGAAAGACAATATTTATGTATTCATCTTGGAAAGTACTAAAAATACAAGGATGTGCCTGGTAGCCAATCAAGATAAAAGCTGGCTATGGCACATGAGGCTAGAACATGCCAATATGGATACTATCTTACGTCTATGTACTAAAAATTTGGAAAAAGGACTCCCAGAAATCACATTTAAGAGAGACATGGTATGTGCTGATTATGAAAAAAAAGCAACTAGATTAACTTTTAAATCCATCAACGTTGTAAGTACTTATAGACCCTTACAGTTAATTCATATGGATTTGTTTGGTCCTAGTAGAGTCCCTAATCTTGGCGGTAAGCTCTACGCTTTTGTGATTGTTGATAATTTTTCTCGCTATACATGGGTTTTCATTTTATCAAATAAAAATAATGCTATTTTTGAATTTCAGATATTTTATAAAAAGGTAAAAAAATAAAAAAAATGCTTCATGATTATTCGAATCTGAAGTGATCATGGTGGCAAATTCGTAAATGCTGATTTTAAAAAGTTTTATGATGATAGTAGATATTACCATAAATTTTCTTCTCCTTGAACTTCCAATAGAATAATGTTGTAGAGCAGAAGAATCAAACTCTAAACAAGATGGCTAGAGTCATGCTAAATCAACATAATCTTTCTAAGTATTTTTGGGCAGAAGCTGTTTGTACAGCCTGTCATATTTTAAATAGGTGTTGATTCGACCTATCTCGAAGAAAATACAATATGAATTGTAGTTTGGTAGAATTCCAAATATTTCCTATTTTAAAGTTTTTGGATGTCGTTGTTTTATCCTAAACACCAAGAATAACTTGGGTCAGTTCGACTCTAAAGCAAATGAAGGAATATTTCTCGGATATGCTGCTAAGAGTAAGGGATATATAATTTTCAAAAAAAGATCTATGATTGTTGAATAGTCTATCAACATTACTTTTGATGAGCTCAATAGTCACAGTTCTAGCAATAGCGATGATAAAGGTGCACAAAATAAATCTAAAACATCTGAAGATATTGCTACCAAAGAGAGCTATCTAGAAAGTCTACCGAAGAGAATAAAATTCATGCCAAACCATCTAGAGACACTTGTCAAAGGTGATGTATCAAAAGGTGTAAGTACATATTCTTCTACTAGGGATATCAATGTAGCAGCTAATGTAGCTTTTATATCTCAAGTAGAACCTAAGACAGTAGCAGATGTATTTAATGATGAGTTTTGGATTGATGCCATGCAAGAGGAACTTAATCAATTTGAGAGAAACCAAGTTTAGGAACTTGTTCCTAAAACTATTGGTCAATCGATAATTGTTACCAAATGGGTGTTCTGAAATAAACTTAGTGAGGATGGGCAAGTTCTACGCAACAAAGCACGTCTAGTGGCACAAGATTATAATCAAGAAGAAGGTATTGATTATGATGAGACATATGCTCATGTTGCTAGACTAGAGGCTATTCGTATGTTTTGTGCATTTGCATATTTTTACAATTTCAAAGTTTTTCAAATGGACGTGAAAAGTGCATTTTTAAATGGATTTTTAAAAGAAGTTTTTGTGAAACAGCCTCCTAGTTTTGAAGATTTTTTAAAAACACGATCTTCAAACTTAGAAAAGTACTTTATGGACTCAAATAATCGCCTCGTGTTTGGTATGAATGCCTAAGTACCTTCTTACTTGAAAATGGATTTTCAAAAGGAAGAGTTGTTACTACTTTGTTTATCAAGTCTTCTGATGATAGTATTCTTTTAGAGCAAATTTTTGTAGATGACATCATTTTTGATTCTACTAATAAAAATCTTTGTCAAGAATTTGCTAAGTGTATGCAGAGTAAGTTTGAGATGAGTATGATGGGATAGCTAAACTACTTCCTAGGACTTCAAATCAAACAACACTCACAGGGAACGTTCATCAACCAAGCTAAGTACACGAAGGATTTACTGAAGAAGTATGACTTCGATAACGTAAAGCCTATCGAAACTCCAATGGCTACATCAACACGGCTTGACATTGATGAAAGTGGCAAACCTGTCGACCAGCATAAGTATCGAGGTATGATTGGTAGTTTATTATATTTAACTTTTAGTCATCCAGATATTATATTTAGTGTTTGTATATGTGCACGATACCAAGCTAATCCTAAGGAATCACACTTATGTGCCTTTAAGCGTATCTTCCGATACCTTAAGGGAACTTCTACAGCCGGCTTGTGGTATCCCAAAACCATATATTTTGACCTAATCGGTTATTTAGATACGAATTTTGCTGGATACAAAGTAGACCGTAAAAGTACCAGCGGTACATGTCATTTCTTAGGAAAAGCTTTAGTCTCCTGGTTTAGCAAAAAGCAAAACTCTGTTGCTTTATCAACAACAGAGGCTGAGTGTATGCCGCAGGACATTGTTGTGCATAGATTTTGTGGATGAAGCAAATCCTAAAAGACTATAATCTGTACTACACAAAGATTCACATATATTGTGATAACACTAGCACAATTAATTTGACTAAGAACCCTGTTTGTCATTCACGCACAAAGCACATACAGATACGTCATCACTTTTTACGTTATCACCAACAATACGGGAATATTTGCTTAGAATTTATTGACACAGATCATCAATTAGCAGATATTTTCATAAAACCGCTAGCTAAAGACCGTTTCAACTATCTACGTCGTAAGTTAGGCATACTTGAATTTTCAGATTCATAATACGTTATGTTTAATAAAAAATGCTTAAAACTTGAGATTTTGAGATTTATTAATTGAAATTATTTTGTGTACAAGCCGAAAGGGCCCTTTTGTCAAAAAGACGTAAAAGTCTAAGCGACATGGTGCCAAGTGTCTTCGGACTACTGCTAGCTGGGATCCGGCCCCTACAGCTAACCCAAACTAATGGAAGTTAATGAATTGAAGAATCAAAATCTTTTGGATATATTTATTATTCATTACACATATACTAAATTGAAAAAGCAAGTAGCCGAACTCGGACAGAACTCGGTCCAAGTTCTGACCGAGTTCGATGGCATTTCAATTTCCAGAAATGTTGTAGCTGGCCCTAGCTCCCTATATATCTCCATCTTCTTCTTCTTTCTCCTCACCCGAACGAAAATTTCCATAAATCCTAGTTTGGCGTCTTTCATCCTAAACTCCAAACTCCTTCTTCCTTAGTTCTAGAAGGCTTAAGAAGGTGTTCTCCACTCTTCTACTTATTCCTTTGAGTTATATTTCTTTCTTTCTCACTTTTCAATTCTATAGCCCCCAAACTCTTTAAGAAAAGAAAGAGAGAGTCTGCGGCTTCGTCTTCCACTTCAGAATACGAACCTGTCAACGTGTCCAGTCCCTCTCGTCCTACCGATGACGAGAAATTTGACACGAATTTATTTCCATGTTTGGAAATATTCGAGTCTTGGTTTAACTATTTCGCTACAGGGAAATCTGTCCCGAGCGATCAGTCAATTTCACTATCTTTTCGGAGTATGCTTCCACTTTTGAACACTTAGGACTTCGGGATTTCTTTAAAACAACTAGTGAAATTTATGATAATGTTGTTCGTATGTTTTATTGTAATATGTAAGTAAGATACGATGGTAGCATTTACTCTTGCGTCGCTAGAAAAAAATTGAGTTTAACTCGACTGACCTTAGTAAATACTTCCATATGTCGGACAATGGCGAAGCACTTATCGAGATAAACAAAGTTCAATTTCCTGATGACATGACCCATGAATCTCTTAAAGATGATATGTGTCAATCGAACCATATTCCGAGAGGCGGTAGGTTGTTTGCAAAGCACCTGAATCAAAATTTCTATGAACTCCATCGATTTGTTTACTCTGCCTTGCTTCCCAAAAAGGGATCTACTGATGAGATCACCTTTTTCGAGTTGTCTGCAATATATTATCTTCATTTTGGAGTCACATTTTCTGTCCCCAAGACCTTTATGGCTTGGATGATCAGTTGTCGGAGGCTGGACTGCAACCTCCTTTACCCCATGCATCTTGCTGTAATCTTTCAAAAGTTTGGAGTTGACCTTCATATATGTCCTATCTCTGGGTCACCTTCTGAGCTGACCAAGTCTAGAAAATATCGTCTACCTCTATTTCCACCCGGTGCTGCTCTACCTCCACCTGATCTAGTTGCTCATGTTCCTGCTCATGTTGCTCTGGGATTTGATCCTCAGTTCTATCAGCGATTCGATGACTTTGTCACTCTTTTGGGACAATATCATCAGAGCTATGTTGATGATGAGTTTCACCATACTTCTCAGTCTTAGGTCTTGAGAAATGGCATTGCCAATATTCGGTGGTCACTGGCGCATCATCCTACTGTACTATTTTAGATCCTACTTCATCCTAGATTTGACAGATCGAGGCTTGAGGATCCGGACACTTTTGGATTCTTCGATTCGACGACAGTCTATGTCGATCCTCATCCTCCTGTTGATCCTGCTGACGATGACACCGATATATGATTTGGGCGTTAGTTTGGCATTTTGTGGATGCTATCTGCTGATGATCATGATCATATAGTAGTAACACTTTTATTTTTAGTTAGACTTATGTAGTTGTCTAAACTCTTTTGTATGTGGACTATAT
Organism: Iris pallida; assembly: GCA_029216955.1. Classification (NCBI taxonomy): domain Eukaryota; kingdom Viridiplantae; phylum Streptophyta; class Magnoliopsida; order Asparagales; family Iridaceae; genus Iris; species Iris pallida. The sequence continues at coordinate 18,161 of JANAVB010021785.1, read as the reverse complement.
GCATCTTTATTTTAGTCGTATTTGAGTTTATGCTATTTTCAGTTTCCATTTCTCATATTCCTTTTACACTGCTACTAGTTCTGCTGAATTGTGACTTGTTTCATTTCTATTATTTTATGGATATTACTCTGTCTGCTTCTTTGTTATTATTGGCTTATTGGCTTCACATATCACGGGAGAGCCACATTTTGCGTACTTGACAAAGTGGAGAAAAAGCTATACAAAAATTTTAGAAAACAAGTCCGAACAATTCGAACAAGTCTGGTATATATTTTCAAAGTTATATATTAGTTATATTTTGGTATAGACTCATAGTTTGTCAATTATCAAAATCATGTGTGACCATTAGCCAATGGGCCAACAATCTTCCCCATTTTGATAATTGACAAACTATGAGTCTATACCAAAATATAACTAGTATAGAACTTTGAAAATGTATACCTGACTTGTTCGGATTGTTCGGACTTGTTTTCTAAAAAATGTGTATAGCTTTTGCTTCCCATTTGTCAAGTACACAAAATGGGGAGATTGTTGGTCCATTGGCTGATGGTCACACCTGATTTTGATAATCAACAACAAATTTAGTTGATACACAAAATATAAGAACTGCTACAGGTTACAGGAATTGATACCGAAGAACGTCTACGTCTACAAGGAACATCACATCATCATCTAGAAGCAATCTTATTGGAATTCAGATCGAGTCATTTTATATTTTTCTCTATATTTTTAATTTTATTGAGTCTAGAAAATGTAAATATAAGATCGATCGGGATTATACTGGCTTAGGTTATTCCTAATCCAAAATTCCAAATAAGCCTACCTATCTATTCCAAAAGTCCCATAAATCTAAATAGCCAAAAACTTATGCAATTTGGCCCATTCAAATTGAGTTCTGACCCACCAGAACGCTGGCAGAACTCTGGCAGAGTTCGATCCGAGTTCTGACCGAGTTCGGTCTTTGAATTTTTGTTCCCACCAAAACTGCTAGCAATGTTCGTATGCGATATTCTAGCATCCGAACCCTGCCCGAGTTCGGTTCCCAAAAACACTATAAATATATAAGGATTTTCACATTTCTAAATCAACTCATTCACTCTTCTCTCTATCTACTCTAAAGTATTTTTTCCAGCGCTCTAAAGCTTTCAAAACTCGCCTACACCACTCTTAGCCAAAGCCAGTACAGTTCTATTCGATCTAGAGTTTTGGTGTTGAAGAGTTGTATCAGAGTCACCTTTCAGAAAATGTTCTAGGTTTCAAAATCAGTTTATTGGAGTCGGTCGTTCACACTTCACCAAGGCACGGTATTGTAAAGAGACGGCAAGCTCTCATTTAGCTTGTGAATAGTAGATTAACAGCAAGCAAGAGTACTCACAACTGGACTAGTCCTCTCAAAAGCAAAACCAATATACATCGCGGTGTTCACTGAGTTTGATTTTCTATCTCTTGCTTACTGCATTTATTTACTGTCTTTTATAACTGCCATAGTTTATAATTGCTATTTTTTAAATAGGTGATTATTTTCGCTATACGTATACACACTCTATTCACCCCTACCCCCCCCCCACCACCTCCCCTCTAGGGGTGCTCAACGGTCCTACAATTATAAGATTGACAAAAAATAATGTTGAACCCTTCGCCCTAATAGGCTCAACCCCCTCACAACACTCAAGAAGAAAAGAAAGAGATTACAATTGAAACTGCTCACCAACCCGTAGCAATCTCCCAAACCAAAGTTGACAGCTCCTAGATTAGATCTCTTCTTCCTTGTCTCTTTTATGGCAAAGTCCTAAGACCAAAGTGCAAATTTTCTCTTAGATCTCCTGTGGACGAGCACCTCGAATCTCAACTTTATGCTATGCTTTGTCCCCCACCTCACCCCATATATATAGGGTGAGAAAATCATATTCTAGGTCATAAAAGGATTTTCTAAATAAGAATAAAATTGAAATCCTATTATACCTAAAATATTTCATCAATATCCTATTTTAGATCATAATAGGAATTCCTAAATAGGATCCCTAAAGTAAGAATCCTATTATATCAAAAATTGCACTTCACCAATTATGGACATCCAAATCTAGACAGGACTCTAACAGAAACAACACAAAATAATTAAAATTATGCCTCAATATACAAAATATTTTTTCTAAATTTTAAAAAATATTATTTATTTGCTTCTCGATACCCAAATTCCAATACTCTGATTCAAAACCATCGATACTACTGATCATGATACTTATAGGAAGGATCTGATATTGCGAACCTTGGTAATTCTCACACATCATTCCAAATATCCATATTTGTTTGAATATTTTATTCCATATCATGTATCCCTGTATTTTTTTGTATTCTGTATCGATACGGTATCATATACTTGTATTACAAGTACCATCCGATATTTGATCCCTTATCTTATTATTAATATTTTTTAGAGTATCGAGAGTTATACAGCCAGATCATCCATAAGGCAATCGATTAGTCTAAAACTCATCGACAAACTTATGTTACTGAATTTGGATTTTTGCTTTTGGCCAGAGAATTATGGAAGATTATCCTAGACCCGCAGACCCCTAGATAGACCCTTAGCAGTTTTATAAACTCCTACTAGGAACCATACATAGACTAGATACCCTTAATCCTCAAGAAATGAGATTTTTTTTCCATCTGAGCAGTGTATCGGTAGTATACTGTCCGTATACTGCTCGGTGTTGTTGGCATAATCAACAGTTGCAGACTAGGTCGTTCTCTTAACCATTGGTCCAATGGTTTATTTTAGGAAGGTCATGATTAGCCGGGATTTAGATCCCTCAGTTGGTAGTTATCCAATGGCTCCAACTCATCCTCTTCTTTCCTTCTTCGTATACTCAGTTCACTTTTTTTTCCTTTCTCCAAAACTATTGTAGACATTTCCTTATCTCCTCTTCTTTTCACCAAGCCAACCTAGGAGTTGAATCTAGAGTAGGAGCTGATCTTGAGATGTTTCTGGACCTGTCTTGGAGGAGCACAAGACTAGCTAGGGTATTTTTAAGAACCAAGACAATTACATTTTGTACTTGTGAATAAAAGAAGACATTATGTGTTTCTCTAAATAAAATGTTGTTGCTTAGTTCTACTCTTTTTTTTTTGGTTTTCTCGTCATTTTGTGATGATTTTCATTAATTTAGTGATAGATTTTAATTTGGTTTAAGCTAGGTTTTGGATTTGGAAAAAAATATTAGGGATAACACCATGTATTTGAAGTGATATTTGTGTTTTGATAGCACATATAGGTCCTAAATTGTTGTAGGAACCCTCCTTAGCTCCTCTAGTTCCTGAACCTTAGTTTAATGGGATTTTGACAAGTTTTAGACACTAATGAGCCATTTTTGACCATGTTGTCTATATTGTATAAGTCTATGCGTTATATCATCGGTAGAATACTGAAACATCTATTCTTTCTAGCATGTTCAATACATGCTCTAATGTAGAATAGTGTACCGACAGTATACCATCGGTATATCAATTTTTGTTGTTTGTTCAATATGAATCCAAGTTTGTGTGTCATTTTGTCGTGTGGACATTTAGCCTTCCTGAAATATTCTCTAGTTCCTACCCACCGTCCCTTAGCTCCAATATTCAAAAGTTGTTTAGATTTTGGGGGATTCTGTCACGACCCGCACCCACTGTAAGGGTACGAATACGTAACGATGCTTAGCCTACGCCGTAGTGTCGGCGGTAGAGCGCTGTCCTAGGTTACTATCTAACCAGCAACTCACGCAATTATAATGTACTCATCATGATCAACTCCGAACGGAGGACAAGTATAAAATATTGTAACTCAATCACAGTCTAAGCACGATAAGATAATCGCAGAAGAATTTACTAAGACTAGAAAACAACTACTAAAATAATGACAACTCTCAACAATCTCAAATACTACACAAGTCTCAAATCTTCTACAACAAGTTTAACAAGAAAACATATGCTAGTCTACTAAACTAAATCCCATCACTCCTGAGTGTCGGGACCAAAGGTAGTCATCCCGTCTACGGGTCCATAATATGTAGGGCATGTGTCCTCAGGGCAATCATCTGTAAAATTTTAACAGGTCCAGTCAGGACAGGAACGAGTACAACTCATCAAGAAATCCCAAGTAAATGACAGAGAACTATAAAGCAGTTATATTGATGAAATATGGCAGTTTGTATACAGGTGATGGTATAGAGAAACAGTTAAGATGCAAGGAAAGTAAGGTAAGTAAAAACAAGAGAAGAATCATAGCAATAAAGACTGTAAATAGAAACTAGCTGAACTAGAGCAACATGATATAAGTCCAGAATGTAAATGTAAACAAGTGCAAAATCCAAGTAAATCCAGACAACATGAATCTGATACCAGGTGGTTCCAGTACAAGATGGGTCCGGTATAAGGTGAGTCCAGTTGGTGATCAAAGGCTCTAAGGTGAGTCCAGCCTATACTCTAACAGTATATTTTAAAATATCGGGATCGACATGTAAACGGTTGTAGGTAATACGGCACATCACACACCTGGCCGGGTGTGAGATGGCTATCATTCCAGTATAATTCCAAGGGAGTGGTTCCAGTATTTGGGTATGTTCACATGCCTATTCCAATATTTCCCCGCCCAGCAAGTACAAGTGAATCCATAATCCGACACAAAAATAGGTATAAATCCAGCCAGTACACGAATGGTTCCAGTAAATAATTCCAGGGTGGTTCCAGTAAATGATTCCAGGGTGGTTCCAGTAAATGGTTCCAGGGTGGTTCCAGTAAATGGTTCCAGAAATAGAGACCAGACATAATAAGTGAGTGTCGCATAAAATGGATCCAGCAATATCAAAACGTGTTTGAAACAGAGAATCAGATAGAACTAGCTACAACTGAAATATAGTAAACGACAAGTAAATGGAAGAACTATCAGAGAATGTACTCGCCTGATACTCTGAAAAGAGTAGTATAATATCAGATATCTGTGACAGAGTCACAATGTCCTAAACAAAGGAATACAGGTTATAATATGTTTAAAATAAGACAGATGATGTTTATGATGCAATCTACATGATTTCTAAGCCAATCTAGGTCAAAGTCAACTTGGTCAACTCTGGGTCAAAGTCAACTTAGGTCAATTGGTCATATATAGACTTAATGTTGACTTTGGTCAATTGTCTAGTCAAAATAGATCAACAAGTCAATCTAAGCCAATGGTCAACTAGTCTATCTAAGTTAAACTCTATATCTAACTCAACTAACTCATAGGCTAGTGCACTAGGATACCATATCCTATAACAATGTGCATACCAACCCAAGGCTAAGGTATCTCACATAAATATAGAATACATATAACTAAATATATCATACATCCATATATCCATATACATGAACCTACATCAAGCTAAGCTCAAAAGCAAAGTATGTGTGTCACCAAAATGTGGCTGAACAGTATTTCAGGAAAATGGAACAGTGAACATTCAGGATTGTCATCTTCATAATTTCAATTCATGTATTCATTCACATAATTATTTATTCAAAACTACACATTCAATCTCAAACCTAAGAATCTAATCCCCATACCTTCAGTCCTCACAACTCTACCTATATGTCTAACTCTCACTCATGTCGAATTTCTACACACTCAACTCACTGTTAAACAATAATTTTAGGTTCATGACAGTTTTGTAGTTGTGTCAAAGGACTGAAATAAAGGTGACTAAACAAGCATCCAATCCAGGTTTCAAATCCTGAAACCATCTCAGGTTTCATTCCCCCATTTCAGTTTTCACCAAATTCAGTTAATATAACATAACCCAATTGTATACATACAACCTATAATCAAAATCTAATCTAATTTCAAATCCTAACTGAACTCAAAAAAAACCCCAAAGTGATATTTTAAACCTGCTATTGCTGCTGCTGCAGCATCCTGTTGCTGCATGCCTTGTGGCTTACCAGGTAATGCAAACATACAAGAATACAAACATACAATACAAACATGCCTTGTGGCCTTGCAATGCCAAGCCAGCCTACATCTAATAGCAGTGCACGTATCAGTTAAAATGGGAAATCAATTTTTAGGATTTCAAAACAGACACATGTATCAGTCTACATTTCAGCTCAAATCAATATCGAAATCCATCACTTGATAACAAAACCCAATCTAATCTTGCAAAACCAACTTAGCAGTAGTTAGTACATGTGTACCTGAATTTAAACATGCAACTTTAACATCAAAATTTGGTTTAAAAATGGGAATTAAAATCAGAATTTAAAACTGACTGCACGTATCAGTTAAAATGGGAATTCCCAAATTCAAATCTAAAAACACAGTAATAATCCAAAGTAAGGGTTGGTAAATAGTGTGTCACTTGTGTACGTGTCAACCATGGTGTTTGTGTCCGTGCAAGTGGACACGAACGTGTCCAAACACTCACAGACACTCACACGTGCACTGCATAGCACGCAGCGTCGTGCACGCGTGCGTGTCACTCCAGGACACGACACGTTACATGACACAAGTCGTGGTCATGCCCACGTGTTCGCCCCTTATAGGGCTACGTGCCCATGGCCCTGAACCATGTCCTAGACGCATGTTGTGTCGGCTTTAGAGCCGTATCAGTGGTCGAATTCACGCGTGCACAGCCGCACACGCGGCCAGTGTGGCCAGTACGAGGAGGAGAACTCCTCGCACACTGCACCATATGGCCCCAAATTTTTGGAGAGCCATGTCAGTCAGTGCCCTGACATCCTCCCAAAATTTGGTGTGTCCTCGTGTCCGATACAAGGAGAAAACCAGCCAGTGATGCAGGACACAGTAATGGTTCAGTCCCCTCGTGTTCGTGTCCCCGTGTGGACACGACAAGACACCAAAATTAGGAAATAATAACCAAAATCATTAAGCAAGCCCTAGAGCTAAGATTTCATTCAAAAACATTTCAAAAATCAGAACAAAATGTTGGTTGAGGCATTACATCAAACACCTAGCCTATCAAATGGATACGTGTCCGATACGGACACAAAACTGACACGAATTATGCCCAAATTCCAGGGACAGCTAGGGGACTCCTAGATCTAGCCCTAAATACAAAGAAAACAAAAATTTAAATCAATTTGAGGAGTTTTACCTATAGGTGCAAATTGCAAGAAAAGGCTCCAAATGGGGGGTGTTCCTCTTGATGGCCAAATGCTCCAAATGAGCCCAAAACTGAGATTAACCTCCAGAAATATAAAATATACAGAAATTATAACCTAATGCAAAAGACTAGGATGAAAAAGGAGATCAAATAAATAAATAGGAATTTTTGGAAGGAGGAAAAATACCTTTCTTTTCTCCAAGTGTTGGAATGATAAAAAGAGGCAAGCCCTAATGAATAAGTGTTTAAATAAGGTAGGGATCCCTATGTGGCTGGTCATAAGCTCAAAAATCAGGGTTAGGGTTCACTAAATGGCCCATGGGCTTAAGTCATGATCAATTAAATAATTAAGCCATAAGTCATTTCATGAAACCACAAGCCATGACTTAAATTCACTAAACCAAATCCCCTCATTCTAAAACTATTCTCTAATGACTAAAATAGTTAATCAAGTTAGACTAGGGTTACCATAGCTAGGATTAGGTTCTAGGCTAGTCCACTAGGTCTCAACAAGTCAAGGTCAACTAAAATTCACCAATTCAACAAATCACCAAATAATTCAAATAAGTCAAAATGACCAAATTACCCCTAGGCTAAAAATGATAATTAAATCATCCTACTGACATGGTTAGTCTCTAGGTCAGACAGTCTCTCAGGTTTCACTGGCAGCACATCAAAATCACAAGTCATGACTTAAGGCAGTTTTAAATAGTTTAAAAATTATTAAAAATTACCAAAAATCATAATATGAAATAAATATCAATAATAATTATTATAATTACAAAATTTCAAAAATACCCTCATCTGAAAAATTGGGTGTTACAGATTCACCCCGGAGCCTATGAGGGCGCTATCCCCTCGACCCCCTTCCGTTGATCGGATAGCATAGTCGTCGAAACTCTACTTCATGCAGTAGCGTTGCTTTAGGCAGTTTTCATTCCTTCAGGCAGGAGCTACGGTGTTGCTTCAGGTATTTTCTCATGGCTCTACTTCATGCAATTTTTGTTATTACAAAGGATCACGACAGCTCCCACGGAGCCATGTTTGTCGTAAAAAGCAAAATTATCGAGGGACACATTAGTTTTCGAGGAACATAGCATGCTACAGAAAATAGCATAAGTTCCTGTAAAATTAACTTGGCGTGCTATAGGATTTCTGGCAGTTGGGTCGCAAGGTTGTAAGGCTACGACGATATAAGACTATATGGATGCGAGGCTGCTGAGCATCTGGGCCGCAAGGCTGTAAGGCCACGAGGACGCAAGGCTGGTGAATTACGAGGCTGCTGGGTTTGCTTCTGGTAAACTTGTTGTGATGTTTTATTTTGGAAAAATCTTTCGTGGGGTTGCTCTATTTTTTTTTTTCGGAGCTCCCTTGACTATGGGGGATGTTTTTGTCATCGACGGCTACTTGTTCTCAAAGAACTTGTGTTCCGTGACGAATAATTTTTGTTGTTTTCATAGGCAGCCACTTGTTCTCAAATAACTTATGTAGGTTTGTTGGCATAAGCGGCCACTTTTCTGAAAGAACTTTTACACCGCCATGATAGGTTCGCTTCTATAGGCGGCCATTTTGTTCTCAAAGAACTTGCACACCGCCAGGGGTAGATTCATCGTTGTTGCAAAAATAAAAGTTATATCTAATATAAAAGGGGGATCTCTTACTCTTTCATCCGAAGTGCAATTACGAATCGTTAACCTTCGTGATAGAGCATGTTGATGACATGTTATAGGCTAATTTCATAGACTATGAGGAGAAGAAAAGAAAAGAGAATTCTATGTTTATTCAAAATAGCAAGTAATCCTAGATTGGATATGCAACAAGGTTTATTTACACAACCAATATGGTTACAGTAGAGCCATATCTCTAAGAGATAGACATATTCTTAGTTGGCTTGCACAATCATATGTAGTAGTTTTTTTTAAAAGCAAACATATATTTAACCAACAGTATTACACGAAATAAGATATTCCTCAGCAAGGAGCTAGTGAACGCACAAAGGTGGAACAAAGAAAATAGAAGAAAGATTACAAGAGGTAGCAAACTTGGCAATTTTGTGTGCCATCCTGTTCGCGACTCTTCTTATGAATACAAAGTCCAGCAGTTTATTTACCAACAATTCGCCCTGCATGCGTGATATCATAGCTGAAAATCTCCATGGCATTAGTGAATCTTCCTCTGGAAGATACGAACCACCGAAGATGAGTCGCTCTCCAGGATGAATTTGTCCGTCTTGAGATGACCGGCCAAGTGAATACATAGCTGCACCGCTTGGATCTCAACTTTCATGTAGTTGTTTGGGCTAAAGTAGCAAGTAGTGACCAATAAAGTATCCTAAGGAGTCACTTGCAACTGCTGCCGCTACAATGCTCGAAGGCAAAGTAGCCCCATCTATATTGATTTTTATAGTGTCACTAACAGGAGGCAGCTATGGAACTGCCGAGACAATTATGTTGCGCATATTAACAAAAAAAGATGTGTCCAGTACGTAGTCAGGCTTGTATTCATAAAAAGCTACCAAAGCAACCTTGATGATGGCTTGTGGTCTAGGTGTAACTTTATGAAACAAGACAGCACATCTACCTTTCCAGGTAGCCCACATGATGAATACACCTAACGACCCCACCTCAGATGAAGGCAGCTATGTTTCCAACAACTTATTAATATCAGGATAGCCATTAGTTCGAAGGCCGATCGGACTGGTAAACCATACTTCCAGAGCAAGTCCATAATACAAGAAGAGATGATTGGGTTCTTCGGAGTGATGAAGGCAAAGAGGACATGTCGGATCCTTGGAGGGAACTCTTCGATTTATTATCGCACGAAGGGGGAGAGCTCCATTCATCAGTCTCCATAGGAAGATTTGTACTATCGGTGATACATCTTCATCTTCCAAAAATGCTTCCAAATGAGTTTCCTTTCAGAGATTGAGGAGAGAGAAGGTCCTTGGCGTCTAATCGTTTCACATAGAGATTTCGCAGAAAATTTTCCATTTAGCCATCACTATTGGTGAGCTCAATATCGAGGATGGCAGTTGCCACCCATGTGGGAAATGTTTCTCGAATCAATGTGGTTTTCCATCTGTATAAGCACGGTAGCATCAAATCCTGTACAATTTTAGGCCCATCCACTGTAGGATTTGTTCTTGCAATAACCGAGCCTGGAAGTAATGGGATCCAAGGTTCATCATAGATGTTGATCTATCTGCCTTTAATACTCCAACAACAATAAGGTTTGATGAGTTCCCGAGTATTCAATAAACTTTTCCATGTCGGGGACGCTCTATTAGAAACCTGCACATTCCAAAATTTTGCGTTATATAAATAAATACCTTGGAGAAGTCTCACCCAGAGCTGATGGGGATGATCAAGGAATCTCCAAGTTAATTTGCCCATGAGAGATTGATTGGGTAATCACATCAAGTAGTTGGATATAATTAACTAAAACACTTTGATGAATCTCAATGTCGCCATGATGTTTAGCAAATAAAGATAAACTTTTAAAATCAATATCTAGTTGTTACATACAAAAGTCCAAGTAATAGAAGAAAAAAAATTATATTTATAAAGCTAAAAATATCATACAAAATTGAAACAAAAATTATAGCATGAGATGCAGAAGATAAAATATCTAAAAATATTTTATTAACACCTGAGATTTGACTAATTTTTTTTACCATTTCTCCTAAAATTTGAAGTCGATTGGTTGTGTATATGTGTATATGAAGTTGTTGACGATGACTGGTTAGGTATATGAAGTTGTTGAGGATGAAGATTAAATTGCCTTCATCTAACTCCACCAAAATCTACTTTTTTGTAGGTATGGGCTAAAGTAGACCTCCCCAATAACACTCACCAGTCCCAAGTGTTATGTCATCCCCTAGTAACAAAAAGTTAAATAATCTAGTTTAGGTAAAAAAATCTATTTTTAATCTTGATGGATGAAAAGGATATGATTTATAAGAAGGGGATTTTGATGCTTAAGATTAATCTTGGACACAATCTTTAGTAAAATTAACCAAGGGTTTTGGTTTGAAGTTTACCAATAAGAGATGGAAGGTGTTGCATAACTCTATTTATTACAGATTTAGAAGACATTTTAATCAACCCCCAAGATTTAGAAGACCTAATTATATATATATGAGTTGAGGACTTACCTGGAAAAAAATCCAAAATAGTATATAAACACTTGGGTGTCGTTTAGTTCGCAAAAAGGAATGGCAAAATGTGATTTTGGCATTTTAGTAAATGTGATTTTTTTTTTAATTGGTGTAATGTGATTTTGGCATTTTGCTAGTGTAGCCATAGCCCAACTTAGCCTAGAGACTAACCATGACATAGAGACCTAGATAGCATGTTTAGATTAGTAATTTGATCCTAATCTAGCTAGGAATGACTTAAAGACCATTTGAAGATTTGATTTAAGGTGTTAGTTTGGGCCTTTAGCTTGAGGGCTTGTTTTTACAACATAGGAAGAGGAGTTGGCCTTTGTGACTTAGCCAAACCCTAGCCCAATACTAGTGGCCGGCCATAGTAGCTAGAGAGGCTCAATCCCCCTATATAAGTCATCATTAGCCTCCCTGTCTCTTTTGTATCAAAACCTAACCCTAGTTTGTGTTATTCCCCATTTCCTCAAATCTTCTCCAAATTGAGCCTAGTCTTTTGCATTGCACTCCCTTGATGTAGAGGAGACCATTTGGAGTCTAGCTAGCAAGGATTTGGGAGCTCTTTGGACCATAGCAATTGGAGAAGGACCTCATTCCTAAGCTTTTTCATTGAGATCTAACTCTCAATAGGTAATGGCCCTAAACTCATTCTTATTTCTATTTTCTCTTCATGAATGCATGCATCTAGGCACCATGGACCTGTAGACCAAGTTTGGTAGGATTTAGAGTCCATTTGGTATGCGTATCGCATGTGTATCGGAGTGCTAGTATAAGTGTTTGATGAAATACCACAAAGAATTGTTTTATTATATTTTTCAAAACTGATTTCATTTTCCTGTAGCCTTTTATATGTGATTTAATATTCTGGATCTCTGAGGTGATTATTGTGTCATCTTCGTGTCCAAAATCGGACATGAGACTCAGCACGAGACCCATACACTATACCCTGCTACCCGACCCCTAGATCTTCCTATACACGACACTTGAGGACACGAGATTTGACATGGAGGTGGGGGCCATGACTGTCAGGCCCCTTCCCAAGTTTTGAGTCATCTTGTGTCGTGTCGGACACGTTATCGTGTCTGCATTGATTTTGAATTGACTGTGCACGTGCGAATTGGACTTACTGATACACATGCACTTGTATTGAGCACACGACACGACTTGGTCACTATGCAGACACCTAGACATGTACCCCTATGTCTGACCTACCCACTGACATGACCACGACACACTTGGTTAGACACATGTGTCCCTAGCTCACTCGACACGCATGCACGAGGTAGTACACTGCTGTCTGATATCTCGTGTTCGACACAAGTTTGACACGGTTCGTAGACACGACGTGGACACGATTTAGGACGTCCATCACCTAGACCTAGATCCCACCTAGCTATGTATACGAGCACGAGGCCCCATGTGCACTGTATCGTGTCCTAGACCCCTCGACATGGCTGTACGAGGCAGCCCCTTTCACAGTTTCTGATACCTGGAATGTTTGGTTTTGACACTGTGTCCAGCACTTGGATATGGACACCTTCATGACACCCACATGTTGACACGTGTGTGGGCACACTTTCCTCCATTTTTCTTATATATGTATATATACGTGTGTAGCTTTGTTAGTTTAGTTTATATAGATTGTTGTATACTTGAGTTTTCTAGTTGAGTTTTTTTGAGATTGTATTCCAGTTGAGTTTTTTTGAGATTGTATTCCAGGTTTCCAAATTGGCATTTCCTGAGATTTGAGTTGGAGCTTTGTTAGTTTAGTTTATATAGATTGTTGTATACTTTCAATTGTGAGTTACATTTATGTATATGTACATATGTATATATATATATAAAAATATATATATATATATATATATATATATATATATATATATATATATATATATATATATATATGTATATATATATATATATATATATATATATATATATGTATATATATATATATATATATATGTATATATATACATATATATATATATATATATATATATATATATATATGTTTATGAGGTATGTTTGGTTGCTATTGGCTTAGTCTACCTAGGATCATTTCCAGGTTGGGGGTCTAACCCTTCACAGTAGCACCCCCCTTCACACACACTCCCATTAAAAAAAAAAAAAAAAAATATATATATATATATATATATATATATATATATGAAAGCGGATCAAAAGCTTCCCTTAGAAACCTACTAAAAATCCCATCACCCTAATTCGTAATTTAATATTAATATTAATGTTAATATTAACATTAAATACTAAAATTAACATTAAATTTAACATTAAAATTAATATTAGCATTAACATTAACATTAATATTAACATTAACATTAATATAAAAATAAAAATAAATTAATATCAACATTAACATTAATATTAACATTAATATTAACACTAACATTAATATTAACATTAATATTACGGATTAGAGTGAGGGGGGTTTTTAGGGGGTTTTCTAAGGGGGGCTTTTGATCCGCTCCCATATTTTTTTTTTGATCCACTTTTGATCCGCTCCCATATATATATATATATATATATATATATATATATATATATTATATATATATATATATATATGAAGAACAGATGGCAACTCTAGAGGGGGGTGAATAGAGTTATAGTAAAAATAACCAATTAAAATCAACTCTTTCACAATCTAAAATTAATCAGAGTAAATACGGAAAATAAATAAGGAGCAAGAGAGCATACGCAAACACAGCCGATTTTAACCTGGTTTCCCTCGTGGAGGACGAGTCCAGGCCTGAGAACTCTAGCTCAGGATTAAATCCACTATTTGTGAAATATTAGTTACACCCCGTGCCTTTACTTCAGAAGAGCACGTCAACTTCTTACAATGGATCGCAGTGGCGATGCTTGGAATTTTCCAAGCTACTTCTTGAACTCTTGCACACGACTCCTAACTGAGAGATGATGAGCACTCGAGGCTTAGAAAACTTGTGGCTAGTAGATGAGATGGGTATGGCTTATATTTAGCTTAAGAGACAAGAGAAGAGAAGATTGGATGATTGAAAATGAGAGAATTCTTGGCCTATTTATAGGTTTTTAACAGGCAAAATTCGGCCAGAATTTTGGTAGAAATTTTCAAAAATTTGGCCGTTGGACAACTAGCAACCAGCCAACCCTAAAAATTAGGGTGCTGATTTTTAGGGGACAGAGTTCGGCCCAAACTCTGTGTGGAGGCAGAGTTCGGCCCGAACTCTGTCTCCAGAGCACAGAATTGGTCCAAGGGTCCAATGGGCTAAGTTGGGATGTGGAGCTTTATGGATTTTGGATAGGTTGTGGGTTGAGTCTCAAGAGCCCAGCATAACTCAGCTTACAATCATGCTAGACTCAATAAATATAAAAGTACAGATGCAAAAACGACTTGTATTTGCACAACTGAGCTGTCGTCTGGCTTGAGCAGAATATAGTCGTTGTGTGTCGTATTGAATTATCACAAGTATTATTTAGTCAATGTTATCAATATTTGGTTGACTGTGACTTTGTGTCAACAATATATATATATATAAAAATATATATATATATAATAAATAATATATATATATATATATATATATATATATATATATATATATATATTCCTTTTATATATATATATATATATATATATATATATTCCTTTTATATACCTTAGTATATACTTTGAATATATATAATATATAATGTTATGTTGTATGCTAGCTATGTACATAGATAATGGCTTGTGTTCTTTTTAAGCTTTAAGTATATGTGCTAGTATAGGTAGGCTTTCTTATAGGCTTGTCCTATATACACTAGTTAGTGTATATATATATTGTGGTTTATATCCATAGAGACTTGTTAGGCTAGTTTGACTAGATAGGCCTAATTGGACTCATAGACTTGAGTTGGACTTGAACCCTAGACTAGTTGACTAGAGTTGACCTAGTTTGACTAGATTGTTGACCAGAGTTGACCAAAAGTTTACTTTGGCCTAGAATGACCTAGAATCATATAGAATGCATTGTAAACTTTATTATTACCATCTTAGATACATTGCGACCTGTGTTGTTGACTCAGTTACTCCAATTTGGACATCTATTCTCATCGGACATTCAGGATCTCAAGCGAGTACATTATCTGATCGTTTTATACTTGCTAGGACTTATATTCTTGCTCTAGATTACTTTACTTGATGATATCACGATGTTATCACGGATTAGTACTATATGGATCTTTTCATGAGATGTTATCCCCAAGCGGGTGCTTCGGGTATTTTATGTTCATGTACTCTATTATGTGCATCATGTACTCCTTGGACTCGTATCTATTCATGTATACACATGTTCTCATGTGCCTTCATGTCCACTCATGTGCACTCATGTTCACATGAGCTTCTTGTATAAAGTAGCGTAATCATGTACAATAACGTAACTTGAATGGATCATTGTGTATTGATTGGGGTAGGGAAAGTAGAAGTGGTTATGTGGTTAAATCTAATTAGTGTAATCATGTACATGCCTGTTATACCTTCACGTATAATGGAGTTACCTTAGAATAATCATGTGCAACCTATCCCGATTACATAACCATCGTGTGCTCTAAATTACTTATATATATATATATTCACTTACAGTCTTACTTTTCATACAAATTGTCTTCTGTTTTCAGATATCTCTTTTACTTTCATGTACTTTTCATACAGCATTTCATGTATCTTACTCCATTGCTTGTTTTATATTTCCTGTCAAGATATGAACTATTGAGAGATATGTGCTCGTTCTTGTCCTGACTGAAAATATTGAAAATATTACAGATGACACCGAGGAGTTATGCC
Organism: Iris pallida; assembly: GCA_029216955.1. Taxonomy (NCBI): domain Eukaryota; kingdom Viridiplantae; phylum Streptophyta; class Magnoliopsida; order Asparagales; family Iridaceae; genus Iris; species Iris pallida. The sequence goes on along the minus strand of JANAVB010021785.1, from coordinate 2,038 downwards.
CTACTTATTATGGAGCAGGCCTAGATGATGTAACACCCAGTTTTCTAAATAAGGGTAATTTTGAAATTTTGTGATTTTAATTATTTAATTATGATATTTAAATAATAATATGATTTTTGGTGATTTTTAATCATTTTAAAACTATTTAAAAATCATGACTTATGATTTTGATGTGCAGCTAGTGAAACCCTAAAGACTGTCTGCCCTAGAGCCTAACCATGTGATTTGAAATATCTATTTATCCTTTTTAGCCTAGGGATAATTTGGTCATTTTGAATTATTAGAATTATTGATTAATTATTCGATTAATGGTTGTTGATTTTGACTTTTACTAGTTGTGACTTAAGAGACTAACCTAGATATTGACCCTAGCTATGGTGACTTGATTAGCATGGTGAGACCCTAGTCTAACTTAAGTCAACCTAAGTTAGTCATTTAGAAATCAAGATTTGAATAGAAGGATTAATGAATAGGTTCATAGGCTTAAGACTTGTGAATTGATTTTATGACTAGTGCAACTTGGCCCATAGCCCACTAGACTAAACCCTAACCCTAATTTCTATTCATTATGACCAGCCACCTAGGGATTCCCAACCCTATAAAGTCTCTCTTCCATTGTTCTTGCCTCTTTTGTAATATTTCCACAAATTGAAGAAAGAGATAAATAGCAATTTTTCCTAATTCATAACTTCCTCATTTTTAATCCTTTTTGACCCAAATCTTTTGCATATGAATCTAATCAACCTCTACTTGCTGTTCATGGAGAGTAATCTCATCTTTGGATCAATTTGGAGCATTTGGCTATCAAGGAGAACACCCCTCATTTGAAGCTTTCTCTTGAGATTGAAACCTATAGGTAAAACCCCTTAAGTTGTGCTAATATTCTAATTTCTTTGCATCCTAGCCTAGATCTAGGTGTCCCCTATCTGTCCCTAGAATTTGGGTATAAATTGTGTCCGTTTGGGGTCCGTATCGGACACGTGTCATAGTGTATAGGTAAGTGTTTGATAGAATGCCACTTAGGATTTTATGTTTGATTTTTGTAAAACTAATTACATGGGTTCGTAGATCTATGTATGTGCATTACTTTTTCTGAAGACTGAGTCCCATTTTGTGTCGTATCGTGTCAGCACTAGACACAAACTTGTCACTGCACAGGCGCAGGTAGTGTCCTGCTGTCCGACCCTTCGTTCTCCTTACTCAGGATACAAGGACACGTGGGATTTTGGGGAGATGTTGGGGCAATCACTAATACTATGCTTCCAAAATTTTGGAGCATATGATGTACGACACGGGGAGATATCGTGCCCGTACTGGACACGCACTCTGTGCACACACGTGAACTTTCCTTTCTGATACGCACTCACACACACGACACGACACCATGTGGACACGTTGCAGGCTCATGGACACGTAGACCTACACTAGGCGAACACATCTGCACGACCACGTGTCTCCACGTGGCCTGTGTCGTATGCTAGACACGTGTGCATGCGTGTACGAGGCGGTTCTATGCACAGACTTGTGTCTGTGTATTTTTGATGCTTGGACACGTCGTGTCCCACTTTGGGGATACGACACACACTAAAATGTATTTCACACATACCCTAATGTATTACCAACCTTTAATTCGATTATTTAGTTGTTTTGCATTCGAATTTTAGGTTTTCCTTAAAACTGTGATACCTAGGCTGTCAATCTATTTTTGATATTTTAAAGTATGTTAAACTGTCTTGATTGATTAATGGTGATGTTTGGTTCAAAAATTCACATCTGAAGGTTAACCTACATGTTTGGGTTTCACAGTAGCATGGAAATTAGTTTCGAAATGTTTGGACTGTTTAACAGAGGATTGTTTGTGTACACAGATTTTTTAGGTTTAACTGGGTTTTACTATTTTTTTGATTGAATTACAATGACGTTCACCTATATGTGTATGGGAATAACCTATGATGTTAGGGTCATGTTAACAGAGATTTGAGTTTTAGAATGTGCATTGGACTGTTAATTGTAGGCTGATTTGTGGTTATATTAGGTT